>OY294044.1:27073739-27202462 GCA_958510825.1 Brachypterus glaber | reverse complement strand
CAGCTGTTTTACGATTGAATTTCCGGTCGCCTACACCCTAGCGCGCAAAATTCAATTTTGTCATGGAACAGCAGAAAAATAAAATGCTAAGAAATAGGTCAGAAAACTTAATTTGTTTTTGTAGAAATCTTAACTTTTCTATTAGATCGTAGAAAATAGTTATTTTTGTATGAAAAGCGCAAAATGGCTCTTTTCTGCTTGAGCATATTAGTTTAGTTTTCGAATTTTCAATTAAAAATTTCGCAATTAATTACAAAGCTAATTTTGTTTTGGCGTGTTCTGTCATTTGAACTTTTTTTTATATTTCTCCTTTCTCTTTAGGAGAATGAGTCTTTCTTTTAGTTCCATTTAAGTACTTTTTAAATAAATGTAAAGGCGTTTTGTTTTTTCTCTTCCTATGAAAGAAAGCATGTTTTTGTAAGTAGTTTTGTTGTAAAAGAAATGAAAGAAATAGCTAATAACTCATTAGTAATGAGTCATTAGGAAATATATGTAAACCTTAAGTCCTCTCATTTTAAATACCTGAATCAAGTTATAGATGATTAAAATTAAGGTCAAAAAATAATTATTTTACGTACATACCTGCAAATTTTTAGCACTAACATATGTACCAAATAAAAAAGTTAGGATTAATATAAGTTTCATGTTTCTTTAGAAATCTTTAAGTGACTAATAATTTTTTTAATCTTTCATCTTATATTCTGAAGATTGTTAAGTTTTAAATAAAGATAAGATTATAAAAAAAATTATTAAAAAAAAAATTGATTTGATTTAATTAATTAAAAATAAATACAGGTTGGATATATTTTTAATAACCCTGTTAAAACAAAAACAAGTAGGATCCAGTAGGATCCAGTAGATTCCGATTCGTTTTCTACTCGCCTCTAGTGGTCTCTCTGGTTTTTTAACAGGGATCAACCAATTTCTTATAGCTTAGATCACATGTGCAAACACCCTGTGCACAGAGTGTTTCAACTTTACCTTGACTAACTCTAAACTAAAAATGTTGGGGTAAGTATTAAGTGGGGGCTAGTTTTTATTTAATTTTTTTTGTAGTCAGTGATTTCTCCTGGCTTTTCGGTGACAAATATATTATTAAAAAATAAAACTCTCAAAATGTTCTTAAGTAAAACTTTTCACTAAAAAATATTTTTTGTAACTAGCAAAAATCTTAGAAAAAATAGGTAGGTATTATCAGTATAACATCCCAAATAGTATATTACATAACGTGTACGAAAAGTGATTTATGTCTCATTTACGTCGCAAATACACGAAAGATACAACCAAACGACAAGTTATGCATACTATTTTTCCTACCACCCAAAAACAAAATAAAATAAATTAAATTAAATATTTCCTGTAAATAAGGATAAATAAAATTATTATAATTTAAAATTATAAAATAGATTAAAATTAAGTAGCTATTAAAAAAAATACACCAGCATCGCACAAATAAATAATTCAGCTGTAGTTTTGCTATTAGCAATTTTAAAAATTCTCAATTTTTTTGCATTTAAATTGATAAATCAATTCAAGTGTTCTTAGATTACACTTTGATAGTTAAAATTAGTTAGTTTTTTTTAGTAGTAATAGTAATATTATAAGTGCATGTTGAATTATCGATATATGTATTAAAAAAATATTTTGTTTGGCGACTGTTTGAGTGCACTTTTCGTGACGAAAAATGCACGAAAACAATTTCCAAAATGTTTTTTTATATACAGTGAAAAAATTATGTATAATTCAACATGCACGAATGGTATTTTGAAAGACTATTTCACAAACAAAATAAGGAAGTATATAATTTTACCATGTTTAATGTTGTTTCATAATTAAATTAAAAATTTAAGCACTAAAACAATATTACTTTACAACTATATTTAAAAATAAAATTTTGCCGCGCTTTTTAAAACCACGATGTTCACTTATTCGCGAATGTTGCCAAGTCTAAACTTTGCTTGAGGGATAGTTTATGCTTAAGATGATTCCAATAAAATAGTTATCATAAAAAAATATATATATCCACACGGAAAAAAAAATTATAGCTAGGAGCGCTATAACACACATACCAAGCAAATTATAATCGCTTATTATATAAATACAAGGCTTTCTCTTACAATTATGGCAGTCAGTGTAAAAATTTATATGAAATACTTTAATTGTTTAGTGTATAATAAAATATAACAAATAGTATGGCATTTATAGCTTAAATAGATTTAATTATTGTCCGTGCTAATAATTTTTATAATATAATAAAATTTCTGTAAATTTATAATAGTGCCTGTAATAAATATAATCGTGTCTGTAATATATATAATCGTTTCCAATTTATTTTTAATATTATTAGTTATTGTGTCCCTTATAATCTATAGCTTAAATCACTATAATTTGCCACTGTTACCAAATATCTTATAATGTATAGTGCAGAGCCCACTAATTTCTTTCCGTGCAGATACATACAAATTTAATATAAAAAATGTTTTAGGTATGACTCCCATAGAAGAAATAATGAGCGGAATGATATGTACAGATTGCATGTTCCACATATCTTTGACTTCTCGGGAAAGGTTGGTATATTTTTCTATTTTTTCATTGTATTTGTGGATTATGTTGTTATTGTTTGGTATTGAGACATCAATTAAGAAAGTTATTTTGTCTTTTTTATTAATTAAAGTAATGTCAGGTCTGTTGTGCGAAATGGTGGTGTCTGTTATGATTGGTTTGTCCCAGTATATTTTAAGGTTGTCATTTTCCTCAACCGGATTGGGTTGGTATATATAGTAGGGGACTTTCTTCTCCAATTCGATTTTGCAAACATTTAAAAGTTCTAAGTATACAATGTTGCATACTTGGTTGTGTCTGATCAGGTATTTCGCGTTTGCTAGTATAGGGCATGCGGATAGTATATGTTCTATATTTTCTTTATGGGCTTGACACTTTCGGCATTGGTCAATAGTGGGTTCCTTGAGAATGTATTTACAGTAGTTCCTTGTTCTCATAACCTGATCTTGTATGGCGATCATAAAACCCTCTGCTTCGGGATTTAGTGTACCATTACAAAGCCAGGTCATGGATGCTTGTTTGTCTATATTATCCCCTTGAAGCAAATTACTGAATCTTCCATGTAACTCCTTAGATGACCTGAATTTTTTGGGTGATGTCTGTAGTGGAGTCCAATTGTAAGTACGCTCTATTCTTAAGTTTTAAGGGTGTGTGGTTTGAGACATTGTCAATAATTGCTGCATGGAGTGGTTTATGTTGATTTTGGTAAAAATACTTTCCTATGCTGTCTATCTGTTCATAGCACATGTTTTTTATATCTAGTATTCCTCTTCCACCCTCGTGCCTAGGAATATTTACTCGTTCGATTGAAGATCTGGGATGATGCATTCGAAACTTTATTAACGATGTTCGGATTATACGGTTAAGTGCATTAAGATCAGTGTCTGACCACTTAACAATGCCAAATGAGTATGTCAGGGCTGGTATCACATATGTGTTTATCGCTTTAATTATGTTTTTAGAGTTAAGTTTAGTTTTTAGTATGCTCTTTAGTCTTTCTGTAAGTTGCATTTTGAAGTTTTCTTTAATTTTGGTATGTTCGATTTTATTTTTTTGTAAGATCCCTAAATATTTGTAGGAGTCCTCAATGGGTGATATGTCTACATTATTGTCTACTTCTATGATTGGGGTTTGTTTAAGTGTTCCCTTTTCCATTTTTCCGTTTTGTACTTACTAAGTCCAAAGTTCATACCAATGTCCTTACTTAAATCGTGTACTAATTTTAGCAGGGTTTCCATTTGTTTTCTTGAGTTGGCATACATCTTAAGATCGTCCATGAAGAATAGGTGACTAAGCTTCTGTGATTGTACGTCATGCTTAATGTCAATTCCATATCTTGTTTTCTTGAGAGCGTTTGATACTAAACTATATAAACTAATTTAAAGTAATAAAAATACAATAAAATTTTTAAGAACCGGTAGCTACAGATACATAAATTTATCTAAGCTATTGCTTTCCCATTTTGAAAATTTTCAAAATATCGGAAAGCCTTGTATTCGTGCAAAAATTTTTATTTTTTTTTTGTGTATTTTTACGTTTTATGACGTTTTATGTAGATATAAATCAATTTTGAGCAAAAAAAAATTTTTTTTCGCTTGGTCGGTCAATTGGTCGGTCAATTGGTCGGTCGATTGGTCGGTCAATTGGTCGGTCGGTCTGTCCGGGAAATCTTGTGGGCACGATAACTTAAAAACGCTTTAAGCTAGAGACTTGAAATTTGTCATACAGGTATGTTACTAGAAGTTCTCGCTCGGGATTTTTTTTGGTAAACATTGGGGTGCGGCAAGGGGGTAAATGGGGAAAAATACATTTTTTTAGAAAAATTTGAAAATTGCTATATATGGGTTTTCACGGTTGCTGAAATTGAATCTGATAAAAAAACTTTTCTAATTCCGCCCCGAGGGGTGAGAGGGTAAATATTTTTCAATATTATTATTATTTTCTTCAAAATTGGTATATAGGGGTTTTTGGGGTCGACGAATATAAATCTGATAATACTTTTTTTCTAATTTCACCCCCTGAGGGGTGGGGGTAGTTTTCGCGAAAACTGGTGTATTGGGGCTTTTGAGGTTGCTGAAAGTGAATCTGATAATATATTTTTTTTAAATCCACCCCCTGAGGAGTGGGGGGTAGTTTTCGTGAAAGTTGTTATATTGGGGTTTTTGAGGTTGTTGAAAGTAAATCTGATTATAAAAAAATTCTAACTTTACACCTAAAGGGGCAGAGGGTAGTTTTCGTGAAAATTGGTATATTAAGGTTTTTATGGTTGCTGAAAGTGAATCTGATAATAGAAAATCCATTTTACGGGTGGAGGTGAAAAATGGGAAAGCTCTTTTACTGGGCAGTGTATTTTTAAAAGTATTTATGGATGGAGCTTAGACTACATGTTGAGGTAGGAAGTTCCAGGTAGTAAAAACTCTTTACATAAAAAGTTTTTCCTGTCAGTAGACTGGTAAACCTAATGTCTTAGCTTAAGCCTGTGCCCCAAGATGATTCTCGTTCAAGGTAAACAAATTTCTTAGATCCAATGTAAAGTGTTGTGTAAAATTCTGTATGTCATAATTAGGGAACCTCTGTCCAGTCATTGCAGTATGTAATCCAAATATTCTAAGGAGCTCTTCGTGGGGAGGCCGAGTTCTTCCATATGGCATTCTGGTAGCAGCACGCTAGATGTTGTAGATTCGATTTAATTCTAGCACTAGGTTAGGATACCATACTGAAAACTCGAACTGCAGGATCGGTCGAATATATGTTTTATATAAACATGCTGCTGTAGCAACCGAAGGCCTAGTAAATATTTTTGTGAACAAAAGAATATTCTTTTTATTTTAGATTTGTTACAGACTGCATTAATATGTTCAGACCAAGTCATATCAGACGTCACGATAACCTTAAGATCAGTATGTTGGTTCACTTTTTTTAAGGGTATGTTGTCTATGGTATAGTCTAGACAAGGATTGTTTTTGCCAATATGTAGTACCACACACTTGTTAATGTTCAAAGGGATTAACCATAAACTACACCATTCCAATATTAAAATAATATCACGCTGGATAAGGTGATATTGTAAAAGCGGATTTCCATAGAATTTTGAGTCATCCGTAAAAAAAAGAACTTACGCAATGGAGAAGTCTAGAAAAAGCATCACCAACTCTGACCCTAAATGTTCTGTTGGTTAAAAATGAAGCAATCCACAAAAGAAGTAATCCTCGAATACCAAAATGATTGAACTTGTGTAGCAATCTCTTATGAGGCACTTTATCGAACGCCTTTGGTATGCCTTTTTCCATAGCTAATCTCCAATAATTAAGACATTTTAAGAGATTCGTGGTAACAGATCGTCCAGGTAGGAATCCATGTTGTTCATTTGGAATCAATCCATTTGCTACTAGAAAAGCGACCATGGATTCGGCAATTATTCTCTCCATTACTTTTACTTCTATGCTTAAAAAGTTAAAGTAATTTGGCGATAGTTTAGTAGCTTGTTTCCCTTTTTGTGAATAGCGACTACGTTGGTGAATTTCCAAGCATCTGGCAAAGTACTACGATTAAAGGATGTTTACATGATAAGAGATAATGGTAGGCTAAGTGGCGATGAGCAGTTCTTTAAGATCTTGGGCCCCAAACCTTCAGGACCCGTGAATGTGAATAATTTTAAAGCCAGTACTTTTCTTGTACAAAATTTTCAGAAAATATGATTTGATCCAAAGAATTAGGTTGATAAGGTAACTGGATTGGGTTTTAGCTGTGTAGTTGGATTTAAAAAAAGTACCAAATTCTTGTGCGGTTTCAAAGTTATTGCTACAAAATATATTATTTTGGTTGTATATTTGTGGAATGGTAACATGGGATGCAAGTGATTTCTTAACATAACTAAAAAGTCCCTGTCCAAACGTATTTTAAGGTGCTGAACCCAAATTTGGGATTAAAACCTCATCCGATTAGTTTTGGAGATAACCTCAAAAAATATTATTTTCGAGTATAACGATTATAACGTTTTTTGAGGTCAAAAACTAATCTTATAAGGTGCTATTTTGACCTCAAATCTGGATTCAAAATACATAGGAATACAATGGTTTCGAAAAGGGTATTTGACCATTTTTTGTGGCTGTGTTATATTTTCACGTCGGAGGCTAAAACATGGATTTGACGCTCTAATTAAATTATTTAAATTAGTTAAAATCATATATAATACACGGTTTGTCGTTACTCTCTTTTAAATCGACTTTGGAATACACTTAGTTTTCTTGTACAATTTGTTTACTTATTTACATAATAATAATTTTAAACCAAAAATCAAATAATAATATAATGTATGCAAAAAAGGTTCACCTAACCTCCGAAACATTTTAATACAGGTTAATTACATTACATTACATTTTCTTGTTCAATAATTGTAAATAGAGGAAAATTTATTCTAAAAATACAAAAAGAAATAAAAAAATGAAAAATATTTTTTTAAATGTTTTAATTTTTAATATAATAAGTTTATTTTTGGTTTTTGACTTTTAATTATTTTATAATTTTATATTATCAAACCATCTTTTGCTTTCAATTAATAAGGAATAGAATGTCACTTTTGTTTAAATTGACCAAATGACCTATTTATTTAATAGTTATGGAGGTCACGTGCCCATTTTTTGCCAGGGGTCTATCACTGCTGCATTCGATGTACAAAATTTTCTGCATTAATAATGCAGACACTTGCAGTACCTGCATTACTTGAATTAAATGTGCATTATCTGTAAATTACGTACATTATTTGCATTACTGTGCATTAAATCTGCAGTACCTGCTTTACTCTGCATTATTCTGCATTACGTGCATTATCTGCATTATTGTGCATTATTCTGCAAGACCGTCAGGGACAAAGCTTTTTCTTAGAGGTGAGGACCTTATTTTTTAGTCATAAAAAAAATTGTTGTCGATGAAAAATTTTTGTGCACCCGGAAAGAAATTAGTGGGCTCAGCGCTATATATTATAAGATATTTGGTAACAGTGGTAAATTATAGTGATTTAAGCTACATATTATAAGGGACACGATAACTAATAATGTTAAAAATAAATTGAAAACGATTATATTTATTACAGACAGGATTATATTTAATACAGGCACTATTATAAATTTAGAGAAATTTTATTATATTATAAAAATTATTGGCACGGACAATAATTAAATCTATTCAAGCTATAAATATCATACTATTAATTATATTTTATTATTCACTAAACAATTAAAGTATTTCATATAATAACATACACTGAATGCTATAATTGTAACAGGAAGCCTTATATTTATATAATAGGCTATTATAATTTGCTTGGTTTATGCCTTATAGCGCTCTTAACTATATTTTTTTTCCGTGCATTACTCTGCATTATTCTGCATTAAAAATATCGTGCAGTACGTGCATTTTTCGTAAAAATATCGTACAGTACGTGCATTTGCCATGCATTTGCTGCAGCACGTGTACAAAAGTTTCCCAGTGATAGACCTCTCGGCGAACCGTAAATAAGTCACAGATAACTAATAAAACTGCCTCGGTGGCTTATATTTTCCATTGAATTGTAAGATCTGGTTTTGTATTTTATTCATTTAAATCCATTTTCTTTTTACTTTCACTATGCTTTATTTTAAAATGTAGGATATATTAAAAAGACAACTGTCATCACAAATAATCTGAGATTTTGCGATTCGTAGGTATCTTGATTAAACTGCAAAAATGGCGCATCTGATATTAAAATTTAAACATGATTTTTACCCTGCACTCAGGATACTAAAGGCTGGGGGACTAAAACAGACAATTTACTCTCTTGTTATATAAATAACTATTGAACAATTTTAAAAAATTTCTTTTTGAACAAAGCTCTTACTCAATATGCAGTTCATGTAACATGACTTACTAGGTAACAACCAAGTTTCCTTGTCGAATTTTTTGATGCTGTCGCAGAGCTTTTCTTTCTAGAGAGGATTTTATTGGCACTGATTTGATTATATGTTTTGATGTTTATTTCAAGATACTGAAAGTTTTAGTATTAATCAGTTGCGTTCTCATGATTTGGTTTAGGGGTGGGGTAAAATTTTATGCATATTTTACAATTTTTTTTTTAATTTTAAACAAATTAAATCAGTTTTTCAGAAAAAATCGCAATAAAAAAGTATTCAAAATAAAAATGTTTGGATTAATTTACCTAAAAATTCATCCAAACTAACTAACAAATATCCGAAAATAACATTTTTATTCCTTCAGGTTCCTTGACCCTTGATCACTGCTATGGTATGAATTGCATGCTATGTATTTAAAATTCTGTTTTTTAACGCAAATATATGTTTTTGCTTCCTCTCTTTCCACCATAGAGTAACTTTAAAAAAGTCCGTTTGTCCGTCCGTCCATCCGATTTGACGGGTCTAGTAAGCACGATAACTTAAAAAGGAATTATCCGACTGACTAGAAAATTTCAGGAAAAATTCAATTCTATGGGAGAACCATATTATTTTTGAAAATAATTCATTCAAAAACAAAAAAGTTATTGGGGTTAAACTTATTAAAAAATCCAAAAATCTTCTTTTGAGAAAAAACATTTAGAATTTAGAATTTTTTTTATAATTTTTTGTTTTTTTTGAAAAAAATGATAAAAAATGCTTTTAAATGTTTTATTCGATTTTTTTTAATTTTATTTTTTGTTTTAATAATCATGCGCATACAGATATAGTATTCTTTTATTGGCAGCAATATGTTATTTTTCTACTAATGCTTTAGAATGTAATCAAATACACCCATTTTTCAAACACAGAATGAATCCATTCTAGCTCTAGATACGGTATGAATATTCCATATCAAGTGTTAGAATGAGCACATGTAGTGTCATCTCTTGTTTATAAAAATAAAGAAAACTGTAGCAAAATTAGCAATTGAATAATTTAATGCAGTTTAAAGTTTAAAATTACACCAAGTTTATTAGTTTTTCTTAATATTTGACTAGTTTTTTATCAATTTAGTTCAAAAAATTAAAACTGCTATATCTATTGTTAAATATTTAAACCTGATATATGTCACAACAATCTGACAACCTTCAATTTTTGCATAATAATTTGTAAATATGTGCTAAAATTAAATAAAAAATCTTTTTTAAGTACAGATTTGATAAAATTATTAAATAACATTAATTGCTTTATTTATAAATATGTGTTTTGTTGCATTTACAATGTCGAGTCACAAAAAAACATTGTTTTTAACCTTGTCCGCAGTTTAAAGCCATACAGTGTTTCATATTTGCAGTCGAACAAAAAGTATAGTCTACAACACGTATGGAATAGTCACTCCGCGCTCGCGGGACCGTCATACTCGCCTGCCTGCTCTTATGACTAACTTTCCGCTCGCACGGAATATTGTTTATTCCATAGTAGTTATAGAATATACTATTTGGGTTTAAGCATTTGGAAAAAATCAATATACCATCCACTGAAAAGTATAATGAAAATTTCATTATGAAATGCGTAGCATTACATATTTTCACGACTTATTTTTCTTTTACTACGCTCAGAAAAATCTCATCTTGTAAAATCAATAAGAAATTATTTTAATTTAAAAAATGCCTTTTAAAATATTAACAGTAGTAACTTTACGTTTTAGTTATGAATAATATTAATTTAAAAAAATAATTTTAACACCAAAACGTTTTTAAAGTAAAAGTATTGTCCCTTAATTTCTTATTTTAATGTTTTCTTAATAAAATTATAATATTTCCCTTTATATTGTTGAAAAATATCATAATATTAAAAGAATTCTTTTTAAAATAACCAGTTTTATATTCAAATCATTTACAAGTTTACAAATGATTTAAAAATATTTTTAAAATTACAATGAATATTTTTATTTTCACAATGGCTTATAAAATTAAAAAATATCTTTTTGAATTAACAAAAAACACTGTTGGAGCAAAAACATATTGGTTTACTTTTAAATCATATGACTTTTGTTTGATTTTGCAACGATTTTTCTCTGAGTGTAGTCAGAATCAGTAAATGTTAATTCTCTCTCGTTTCATTCAATTGTTAAAGAAAAAAAAGTAAAGAATTATTCCTACGGGAACACTCAGTAAGATTTTCACGTATGAAAGTCGTATCTCATTATATTATAGATCCGAAAATGGGGAAATTGCCCGAACAATAATCCCAAAGGAAATCGAATTTAATATTGAACATGACTATGGTCATTTTGACGCCGAAACACAAATGAAATTTTGTCGATAAGAATTATTTTAGTTAAATGGCAGCCTTTTTAAGGAACTGTTTCGTAGGTTTTGGTAATTCCACAAAATATTTTCTGCAAAATTAATTAGTAGTTGCAGGGTATTAACATGTTATGTACCATGTACTTTTAAGGGGTTATATACACAACTTTATTCGAACCACCTACAAAATATCAAATATTATATAAGGACAGAAATTTTTAATTTTAAACTAAAATTATAAAAATATTAATTTATTATGCCATCAATCTATTTTCTAATCATCGTACAGAGTGATATTAGTAGAGTGACAGTTTCGGACTGCTGGCCCTCTTCAGTACCACTTGAGACACGCAAGTATTTAACTTGCTACCATTTAAAGTGTCCAGACTAGGAGAGGTATGAGTAGTTGTCTATATCTAGCAATAGATGGCGCATAAGTCTACATCAATCTAATGACTATATTCCTTTTGCGAATAAAGTCTAAAAACGTTTTCTTAATCAGCGTGCAGAGTTGACCCTTGGTACTGAAGAGGGCCAGCAGCCCGAAACTGTCATTCTACCAATATCACTCTGTACGATGATTAGAAAATAGATTGATGGAATAACAAATCAAATAGTATATGGTTCTTTATGTTTGTGAAAATTTTTTATCGGAAAATTCAGAAAATTGTGGATACCATGGCCCTTGCCCCGAAACGCCTTTTTTTGCGGTGACCAATTTACCGATCAATCTAAAATTTTTAGGTGTTGTTCCTAATTACAATACCTAGTTTTTGACCTAGTTTTTGACAGAATGATTTTTATTTGAACGAAAATTTCTACTTTTTCCAGCCTCCAGAAACACTCAATTTTCGGAATATCAAAAATCGATTTTCCAGAAAATCATCGCCATTTTCTTAATTTTTTCTTGCGAAACCCTTCGTTCCCGAACTAGCTATTGTAATTAGAACCAACACCTAAAAATTTCAGGTTGATCGGTAAATTGGTTCTCAAAAAATCATGGTCACCGCAAAAAAAAGGCGTTTCGGAGCAAGGGCCATGGTTTCCACAATTTTCCGAATTTTCCAATAAAAAATTTTTCACAAACATATCAAAACATATAGCACAGGGTGTGCCATAATTCACTTTACCATTTAAAAATTGAATGACTTTTTTGTTTGTCATTTTTTTTATTTATTTCTTTTATAATAAAGAGTACAGGAAATAGAACTATGTATGTCTTTTAAATGATGTTAATTTTCCGCTTTGCAAGCAGGGTTTTTTTTCATCACATTTCACATGACGGCTCCTAACATGTCTAAATAATCTGATAGTAATTTTTTTCTAATTTCACCCCCTGAGGGGTGTGGGTAGTTTTTATGAAAACTGGTATACTGGACTTTTTGAGGTTGCTATAAGTGAATCTGATTATAAAAAAATTCTAATTCCATGCACAAAGGGGCGGGGGGTAGTTCTCGTGAAAATTGGTATATTGGGGTTTTTTAGGTTGCCGAAAGTGAATCTGATAATAAAAAAATCCTTACTCCACCCCCTGAGGGGCAGGGGGTAGTTTCTTTAAAAATTTATATATTGGGGTTTTTAAGATCTTATAATAAAATTTATATTTTTAAGGTTGCTAAAAGTGAGGTGAAAAATGGGAAAGCTCTCTTACTGGGCAGTGTATTTTTTCATGAAAATAAATAAAAATTGGTTTCTCAAAAAAGGGCTGCTAAATTTTTTATTTTGTTACCTTTGTTCCTTCAGAATTAAATAGATAATTAATGTAACTAAACAGGGTGTCCGGAAATGAGGAGCAAAAGACTCTGGGGGTGATTCTACATCAGAAAATATGACAAAAATTCCTATAAAAATATATCTAAAAGTGTGAAGTAAGGGAGCTAAAAGTGGCTAAAAAATTCGGTTTTTATTTAATAACTCAGGAGCTCTTTAATATAAACCAAGGAGGTTTTGCACGGGAACTAATCTTAATAAGGCCCATCTTCGTATGTTATTTTCATGTAGTTATTTTAACCAGGGGTGTGCGAAATGGGGGGCTCGATCAGTTTTTTTCCCAAACTTTTTTCTGTGTAACTTTTATTTTTGGAATACTAGAATTGGTACTCTTGTTATAATACTGTATGATTAACCGTTTTCGAGAAAAATTAATTTTAAGGTGAAATTTCACGGTTCAAGGAAGAAAAATTAAATACTAAAAATGTTGAAAAACGAAATTTTAATGATTATTTAATTTTTCGTGCTCGAACCTTGAAATTTCACCTTCAAATTAATTTTTCTCGAAAACGGTTTTTTCAAAGTGGTTTTCTTTCAGCAATTTTTCCTGTCTTAATTTTAGCCTACACTGAACGGCGATAAAAAGTAATGTAAAGTAAAGTAACGTAATGTAAAAAAAAATAAATAAACTTTATTTTCTACAAAAAAAAAATACCAAAGGGGGACATATTTCGCTCACCCAAGTTAACTCGGGCTAACAGTTTGATGAGTATATTTGGTTGAAATCTGAGCGGTAATACAAAAGAGCCAACCTACTGTCAACGTGTTAACTTGGGCGAGTGCGTTAAGTGGTTAATATAACTTACAAGATGGTCCGACATACGAGATGTGTGTACCAAGTACAGGGTAGCGTGTATATAAATTAGCAAACAAGCAAGCATGTAACGTAATCATATGTCCTTCCAACTTTGCCATTTATAATCTTAAAGTGGGAGAAAGCGCACGATAGTAACGTGACTAGCTTGGTTGCTTCCGCTTCCCCTAATACTTAGATTGTAGTATTTAATATCACAAGTTAACTCTTACCCTCCCGAGACTAAACTAATGACAATTTTTCGATTTATTTGTGTATTTTGTCAACGTGTTAACTCGGGCGAGTGCGTTAAGTGGTTAATATAACTTACAAGATGGTCCGACATACGAGATATGTGTACCAAGTACAGGGTAGCGTGTATATAAATTAGGTACTTGATATACGTGTAACAAACAAGCAAGCATGTAACGTAATTATATGTCCTTCCAACTTTGCCATTTATAATCTTAAAGTGGGAGAAAGCGCATGATAGTAACGTGACTAGCTTGGTTGCTTCCGCTTCCCCTAATACTTAGATTGTAGTATTTAATATCACAAGTTAACCCTTACCCTCCCGAGACTAAACTAATGACAATTTTTCGATTTATTTGTGTATTTTTTATATTTGCTGTGCCTAAAAAGAAGAAAAATAAAAAATAAATCATATTTTTTAAATCAAGAAATAAAAGGATTTTTTAGTACTTACTGGATACAATTTTAATTTTTATAATCTACTCGACATGTTTCGCCTCACTAGGCATCATCAGGAGTTATCGTCATTACAGAGGTGAATAAAAATTTTTTAATCATTATCAGTTACCATTAACTATGAATAAACACTAATTAAGCTTACTAAAAAAAACAATAAACAATTACAATATTTAATAAAAAAGATTTAAGACCGTATTTGACATGGTTAGTTTCAGGAGAGCTGTATTAAACTGAATTAAATTTTCATATTTGTTTGCATACATAGAAAGTTTATAAAAGTATTTTGGAATAATTTTGCCTTAAAGAAAAAATAAAGAAGTAAAGTTACAATTGTGACACCCTGGAGGGCAAGGGTTAAGTATTCAATACCAAATGTCGCGATATAATTAAAAAATATGTATTTACAAATAACATTCAGTATTAAAAATACAATAATATTTTCGGAGTGTGAAGGAACTTTTATACAACATACGCTACATTCGTTAAGACGTGCGACTACGTCACTAAGAAGGCATACATTACCTCCCTTCCTACTTTATGTACACATAAGGTTACCTGACGTATGAGCTACTCCTCCTATCCTCCCTCCCCATACTCCCCCTCCCCTTCCCCACTTTTACACCAATTCATGACAGATACAACTCCAGTATCAGTGAGCTGAGACTCACTCCCCCCATTATTCTCCATTCAAACAAATTCCTATTGAGATAAGTGAGCCATAGGCACTAAGCCTGTCTTTTAAATAACCCAAACAAGCTTAATGATGATGATGACGTATGAGCTTCATGTAATATTATTAAATAGAAAGAAAAAATTAGTGGCATATCATATAGTAGAATAGTATATTATATAACTAGTATGGAATAGACAATATTCCGCGCGAGCGAAATGTTTGTCATACGAGCCGGCGGGCGAGTATGACGGTCCCGCGAGCGCGGAATGACTATTTCATACGTGTTGTAGGCTATACTTTTTCTTCGACTGCAAATATGAAACACTGTATGGCTTTAAACTGCGGACAAGGTTAAAAACAATGTTTTTTTTGTGACTCGACATTGTAAATGCAATAAAACACATATTTTTAAATAAAGCGATTAATGCTATTTAATAATTTTATCAAATTAGTACTTAAAAAAGATTTTTATTTAATTTTAGCACATATTTACAAATTATAATGCACAAATTGAAGGTTATGTCAGATTGTTGTGACATATATCAGGTTTAAATTTTTAACAATAGATGGAGCAGTTTTAATTTTTTTGAACTAAATTGATAAAAAACTGGTCAAATATTTAAAAAAAAAACTAATTTACTGTATGTAATTTTAACGCAAAACTTTAAATTGCATTAAATTATTCAATATTGTTGAATATTATTCAATATTGTAAAATATATATATTTTTGCTAATTTTGTTACAGTTTTCTTTACTTTTATAAATAAGAGATGGAACTACATGTGCTCATTCTAACACTTGATACGGAATATTCATACCGTATGAATGGATTTATTTTGTGTTTGAAAAGTGTGTGTATTTGCTTACATTCTAAAGCAGTCGTAGAAAAAATTATTTACTGACATTAAAGTTACTTCTTCTTATTAAATGACTTCGGACTGACGCATATGCTTCTACTGCTTTGAAATACTTTATTTAAAATTAATTTAATTTTGAAATAATTAATACAATAATTATAATTTATGAAAAACACTTAACATCAGACACAGATAAATTAAATTAAATTTTTACCCTGTTATATTCAAATATATTTTATTCAAGTAAATATTTTTTGTCACAACAAAATATACTCGGACAATTCAATTGAAAATCAGGTGTGTAGTGGAAAAGGGCGTTTTAATTTGGTGTCTGTCTGGGTGAATATAAAAAATACATTTTTATATTATGCTCACTTATCAATAATCAACACATTACAAGGTGATAAGGATCAATAAATAGAGTTATTCCTTTTAAAGGGCGATTGTATATCAAAAAATATTAAAAACAGTTCCTATAACAAAATATGTACAAAATTGGATCGTAAGGTTATTTTAAAAAAGCCAAAACAAATTCGGGTTGTATTAATTAACTCATAAACCCTCTGAGCTATAGCAAAGATTTTTTTATCTCCTTTTGAAAGGGCGTACCTTCCTTCCAACCCATATTTGGGCGGTGTTATGCAATACTCATCTAACCCAAATTGTGAGATGTAGGTGAATTGTTTAACTTTTTTTTTAATAACTTTTAAACGTTTTGACTAAAAGACTTAAAATTAACCATTTGTTTCACTTGTTCATATGTATATTAGAACATATACAAAATGTGCAATCTTTAATTTAATTTCTTTAAATGATATTGGATAAAATGCTCTACAACCTACTGTCATTTTATAATCTGGGTTAGACGGTTATTGCATAACACCTCCCATTTGGCCATGTTATGAGAACTTCTTTTCATATACTTTATGTAGAACCTCTGAACTTAAACTTGAAAATTAAAAAAAAAGCCTGCGACTCTAAACATGCTTAAAATATATAAACCATTAAAATATTGCAAATTAAAAAAAATGGCGAAGGCGCTTATTCCATTTCAACCTGAAGGCCATGATTATTTTACATATAGAATAATGAGTTTTTTTGCTACTGATACACAACCTTTAAAACAAGTATTAACGTACACTAACTGTTGCCAAAAAAGGTGTTTTTTATTTTGGTATTCATTCATTTCCAACCTTTCAATTAACTCTTTCGAACTTTTTACGCGTTACTCGTCATCAATTTTAATTTTCATACCCACTTGAAATTCATTTCGCTTCAACGGATTTATACGTGCCAAGAGTGCCAGATATCAAATCAGTTTTGAAGTATTTACTTTTTTTTTGTACAAATTAATGCTTCAACTAAAAAACGGAATAATAACACAGGGCAACAAAACTATTTTTTTATTTAATTTATCTATTAGATACATTTAAAAAGCGCTACTTTTTATATTGTTCTGGTATTGGTTTAATTGTTTTTGTTAAAATATTATTATTTATAAAATATTACCCATATAAATTTTTCTTCTTGCAAATCAATTGAAGTATAAACAAGCCGTGAAGATATGTAAAGCTACGCATTCCATTATCTCAATATATGTGCATCAGGTGTGATTCTAGTTCAAGACATACTGGCGGGGTATTACTTTACATAAGAAATGACATAAAATTTTCAGTTTACAAGGAATATGTTTTGGATACAACGTTGGAACGTAACTACTGGTGTAAAGTCATAAAAGTTAAATATTCTAATTTTAACCTACTAGTAGCATGTCTTTACCATTCACCTAGTTCAAGTAATGCTACATTTCTGAATAACTTGGATGATATACTTGATGACTTATTTTGTAATAATATGCGCTGTATATTGGTAGGTGACTTTAACATTGATTATGTAAGTAATTATTTTTATACAAATAAAATAAAACAAATTTTAAATGTATATGGGGTAACTCAACAAGTTAAAACATATACAAGGTGTATAAATTCTAGCTCTACATTAGTAGACTATGTGTTAACGAATTTTGATAATGTGGTAACTACAGTTCATGATGCGCCTAAAATATCAGATCACTCAATAATTTCAGCTAATTTCACTACCAGTGTATCAGCATTTAATAATTGTATAGAGTATAAGTTTAGAAATATAAATAGTAATAATTTGCATAACATTAATCTTGGTTTATTAAATTGTAATTTTTTGCTTAATTCCTCTAATGTTAATGATATATTTAATGATTTATCTGTGAATTTTGAGCAAGTTGTAAATCAGTATGCACCCATTGTTACAAAGAAAGTTAACCCAAATAGCTTACCATGGTATGATTTAGAAATAAGACAAAAAACTAGGTTACGTGATAGAGCTTACAAAAAATTTAAAATTATTAAAAATGAAGAATCTTGGAATGAGTATAAAGTTTTTCGTAATCAGGTCGTAAACCTAATTAAGCTTAAAAAAGAGCAATATTTTTGGAGTAAAATTGATAACTGCAGAAGAGACCCATATAATATGTGGAAGACCATAAAAAAGCTTATTAATAACAAAGAATCTAACAATTTTTCTAAAGGAATTAAATTTGATATTGGCGGCAATATTAGCACGGTACATTCTAAACTTGATTTGGCTGAAAACTTTAATAATTATTTTGTAAGAAGTATTGATGAGATAGTTACTACATTTAGTGATGATGCAATAATTGAATTTGAATTAAATACAAATATGCAATTAAATAATTTTAAGTTGATTGATTTGTCTGTATTAAGAAGAATAATAAATAGTTTAGATAATTCTTTTGAAGTTGATGATATTTTAAATAATAAACTAATTAAACAAACTTTTGGTGTTATGGGACATGTATGGTTAAACCTTATTAATACTTCCTTGCAATATGGGTTATTTCCTGAAGATCTGAAAACTAGTATTGTAATTCCAATAGAAAAGATTCCAAATACAAATAACCCATCAGAGTTTCGTCCCATAAATACGCTACCCCATTCTGAAAAAGTTCTTGAACTAATTGTTTATGAACAGTTATTAGAATATTTCGAAAAAAATAATTTATTTTATAAAAATCAATCTGGCTTTCGCCCAAAGCACTCTTGTGAAACAGCATTACAGTTAACAATTTCTGAATGGAAAAGAAATTTAGATAAAAAACTATTTACTGTTGCTATTTTTTTAGATTTTAAACGGGCATTTGAAACTATTGATCGAAAAATTCTAATAAAAAAATTGAAAAGTTATGGTATTGGTGGTAGCGTATTAAAATGGATAAAAAGTTATTTAAATAATAGATATCAAAAAACTAAAGTTAATAATATATTCTCTTCTAAACTAGAAAATAATAATGGAGTGCCCCAGGGAAGTGTGCTTGGTCCTCTATTATTTATTATTTATATAAACGACATATACAAACATCACAACTGTGATTTTTTAAATTTATTTGCAGATGATACATTACTTTCTGCTAGTGGTGCAGACTTACTACAGGTGCTAAACAAAATTCAGTCATCTTTAAATTCTTTATGTAGTTACTTAAGTAAAAATAAACTAAAGTTAAATATTTCCAAAACTAAAGCAATGATAATTACAACCAAGTATCAGTACAGTAAAATAGATTTAAACGCTATTAACTTAAATATTGATAATATATATATAAATACAGTTGAAGAAATAAAATACTTGGGTGTTATTATTGATAACAACTTAAACTTTGATAGTCATTTTAAATATATTTCCAGAAAAATTTCAAAAAAACTTTATTTCTTTTCAAGAGTAGCATCAAACCTTTCAACTCAAAGTAAAATTACAGTTTATAATACAATAATTCAACCGCATTTTGATTATTGTGCTACCATTTTATATTTTTTTGATTTGAACAAAATAAATGCACTACAAAAATTGCAGAACAGAGGTATGCGAGTAATACTTAAGTGCAGCAGATATACTCCCATAAACTTTATGTGGTTAGCTTTAAACTGGTTTTCAGTTAAAGAAAGACTGTTTTATTTTACAATGATATTTATATTCAAAATAGTAAACAACCTAACACCTACATACTTTCAAAAATTTCTAATATATAATCACCAAAGTCATCAATTAAATTTGCGCGATAATAACAGATTGTATATAGAGCGAGTAAGATTGACTCAAAGTAAAAAATCGGTTTTTATTAAAGGTTTCTGTGAATATAATGAACTGCCTGATTTTCTTAAAACCTCTAGATCTTTAAATATATTTAAAAGAAATATTATCACTCATATAAGAGACTTGTAGGTAGTTTAATATGTGGTTTATTTTTATTTATTTTTACTTTTGTATACATTTAAGCCAGTATTTATATTTATAATTCCATATAATGTATGGTTTATAGTTTATATTTAATGTGTAATGTAATTTATTATCTATTTTTTTTTTGTATATTAGGGGTTCCTATTTCCAATAAAGCTTATTATTATAGTATTATTATTATTATTATTATTATTATATTATTATTATACTTAAAAAAAAAATTAAAAAAAATATTAAAAAAAAAATACATTTAAAAAAGTTTTTTCTTTTTGCGAACGATGAAATATTTTTGAAATATTTTTTTTTTCAAAAAGAAAACTCAAAAAAAAAATAAAAATTTTTCAAAATTTTTATGTATTTTTTTATTTTCTTTATGCGAAAAACAAAAAAAAATTGCAAAAAAGAATTTTTTAATATGATAGTTTTTTGTTTTTGGGGGATTTCTTTCAAAATTGGTAGAATTGACCCTTATAATAAAAGTGATTTTTCCTAAAACAGTTACGGTAATCGGAATTTTCTTTCAGTTATTTTCGATTTTGTTAAAAGTTTAACCCCCATAACTGTTTTGTTTTTGGGGGGATTACTTTTAAAATTAGTAGAATATATCGTCGGCTTACAAGTAAAAGGCACTAAGTCACTTTTTTGCAAAAATGGGATTTTTATGGTACTGTAATTAATTTTTGATGATCTATGTACAGGTAAACCGAACTAACTTCTAGGTGGACTGCCAAGAGAGTAACCCACTATACAAAACGCACCAGTTTGATTTTGAATAAAATTTTATCTGGCAATAGGCACTAAGTGACTTAGTGCACGTAGTGCATTTTACTTGTAGATTATTTCAAATATTTCTGCACTAAGCGACTTAGTGTTTGTTTGGCGAAACGTGCATTTTTGTAACAATTATTACAAAAATTAAAAAACAACAGTGAAAGTTAAATTTGTCAATATCTCAAAACCATGTTTTTGGACTCTTTACTTGTAAGCCGACGATATCCTTATAATAAAAGTATTTTTTTTTTCTGAAAAAGTTACGTTAATTGAAATTTTCTTTCAGCTTTTTTTGATTTTTTTAAAAGTTGCACCCCCTATAACTTTTTTCTTTTTGGGAGGATTATTTTCAAAAACAACAGTAATCTTCCCCTCGTTGAACTTAATTTTTCTTAAAATTTTCAAGTAGATCGGGTCATTCGTACTTGAGTTATCGTGTCTAGAAAAAACGTGACACCGGACATAAAAAAAGTTTCTTTACCATTTAAAGTCCAAACGTGAGACCGGACAGACGGACATAAAAAAAGTTGCTTATTTTTTCATGAAACAAATTCACGGTGCCTTTTTGGGGGAATTTTTTTGTTTTTTTCTGAAACCCTGAAATTTTTTTACCATTCAAAGTCCAAACGTGAGACCGTACAGACGGACAAAAAAAGTTGCTTATTTTTTCATGAAAGAAATTCACGGTGCTTTTTTGGGGGTATTTTTTGTTTTTTTTCCCTGAAACCCTGAAACTCCTTTACCATTCAAAGTCCAAACGTGACACCGGACAGACTGACATAAAAAAAGTTGCTTATTTTTTCATGAAAGAAATTCACGGTGCCTTTTTGGGGGAATTTTTTTGTTTTTTCTGAAACCCTGAAATTTCTTTACAATTCAAAGTCCAAACGTGAGACCGGACAGACGGACATAAAAAAAGTTGCTTATTTTTTTATGTAACAAATTCACGGTGCTTTTTTGGGGGTATTTTTTGTTTTTTTTCCTGAAACCCTGAAATTCCTTTAGCATTCAACGTCCAAACTTGACACCGGACATAAAAAAAGTTGCATAGTTTTTCATGAAAGAAATTCACGGTGCTTTTTTGGGGGTATTTTTTGTTTTTTCTGAAACCCTGAAATTCCTTTACCATTCTATAGTACCGTCCATTTATATGATTTTCAGCGAAAATTAAAAAAATCTACAGATCGATTCGTTTTTTATTAAAAAAAAAGGCCAAACGAGCTGCGAAGAGTAAAACAAGCCATGAAGATATGAAATGCCACGTATTCCATTATGTACTTATTCACATTAAATGGTATATTGCATTTTCCTAAATACTTAAAAAAAATAAAAAAAAAACATAAAAAAATCTGCATTTTTTACTTATAAAAAAAATTAAAAACATTGTTGATTTTTTTTTAAAAGTTATTTTTTTAATTTTTTTTTAAGTATTTGGAATAGTATATAACGAAATGCGTAGCATTATATATCTTTACGCTCGTTTAGCATTTATTTTTTTAATAAAAAACGAAGCGCTTGGTAGATTTTTTTAATTTTAGCTGAAAATCATATAAATGGACGGTACTATCGAATAATAAAGGAATTTCAGAACAAAAAAAAATACCCCCAAAAAAGCACTTTGAATTTATATCCAAGAATTTTTTTTCTAGGACGATTCTTGAAAATTCGAAACTAACGTGTAGTATTATTCTAGAGCAGGCGCTGTGAATTATGTAAGAATAAATGTGTATAAATTTTTTTCTAAGTTTCATATTTTTTATGTTTAGGTATTTATTTCAAAGAAATTAAAGCAATAGTGTCACTGCACACGGTTCGCAAAAAAGGTCAAATAAAATAAAAAATTGCCCAAGAACTTTGAAAATAAAATTTGATTCCTGGCCCTTTCCTTAAATAGGAAAAGCAAAAATTAAAAAATTATCGCACTTTTTTGTTTTGAGTATTATAAAATAAATACACGCTGATTTATAATTTTCCCAATTCACCAATATTTGCTACAGTTTACTTTTTTCTGCTTAAACTTTTTACCTGTAACTCAAAAATTAAATTTTAAATAATAATAAATAAATAGGACCCCCGTGGGGGGCCTTAAAGAGGACGAAAGCCTAAATTTTTAAATCTTTCTGGGTTTATCTTGTATGCTCTATTTATATACCAATATAAGCTATTCTAGTAGTATATTAAATATTTTTTTTAAATAAGGGGGTTTGGGGGGCCTCGAGCCAATTTTCAGATTTTTTTTTAGAATTTTAATGTACAAAAAATATTATAATATAAATATTTTCTAGATATTGTAAAAGAGTGTTTAAAAGGTCGGTTTGGGGGTTAATTATTATATAATATATAATATATAATATATCATATATATTATTATATATTATATTATATATTATTATTATTATTATCATCATATATTATTATAAAAAAGATATATAATAATAATATTATTATGTACGCGTACGTGCCAAATTTGGTTTATATTTCTCCTGAAAGTTGTTAAAGAAGTGTCTTATAAGAGACTTACTATATCTAATAATTATATATACATAATTATGTACATAAAATTTCTATAATACATTATGCCTAAAACTTTAAGATCTTTAGAGAGTATTATGTTTATTTACCCAGCTTTTAAAAAAAAATATTTTTGCTTTTTTTTTGTACTTTTATATTTCAATTTTGTTTAATACAAAATATAATTTCCACTTATTACTTTATTTGCTTTTAAATTATTGCCTTTCCTTTGGAATTAAAAAATCCCTTCAAACCTTTCAAAAAAAATTGATTGGTAAAGTAAGTTTTAAAATGTTTTTTCTTTTTCTTCCTATCGTCTATCTCTTCTTTAAGCCGAAAGTAGAGATTTTAAAGTTTTAGGCATAATGTATTATAGAAATATTATGTACATAATAATGTATGTATAATTATTAGATAAAGTAAGTCTCTTATAAGAGACTTCTTAAACAAATTTCAGGAAAATATAAACCAAATTTGGCACGTACGCGTATATAATAATATTATTATTATATATCTTTTTTATATTAATATATAATAATAATAACAATATATAATATAATATATAATAATATATATTATATATTAATTAACCCCCAAACCGACATTTTAAACACTCTTACAATATCTAGAAAATATTTATAATATTATAATATTTTTTGTACATTAAAATTCTAAAAAAAATCTGAAAATTAGCTCGAGACCCCCCAAACCCCCCTATTTAAAAAATATTTAATATACTACTAGAATAGCTTATATTGGTATATAAATAGAGCATACAAGAAAAACCCAGGAAAATTTAAAAATTTAGGCTTTCGTCCTCTTTAAGGCCCCCCAAGGGGGTCCTATTTGTTAAATATTATTTAAAATTTAATTTTTGAGTTACAGGTAAAAAGTTTAAGCAGAAAAAAGTAAATTGTAGCGAATATTGTTGAATTGGGAAAATTATAAATCAGCGTGTATCTATTCTATAAAACTCAAAACAAAAAAGTGCGATAAAAAAAAATTATGTCGTTGAAATTTTTTAATTTTTGTTTTTTTTATTTAAGGAAAGGGCCAGGAATCAAATTTTATTTTCAAAGTTCTTGGGCAATTTTTTATTTTATTTGACCTTTTTTGCGAACCGTGTGCAATTAATAGTCGACTTTTAACAAAAAACTTTTCTAAAAGAAAATGTAAAAATACATTCGCGAACTTCTGGACTTTATGTTAATTAGGTTGCTGCGAATTAAAGGTTTTGAGAACTAAAGGCTTGCGAACTAAAATTTGCTAAAAATGTTTTAAGATTTTTTTGCTGCGAACATTTTTTTATGAATTGAACACCGTGAACCATTATTTTGTGATGAAGTCTGTCCGAATTGCTGTAATTTTTACTAAATTTTGAAATGACCCCCCAGTTACGGTAAGAAATGTGTTATTGGTTTGTTACTTTAATGTAAAATGGTTCATTCATTTGGCGGCGAGAAACGTGTCAGCATCGCTGAAATCGCTGACATTTCGCATTTAACTTGAAATTACGAAGTTGAATTCGCGGCAATCAAGATATTCATCAGAATTTTCGCTTTGTTGAGTCTAGAAGTTATTAGGCTATATTATCTCCAGTATTCGGCGTAAACTCAGTTATGACTCATCAACGTTGAAAATAAACACAGAAACATAGGCTTACGGAATAATTTTGCCGAATTATGAGGGAAATTTTTATAAATCGAAACATTTGACAACTAATTTTTTCGACATTTTAGTATTTAATTTTTCGTCCTCGAACCGTGAAATTTCACATTCAAATGAACCTCGTTAATATATCTCAAAGGGTTCCTCAGTTATGAAATAAAAACCGATTTTTTTAGCCACTTTCAAATGGGCGTAGCTCCCTTATGACGCATTTTTAGACATTTGTTTATAGGAACTTTTTGTCATATTTTATCATGTAGAATCACCTGTTAAAATTTCCTACGCTATTTCAAATACACCCTGTATATTTTACCATTGAATAATTTAATGCAATTTAAAGTTTTGGGTTAAAATTACATAAAGTTTATTAGTTTTTCTTAATATTTGACCAGTTTTTTATCAATTTAGTTCAAAAAATTAAAACTGCTCCATCTATTGTTAAATATATAAACCTGATACAGCCTGTTCCAGAACACGCGTACCGAAATTTAAGAGGTGATTCTACATCCAAAAATATGAAAAAAAGTTTCTATAAAGGTTGGTCCGGAAATGAGCCCTAAGGGAGCTACGGCCCTTCGAAGATGACGTATTGAACAAAAAAAAGCACCAATAAAATTTTAATGCTGCAGGATGATTCTTCATTTAAAACTGAGCAAAAAAGTATTTTACACTAAAACACCTAAATTTAATATTTAAGGAGTAATAGCCTTTTAAAAAGTAACGTTTTTGGTGGCACAAAATGTTACTTCCTCTTAATTGCATTTTTTTTTGATAACGGTTGCTCCTACAGTGTTACACTATATGATATTTTATATGTATTTTTACTCTAGAAATCTATATTTTTTACAACAAATCCAAAAAACATACACATAGAAAAGTTTGGGGCAAAAATGTTTTAAGCCTCATATATTTTGTCCGTCTGGGCACGCCTCTGGATAAATTAAAAAAATAAATTAACATAAACTTATTGCCCTTATTAATACTAGTATACATGCAAAAGCTCGCCGCTCTAGCTTAAACGGTACCCGAGTTATTAATTAAAAACCTTATTTTTATTACAATTTTAAAGGGCCCTAGATCCCTTAGGGCTCATTTCCGGACCAACCTTTATAGGAACTTTTTTTATATTTTTGGATCTAGAATCACCTCTTAAATTTTGGCATGCCAGTTATGGATCACCCTGTATATGTCACAACAATCTGACATAACCTTCAATTTTTGCATTATAATTTGTAAATATGTTCTAAAATTAAATAAAAATCTTTTTTAACTACTGATTTGATAAAACTATTAAATAACATTAATTTCTTTATTTAAAAATATGTGTTTTGTTGCATTTACAATGTCGAGTCACAAAAAACATTGTTTTTAACCTTGTCCGCAGTTTAAAGCCATACAGTGGTTCATATTTGCAGTCGAAGAAAAAGTATAATCTACAACACGTATGGAATAGTCATTCCGTCATAGAATTTACTATTTTTAATCTTGTTTATTTGCGAATTCTTACATAGAAAAATACAGGATAGGTATGAAAACATCGCAAGTAAAAGGGTGAAAAAGAAAAAACCTTAATGGTAAATTGAAAATTACGCTAATTACTGCGTGTGTTTGGTAATGCGTTGTTAACAAATTATCAATAGTATATTAGTGGGTTTTAAAGAATTTTTATTTATTTATTCTATTATTCACAGCGCCAGAATAATATTATACGGTAGTTTAGAATTTTCAAAAAATTTCAAAAAAAGTCCTAGAAGAAAAATTCTTGGATATAAATTTGTTCCATGAAAAATAATCAGCTTTTTTGTGTCCGTCCGTCCGTCCGTCCGTCCGTCTGTCCGATTTCACCTTTTTGTAGACACGATAACTCAAGAATGATTAATCCGATCGACTCCAAATTTTCAGAAAAAATTAAGTTCTATGAGGGGAAGATCCCTATTATTTTCAAAGTAATCCCCCCAAAAACAAAAAAGTTAAACTTTTTATTAGTTGAGTTCTCGGATGGGATCGTTGAGTTCTCGGATGGGATCGTTGAGTTCTCGTCTGGAATCATTGAGTTGTCGGATGGGCTTATTGTTAAATACGTTCTACTGTACAAGTAAAGCAAAACCGTGATACCATTAATATGTTTTAAGCCTCCAGTTACGAGACACGGTTTTCGGACACTTTTTTGTAAAGGTTTTTTTCGTAACGGTTTTTTTCGTAACGGTTATTTTATTAAAGTTTTTTTTTTCGTAACGGTTTCATCACTCTACCCCCCGTCTTAAACATATTAATGTTAAAAACTTTAATAAAGAAATAGACATACTTTTAGAAAAAAATAAACAAAATACATTGATTATATGCGATATGAATTTAGATTTACTCCACAAAGATAAAAATGTTTATGATTATAAGGACATACAGAGCGGTCCAAAAGTCACCCCCCCCTCTTAACTTTTGAACCAGTTGAGATATCGACTTTTGGAATTTGGAACTTTTAAATAAGACTACTTAAACTATCTTTTAGCATATATTTAATACTTCCAGCTCTGGAAAGGGCGGTAGTGTAATACATCATTTTAAAGCTTATAAAATTCTTCATTTAACTCCATATTTTTAAATAAAAAAAAATTATTTGGGTTTAAAATGGGGTTGAAAATGGGTATTATATCTATTGTCAAAATTCCTCTAAAAAAAAACAAATAATTTTTTTAAAAATGCCTAATTTCATCATAAAAAAATGTTAATAATACTTTTAAACTAATTTTAGTTGACATACATAAAAATTTATAAAAAAAAACTTAAAAAATCGAATGTTTTAGCACAAAAAATTGAAAAATCAAAACCTTAAAAAACATTTTTAAAAAATTTAAAAATGTTAGTTTAAATAGAGAATTTTATAAGCTTTAAAATGATGTATCACACGACCCCCTTTTCTATTTAAAAAAATGTCTCCCTGCACACATTTTAAGAGCTGAAAATATCAAATATATGCTAAAAGACAGTTTAAGTTATCTTATTTAAGAGTTCTAAATTTGAAGTCGATATCTCAACTCGTTCAAAAGTTAAAAGGGGGGGGGGGGGGTGACTTTTGGACCGCACTGTAGTTTAAATGGGTATAAAATAAATAACCAAATCAGTGAAGATCATTTTACTCGAAAAGGCCCACAAAAAATTAGTATTATAGATCATGTCTTAACTAATAAAGAGCTAAATTGCAAAATAACTATCAAAAAATTGTAGATCTGATCATAATATAATCAACGTGTAACTAACTGAACAAATCAAAATAACTATTAAGGAACCTATTAGCTTTACTTATCTTAATAAAAACAAATGAAAGCATATACTTAAGGAAAAAAACAAGCAACAATAAAAATAAAAAATATAAAAAATAATATTTTTTGGATCACCTAAGAATTTACAGAAAAAAATTCTGAAAGGAATAATATATTTAAAATGAAAAGAAAAAAAAATAGCAAATACAAGGACCGAATTACTATTTAAAAATTAAAATTATTTAATACACATTATGCTACCGTTGGTAAAAAACTGGCTGCTAAAATACCAAAACCTGAAAAATAACATTAAGATAAAGATAAGATAAAGTTAAAATCCCCCGTGGATCTAGAAAACTATATATAAGGTCGTCAGAGTTGTATATACTTAAATACAAAAATTAATACACATAGTATTATATGTAGATAAACACAGACATTAAAAATATTAAAATAAATAAACATTTAAATTTTGAACTATACAGAATTAAAATTTTCATAGAAATACTCCTCAAGAGAGTAATAGGCTTTTTCTAAAAGAAGTTCTTTTAGTTTAACTTTAAAAATAATGTCTGAGTTTATGTTCCTAATTTTTTTAGGTAGCTTATTAAATATTTTTACAGTCATGTAATAAGGACTTTTTCAAAAAATGTGGTGGTGTGTTTCGGAAAAGAAAACATGTTGTGGTGTCTTGTTACTAAACCAGTGTTTAAATCAGAATTTTTTATAAAGAGATGACTATTCATACGTCCAAAAACACAAATATTATATATATATATATATATATAGGGAGAATAGATAGTTAGAATTTTTAATTTTATGAAATGTGGTTTACAATGGTCTCTATATTTAATACTGGATATGGTTCGAACTATCTTTTTTTGTAGAATAAATAACCTTTCAATAAAGGTGGATGCGCCCCATATATTAATATTATATTCGAGTCTACTCCGTATATAAGCATTATAGTATAGTAATAACATGTTTTGGTTAACTAGACTTTTAAGATTCCAAATTACAAAGTGGGCACTCCTAATTTTAGCAGCAATATCACTTATATGCGTTTCCCAGCTCAAATGTGCATCAACTTTCACACCCAAAAACTTAACAACATTGGTTATTTCGAGCGATTAACATTTTAAAAGAGAATTAATTAAACAATCCATAAAGATCCTACCTTGTAGAAAGTCATAAAAAATATCAAATCAAATGCTGCTGGACATGATAAAATAACAAAAAAGAACATAATATAAATTAATGGTATAACAGAAAATTGTTTATTTTGTTTGATAAATAAAGTTCTATCAACGGAAAAGTTTATAAAATATTACCTGTGTACAAAAATGGAGCCAAAGAAGTTGTTGAAAACTACAGGCCAATTGCGATCATAAGTATATTCACAAAATTTTAAAAGTACTTATGAAGACAATTTTATATACTCTACATTCAAATTTGATTCAAATCAATATGGGTTTCAAGAAAATAGTAGTACCCTGTGAGACACGACTGAGCTTTTAGAATATAGAGTTAAATAAAAATAAATATGTTAAAATACAAAAGACTTTTGAGATATTGTTGGAAAAACTTCGGGATATGGGCTTTAGGGGAATTATTTAGGAAGAAAGTCCAAAAAAACAAAAAACAAAAACAAAACTCTTGAAAACAGGCTTCAGTATGCCGATTTGAAGTGACCAAGAAACAGTAAATATTGGAGTACCCAAGACTAAGTCCTGAGCCCATTGCTCTATTTGCTGTGTGCACATTGTCTGCAACATGTCTAATGGCTGACGACATCGCTTTCTTCTACTCTAGTTTACATCTTGAAACCCTCATGGATTTGATTTACGTATCTATTTATGCAATGGCCGAACATGAATAAATTAAGCATTAATGCTTATAAACAAAAAAATAAACCTTTTTATCCATAAAATTTAATGGTACAGATTTAACCAAAGTCAGAAAATAAAAGTACTTAGGACTTTTGATTGATGAAAAGTTATCATGGAAAATCCATATCGAAAATGTTATAAAAAATATTGTCTTATTCAAAGGGGCCTTAAACTGCTGTTCTCATTTTTTAAATTTAAGAAGAAGATTCTTCACTACTTGAAGTGGTTGTAATTATAGGTTATAGGACCAAAATAAATGCTTTTTAACGTAAACGTTTCGAGCACCTAAACGGTCGCTCTGAACGTTGGCGATTTTACGTTAAAAAAGCATTTATTTTGGTCCTATAACCTATAATTACAACCACTTCAAATAATTTGATTAAGGACATATAAAAAATGAAAATTCTTCACTACAGTTTAATTGAGTCCAATCTAAGGTATCTTCTACCTTGTTAGGGGAATGCTACAAAAAAACATGATGAAAAAAGTACAAACAACGCAAAATAAAGCTATTAAAGTTATTTATGGTTATAATTACCTTACAGTGACCATCTTTACAGAGACTTAACTACTTGACATGAAAGTAACTTAATCAAGTATTTTATTGAGTCAATTGACTCAGTAAAACTTATCCAAGGAATTATCCATAAAACTAGTAAATTAAACAGATCTCTAGAGAATGTGTCGAAAATACATCAGCATCAAACAAGAACTCAAGAAAATTTTAGAAATCCTCTGAGTAAAACTAAAAAAAACCAGAGTTTGGACTTTTTGTATAGGTGACAGAGTGTTCCTAAATATAATGTCACTATTTAATTGAAGGAGGTTATTCCTTGGCTGATTCTATGACTAAAAGATCATGAAAATATGTATCCTAAATTGCTTTATTTTAAAGATTCAGGGTGTTAAAATTAAAAAAAAAAATTATCAGTTTCTCATCCATATCATAAATACTCTTTTACCGATTTTGGTGAAACTTTTGGCAGATTTTTTTGTAGTAGTAAGAGTCTAATTTAGACCGAATTGGATCAAAATTATTAAGTCCAGTTGCGTCCCGGAAGGCAACCTAATTGATATTTCTGAAAGAAAGATGTACGCCACTGTATATTTTTATACTTTTTATTTTTTTTTTTGATTAACCAATGTAACACATTTTTTTTTATTTTTTTCATATCTTTCATCGTTTTCAAAAAAAAAAAATATTTTTTTGCATAATTTTTATGAATTTATTTTTTTTTTTTGAAAACGATGCAAAATACGGAAAAAAATTCAAGAAACAAAAAAGTTGTATTTTTAATTGGTTAATATAAAAAAAATGTTTATGACATGGATAAAAACCAGATTTTTTTCAAACTTAAACATTCTGTACCTTAAATTAATAAGCCAAGGATTTACCTCCTTTAATAGTGATATTTAGGAACACCCTGTAGATGTTTGAACATCAGAATATAACAAAATACCAACTGAAATAAAAATTATATTAAACGATAATAAAAAAAATATAATATATAATTTAAAAATGTACAGGTAATAATAATAATATATATTTAATTCAGAGCAGAAGTGGATTAAGTCCTTATGGACTTGATACATTTTACGTCTGAAACGAATTAGTTTGACTTGATCCACTTCTGCTTTGAACCCCTCATATCTAAAAATTTGTAATTATATATTTATTAGTTAGACCTTTTTATCAGTTATGTAACTGTTCTTTGAGGTCATTTATAAATAAGATAAATAAAATAATAACAAATTAAAAATATTTAATGATTTTTAGGAACCATATGGACTCAATGAGTCCAACTCATATTGGATGTTAGGATTTTTTTTTAAATTAAAAAAATGTATCTTACCAAACTTCAGTTAAAAAAATTATGGTTCATTAAAAATTTGAAAAAGAAAATACAATGAAAAAAGTATTTTAAACCTGTGCCGTTCAGCAGCTGAAATTCAGCTTAAAAAAAATTATTTTTATTTGTTTTCCAATTCTCAATTTAAGTGAAGGAGTAATTTAATTGTTTTATTAAAAAAAATATAGATATTGTTTTCGATTTAAACGATTTAAACTTAAACCTTCCTTAGCTCATTTTAATTTTTCCAAACCTAATTTTACGCTTTCATTTTCTGGACTAAACTTGCCGTTTTTCTCCCTAGGGAATAAAAGTTACGGCAACCTTGATAATATTAAAATATTATACTTACTATGTGCTTTGCTGGTTCAAAAATTAGGTTTGGTGGTGTTTTGTAATAAATTACCGATTCAAACCAATTTATTTGATTTTAACAAAGAAAACCTTTAAAAAGAACATTGTTATAACATTGTTATACATAACTTAAAATTTATCATCTTCATCCATTTTTTTGACGTTTGTGTCAACCATATTAAAAAACAATTGAAATCGCGATAGCCATGAAACTGATTTTTCGCAATTTACAGGCATCTTGATTAAATTACGAAAATAAAACAACCGATTTTAGACGCGTAGTTTTTAATTTTAATTTTATCTACCTACCTAAATTATGTTTGGTCCTGCAAAAAATAGTGTATATACCTCAGGACTAAACTTGGCTGTTTGAGTCCCTTGCATTTCCGTTTCCCTCCAAACACTAATGCAGCGGGACTAAAACAGCCAGTTTAGTCCCTTGGTATATAAATAACTATTATAGACTGTCAATTCTTAATTTAGTTTAATATTTATTTTTTATTTTTAAACAAGGTATTTGCACAATATTAAAAATAGTATATTGTTTTACTAAGACTAAAAGTGAAGCTTTTTTTTACTAGTCTGTAGAATTTACGGACGACGCGAAGCAGAGTACGGAAACTACAGACGAGTAAAAAAAGCACTTTTCCTCCGAGTGAATTTTTTCTTCAAGCATATATATATATATATATTTTTTTGAAATATTAATTTTTGAATTTAATTTATTCAGTAATAAAGAATGTTTTTTTTTTATTAAAATTGGCCAATAAAATGCTTTCGAAATAAACTTAAACCTTACTTAGCTCATTTTAATTTTTTTTCGTGGGCTAAATCGTACACTTTTCGCGATTTCAATGGTAACTTGTCTAATGTAGCATTTGCAATTTCGGAGAGATTTGTAAGTGTATAAACCATATATTCTTCTTCAATCATTTTTAATCAATTTCACACAAGGTTTTTGCACAGAATCTCGAGTCAACCACCTGTTTACATAATAAACAAACAAGCCATCAAAGTCAAAGAGTGCTGCAGCCAGTAGTGGTTTTGCTAACTAACTTTTTTTTACGGCCTACAACAATGAACTCATTTTTTTACTGTAAAAAATAGATCATTTCTAACTAGTGTGATCAAATATGAACATTTTAGTATGCTTGAAGAAAAAGATATTATTTCCCATATTTGGGTTAAGAAAACTACAAGTTGTTCCCACATTTTTATATAAAATTTTATGCAATTAATAACAGTGTAACAGTGAACCAAATTTTATTACTTTTGTCAACATTAACATTTAATTTGGGGTTAAGAAATTTTCGGTAGTAATATAATAAGTGCATGTTGAATTATCGATAATTTTTTTACTGTATTAAAAATTATTTTTCTTGGCAATTGTTTGAGTACATTTTTCGTGTTACAAAATTCCGAGACTGCAGGTCGAGGAATTTTGACGAAAAATGCACGAAAACAATTTCCTTAGGCAAAATTTTTTTTTATATACAGAAAAAAAATTATGTATAATTCAACATGCACTAATGGTATTTTGAAAGGAAGTATATAATTTTACCATGTTTAATGTTGTTTCATATTTAAATTTAAACTTTAAGAACTAAACAACAATATTACTTTACAACTATAATTAAAAATTTAAATCTCAAATTTGCCGCGCTTTTTAAAACCACGATGTTCACTTGTTCGCGAATGTTGCCAAGTCTAAACTTTGCTTGTGGGATAATTAAATAAATTAAAATTTATGAATATCAGTGATTTAAAGCTTTTAAGATGGAAAGTGTATAAAATATATTATCTGAAATTAATTAGGGTTTATACCTAGGATGTTTTGGTAATAAAGTAAGCATTTATATTGCTTATCAATAAAAATAAATCAACTAAAGGTAAGCTTCACAAATTAAAAACACATTTTGCAAAAATATAACATTTATTAAGATGTCAGTAACTGTCAGTTTCTTGTTTCCATAATAACCAAGTGATAATTGCATATGTGCAAATATTATCAGATTCATTTTAATCTGATTAGTCAAGAAACTAAAAATGCAAGTTTTGATTGCCCTATATATTGTTTGTGAAATAGTCACCCTGTAGGCATCCTTATAGTGGAATATACAATAAAATTAACATATGAAAACATCCTATTAGCTTGCCATTAGTAAATCCATATTCTGCGTATTATGCAAAAGTTTATAAAATGAATACACATTTAATGGCAGATTAGCCGTATTGCCTAAAATATACATTAGGGTATTTCATTACATACGAATAAAAAAATAGGCCTCCACTTATGTCGTAAAAAAATCATAAATATAATTCTGTGCCAACGGAGGGTATCCCATTTTGGGCCAAATCGCCTGCAAAGATAAGACTTTACATGCTTATAGATAGGGGAAACTGTTGTACCTTGGACCTATTTGTACCTAGAACCTACATTTAAATTTCAAATTTCCGGGTATAATTTCTCCAAATCTACAGTATAGTTTATTACCCATCCGATAGATGGTTATTTTCAGTTTATTCGAAAACATTGTCGGCAAGCGTGTGTGTTTTATTCCGCTAACTAATATTTTACATTGAAAAGCAAGTATTTTGGCTGCGATTTTTTTTATGGTACTTGCCTTTACATGCTTTATATCCAATATATTTATTTTTTTGTTGAAATACATGTTATTAAAGTATAAAATGTATGCGCTATGGAAAGTTTAACTCTAACCTAAAAAAATATACGGATTGTTTTTGGTATCGCTACTTATAGTTGTACCTTGGACCTAATGAGTAAAATGTACCTTGAACGGGTCTGACGTATTACACTTTTACTTTCGGCAGGTTCGATCGATACTCTGTGGCATCTTTAGACAACTAAAAAAATATTTTTTTGGTTGTAACTCGAGGTACAACTAAAATATTTTTTTAGTTGTCTAAAGATGCATCTTTAGACAACTAAAAAAATATTTTTTTGGTTGTAACTCGAGGTACAACTAAAATATTTTTTTTAGTTGTCTAAAGATGCCACGGAGTAAGCATGGTGAAAAGAGGGCTCCCCCTGACAAAGAAACTAAGAAGCGCAGTAGAGCTAATGTTAAATAATCAAGTTGTACATATATTTTAACTAAAATATCTGGGCCCGAGGTATAACCCCTGCGCGTCCTAGGTACAAAGCCCCTGTTGTACCTCGACCCTAAATACAATTTTTTTTTCAAGTGTGTTAAAAAATATAAAAAAGTAATTTAGGAAAATTTAAAAATATAACTATCAAGCCTAAAACACAGGAAAAAATAATAGGCTATATTTTTAGAAGTTAGTTCTATTTGCCTATTTTTTGCATCGCAAAATGTAAAAATAGGGACTAGGTACAACAGGCTCCCCTACATAAAAAATAAATACTTAGCCAAAATTTCAGCCCTTTTTACATCCCGGAACCTACTTTAGGGCCACTTGCACCAATGAAGGTTTAACTTTAAACTTGGATTAAATTGACGGCCGACCAATCAGAACGCAGCATTTTTAACTTAAACTCGGTTTAGCTGAGATAATCCCAGACCAAAAATTGGTGCAAGTGGCCCTTAATTAATTATTTTAATTAAGAATTTTGACATATGCCAATGTACGATTTGGCAACATAGCACGAAACTTTAAGTGTCAAATGTCATCTCGTCAAAATAAAAATAACTTTGCACATTAACTACTATAGTGGGGACAAAAGAAAGAGCCTGTGTTGTGTTCACTGCTCTTGACTATAATATTAAAATATTTTGTTGGTTTTATTAGTTTTTAGGGATTTAATATACTATAACTCAATGTGTAATTAGACTTATGTGACTAGTTTCTTAGGTTTCAGTACGATTATGGAGTTATTTTTGAGGTATTTATACTATAATAACATTGTAAGCAAACCAGCAGTTTCAACGATAAACCAAAGCATGTAGTTCCATAGGACAGTGTTACCCAAGACAAGTAATTTAATGTGGCTTTCAACATGTCAAATTATCCATGATATGATTTAACTAGATTATGAAAAAGTTACACATATACTTTTAACTTTTAATATTAATTAAATATAATTATTTAAAAATAAATATATTTAATTAATATTGTACAGTGTTTTTATTATACCTAAATGTATTTATGTTGGTTTTTAGATAACAAAAAATATTGCTTTTTTTCAATATGATAGTCACATTTAGCGCAAGAATAATGCGATGTTGTCGGGTTTTCGATAACAAATAATTCCTGAGTTTTTAATTTTTGTTTCATTTGGACTTTTTTATTAAAAAATAACAGTTTTTTATCATTTCTTTTTATCATTTCGAAATTTTTTAAACAAAAAAATATTTTTCTTATCTAGCTCAAAACTCCTATTTAAAACGATACCCTTCTTTCAGTGCAAAAATAAAAATATTTTTTTTTTGAAAAAATAAATAAAGTTATATTATTAATAAAACTTTTTTAAACAAACGTTAATAAGGAGACAATGTATACCATGGTATACTATGCAAAAATACAAAAAGTTTAAAATTGTGCCTTTTAGCTTAATAAAATTATGAATTTTGGCATCCAACTACATTAAAAAAATAAAATTTAGTTTTTTTATATTTTTTTATTAATTGGGAGGGGCTATATTATTTTTTTTTAATTCAAAAATTTGACAGAATTTTGTTTTCGATTAAAAAAAATATAACAGTTTAACGAGGTACCTAAGTAGATGCATGCCAATTTTTTTCTTTAACTCTTTGCCACAGAAACGGCGTAGATTTTACGCCTGGATAGTATGCAGTTTGTGATTTTTCCCCACTCTGAATAACTACGGCTTTCCGCATCTCAGTACCTTTCGGACATTTAGTTTAAGCTCCATATCCGATAGCAAAAATTGGTTTGGACTTTTTCACGTGTTCATTTAAAATTTGAAGGCGTAAAAAATACGCCTTGTCTGTAAGTATGTAATAATAAAAACAATAGGGTTTATCAATTGCAAAAAAAGTTATTATTTTTTTGTAGAATTTTATGCTTATGTTGTTTATTAATTGTATATAATAAATATTTTTTTTCCTCTACCAAGTTATTTAAATAAATTTCTCTAGCAAGTCAAAATTAACAAAAAATAACATTATAGTACAAATTTATTATATAAGTTACTCATTTAAATATTATTATATGTTCTATTACATTTATAATTAAATAACACAGTCCTGCAAGGTCCTGCTTCCTCCATGCGAATATATGATTTTGGACTTTTTTCCATCACTTTAGGATTTTGCGCAATTAGAAAACAAAGGTTTAAATGATTAAAAAATTTATTTGTTTGCAAGGTTGAAAAGAGTATTTATCCCTCTATAATGATTTATTACACAACCCATTGTAATTAATTAATTATATACATAAATATCCCTTTTTGTCAATAAACCTATAAATATGTATGCTTTAACAAACCAAAAACAATTTCTTATTTAATATATAATTTAAGGCCACTTGTACCAAAGATGGTTTAACTTTAAATTTGGACTAAATGGACGGTCAACCAATCAGAATGCAGTATTTTTAACTTAAACTCAGTTTAGTTGAAATAATCCCAGTTTAAGAGTTGGTTTAAGTGGCCCTTAGTATCTAATATATAATGTATTTTTGCCTATAACTTTTTGAATAGGAACATTTTGTTGGCAAGTTAAAAAAAATAGATGGCGCGGTGTGAGAAAAAATATATCTTTTGATAATAAAGCTTACGTAATAAACCATTGTAAAGGGCTTAAACTTCTTTTTCCTACCATGTAATCAAAAATATTTATATATTTTTGTTTTACTATGTTTTCATTTGGGCAAAATTCTGACGTGATGAAAAAAAAACCAAAGTCAGCATGCTCAAATTATCCAAAATCATATATTCTTATCCATGAAGCAGAAAAAAGTTACATTTGCAGGGCTGTGTAATTAGAGCTATAAAGAACACGTTTAACTATAAATCAAAAAGTCAAAATTCTGGGTTAATACGAAATTCGCCACAGCAGATTTCAATAAATGCATTTTGCACGAAATGGCATAACAGGGAACAGGAACATTTTACTAAAAATCCTAATTTTATTTATTTGGGCTTTTTTATTTTTCTCGACATGAGTTAGGAAATTTTCAAAAATTCTTGTTTTATGAAGTACCTTATTAGTGGTATAGGCTAAAATATGCATATTTTAATTGACTCGCATACCTCCTATTTAGCCAACATAAATCTGGCTTAATAATACGTGGTTTAATTCTAAAAACATTACGTGAAATAATTATCTGGTAACCTTTATATTTTGATTATAATCATTAAGCATAACATATCTTCAAAGCTTGTTTTTATTATTATTTTGTACCTACATATATGTAGGTTTTTTTTATTATTTTGTACCTACATATATTAAGTATTACATATCTTTACGGCTTGTTTTTATTATTATTTTGTACCTACATATATGTAGGTTTTTATTATTATTTTGTACCTACATATATGTAGGTTTTTATTGTTATTTTGTACCTACATATATTAAGCATTACATATCTTCACGGCTTGTTTTTATTATTATTTTGTACCTACATATATTAAGCATAACATACATATCTTCACGGCTTGTTTTTATTATTATTTTGTACCTACATATATGTAGGTTTTTATTATTATTTTGTACATACATATATTAAGCATTACATATCTTTACTGTTTGTTTTTATTATTATTTTGTACCTAGATATATGTAGATTTTTATTATTATTTTGTACCTACATATATTAAGCATTACATATCTTTACGGCTTGCTTTTATTATTATTTTGTACCTACATATATGTAAACTAAAACCTTTTTTGTCCATTTTTAAATTAATTTAATTAATTTAAGTTATGGTTCTGTCAATAGAATTAGAATTAGAATTAGAATTAGAATTTATTTGCAGATAACTATCATTTTACAATATATCACTTACCTCTTACATAGCCTAAGCTGAGCTTGTGTGCTATGCAAGGAGGGAAGATTTTGTCATGGTAAATATATATACAATAATAAGTAAAATAAAAACAATTTGATATAAATATCTTTTTTTTTTTTTTTCTTATTTTTTTTTTGTCTTTCCTTTTCCCTTTATACCTGTATGTGGCAAGACCAAATGCGAGTGTGTATGGAGATGAGTGTGAGGTGGGTGTTAAAATGGGAGTATAGTTTAGTCACTTTCTGCAGTACTGACTAGCGCGATACTGCGCTAGGCTTACAAGCATATTCATAAAAGTCAACCTATAAAAACTGTAATTAAATTTTATAAAAAGAATATTTTGAGGTATTTTTTTAGTAAATAATAAAGTAATAACAATAAATATAAATAGTAATATATTCATATTTAATTTATTTTGGGTATGAAATCTTGTTGTAAAGAGAAATACTGAAAAACAAAATACTATAGCGATTCTCACCAAAAATTTTTACAGTAGAAAATTCCCAATATAACTATAATTGGATTGGACAGAAATAAACACGTGGTCAGAAATATTGTTAAATGATTCGTTGATTGTTTGTTTGTTGACGTTTACGTATTATTAATCCAGATTTGTGTTGGCTAAATGGGAAGTATAGGGTAGATACCCCAGTTATAGCCACCTTAAAAAAAAAATTGTTTTTATTTCTTTTTATTATGTTCCATTATAATGTTAAGGTTGCAAGTTTTGCTTTTTCTGAAACTTACAATATATCTCTACTATAAAATAAATGTTTAAACAATATAACTTCAGCTGATATGTTATAAAATAAAAAACAAACAAAATAATACTAATTCTCTAGTTTTAGCCACCCAAGCACCGGTTTTAGCCATAAAAATTCACCAGATATAGCCACCATGAAAAAAAAAATTAAAAAGATGTTAAAAATAAATTATTTATATTTTTGTAACAGTTTTAGAACATTTAAAATTTAAAGTTTTTTAAAAATATATACTTCTTAATCAATATTTAAAATGATTTCGTTTTTTATTACATTTTTTCTTACATACATCTTTTCTTGGACAATTATCCGATAATTATAAATATTTATTAATTTTATTTATTTTTTATTTATTTGTTTAGAGTCTTTTTGGGATCTGAACCAGCTGGTAGTTTATACCATATTCGACACTATAAGTTTTACAAAAAAATTTACATGTATGTTACAATTTCACATTGTGACATGTTTAGTTTTCAGCTTCAGTCTTGAATCATTTGAGTCATTTTGATGGCCCGTTCTCGACTATATTTTGTATAATACTCCTCCTTTTTTAATTTAAATGTGTTATTGGCTAATATTTAAAGGTGGTTTTCGTTTGGACTTTTTTTCGCTAAAATCTTTATTATTTGTACAGTAATTTTGACATATTGATATTTTTTGACATTGGCTATAACTGGTACTACTTAGGTTCCAGTTTTAGCCAATTCTGTGGCTATAGCTAGAAAGAAGCATATTATTGTCCCAGTTATCGCCATGCAAATTTAAGAATAAATTCTGCAAAATATGTATTAAAATATTAATAAAGTAACTGCTTAATGACTTACCTTTAACTTGATATAAATGTTTTACAAATTTAATTTTACCTGAATTAGATATTTAAAATTATTTTTCTGGCGGTTCTTAAAAAAAGTCATAAGAAATTACATTTTTTTCAAAATCAAAATTTTAAATAGGCGCTGTATTCGTTTCGCTACAGTTAAAACTTATTTAACATATTTGTTGTCCCAACTTTTATCATTCAAATCGGATTTAAACGATAATTTTGATCTAAAGTCTCCTATTTCTTAGCTATACCCAAAAAACTACTCTGACTGGCTAAAACCGGTGCAGTGGCTAAAACCGGTGATCCTACCCTACGAGTCAATTAAATCCTGAAAATTTCGAGTCGATATTTTTTTGAAATGTATTGATTAATAAATGTTAAAGCAACTATGTCAAAGTTAATCTAAATATTTAGGATTTGTTCGATTACAATAATATTTTATCAAGAAAATAATAATAATGGGAAAGTGCATAGTTTCATTAAGTCAAGTCAATTTGGCTCAATTCTACAAATTTTAAACTTATATCAATTTGTAGCTTATTCTATGGCAATCATTTTATTTTTTTTTATTTTATTTATTTATTTATTTAAATTTACAATTTTTATATATTTATAAATGTGAATCCACCTAAACCAGAAGGTTTGTGCTGCGGAAAATTTATTATTATACATAGATTATTTCTTTTAAAGAATGACAATGTAAGTTTTAGATAACAATAAAAAAGTGAATACAGTATAAAAAATTTAAAGTAAAAAAGAAATGTACATTTTATTTATGTAGTACAGAATTTCGATACGCAAAGTTCAATAACACCGGCGAAAAAAAATTTTAAAGCAAATGCAATAAACAAGAAAACTGTGAATGGGAATTTATAATACAGGGACGGCTTAGGAACACATTAAACTATTAAATTGTAAAATATTTTTATATTTTTATTCAGTTCGTATAATATATTTTTTAAGTTCATATTTACGTGGATTATTTTTTAAATTTTTAATATATTTTGGTTTTATGTTAGGTATTTAGGGCCATAGAAAAACATACTTTTTTGAAGACCAGTGGATCGAAAAATGGGTAAACTAACAGTGTCTTTTTGCATCAGTCGTGTAGAGTATTGATGTTAAGGAGTGTTAAAATTATTAATACACTTGAACATCCACAAGCATAATTGAAAAATAAAGAGTTTTTTAATTTGAAGTTGATGAGTATAGAGGAGTTCAGTGGAAAATGTTTTCATTTTCTGGCTATCCAGCGTTTGTTAAACTAAAAGTAATGAATTTCGTTTTACTAACATTTAGACTAAGGAGACTGTTATCCATCCAGTCTTTAATTTTTTTCATGCCTTTCTCAGCCAAACTATAGGTTTCTTCCCAGGATTTAGCACAGAACACCGCTGCTGTATCATCGGCATAAGAGATGAGATTATTCTTTAAATCTTCAAAATCGTATAAAAAATTTATGTAAATGGAGAAAAGAATGGGTCCAAGAACGGTCCCTTGAGGTACTCCTCGATTTATTGTTACTGATTCACTATAAGTATCGTTTATCTTTACTTTTTGCTTTCTGTCCAATAAATAATTTTCAAATAACTGAAGAACCACACCCCTTACTCCGATTTTATGAAGCCTACGGTAGGTATGTATGTATTATTTTTGCTCATATTCATATTTGTAGGAGATATAGATTTTTTTCTACCTTAGCGCATATTTCTTATTTAATATAATATATATATAAATATACCTACATATGGTCTGTCACATAGACATTATTATGCACGATAACTGAAGAACGCTTTAAGCTAGAGGCTTGAAATTTGTTATACAGGTATGTTACTAAAAGTTATTGTTCTGGATTCTTTTTGGTGAACATTGGGGTGCGGCAAGAGGGGCAAATAGGGAAAAATCTTTTTTTACAAAAATTTGAAAATTGCTATATACCAGTTTTTAAGGTTTCTGAAATCGAGTCTGTTAATAAATATTTTTTAACTTTACCCCCGTGGGGTGGGCGGTGATTATTTTTACATATTTACATTATTTTTGTGAAAATTGGTATATCCATTACCCTCCCGAGACTAAACTATTGATAATTTTTCGATTTAATTGTGTTTTTTTATATTTGCTGTACCTAAAAAGAAGAAAAAAAAAACATTTTTTTTAGTTTTTGCTCGAGTTTTTTTTTCCAAAATGATCAAAATTTGCGTTACATAATACTTGAACGTTCCCCTGAAGGGTGGGGGTAGTTTTCTTGAAAATTGACATATTGGGGTTTTGAGGTACTAACCAAAACCAAGTGGCACCAAAAACCCCTAGACACCAATATGAAATTTTTAATTTTTAATGATGGATTCGAAAATTCAGGGGCCCTAAAAACCCATAGAAACCAATTTTTATCAAAATTCTATAAAATTTAAAAATTTCTTTTACCATATTGGATCCGCCATTTTGAATTTTTAATTTTTAATGATGGAATCGAACTCAGCTGCCCCAAAAACCCCTAGATACCAATTTTTATCAAAATCCGTTAAAATTTTAAATTTTCTTCTGCCATATTAGATCCGCCATTTTGAATTTTGAATTTTTAATATTGGATTCAGTTTAAGCGACCTCTACTAATTTACAGTATTTTGGCTGCGGAAAAAAAATCTTAACCATAGTAGGACGGACGGACGGACAGACGGGCATTTTCAAAGTTTCTTAGTTTTTCATGTATCCAAGAATTTTTTGTCTAGGGCGTTTTTTGACGATTTTGGGAAATTCGAAACTACCGTATAATATTATTCTAATGCAGGCGCTGTGAATAATATAATAATATAGATACTATTTGGAAATTAAAGAATTTTGTAGTAGTATCCTTATTACGAGAAAACATACTTTGGTATACTAAATATGTTGAGAGAGAAGGATGCAGGACTCGTGCTAATTATACAGCATAAATTAAGTAATGCAATGTTGTTAAATCTTAAAGCTTCGAACTGGTTTGGCAAAATTTAATAGTTTTGGCAAACTACTAAACTTTGGTTGTAATTTTCATAATTCAGTGCTGGCCAAATTACCAATAATATTGCTCAGTTCACTAATTCCGTAAATAGTTTAATAAATCTATTGACTATGTATGATTACTTACGCAAAAAAGGTCCTTTACAATTTAAGACTATGCTACCACGTACCTTCTACCTAGCTGTTAAAAGTGTAATTCTGAATCAGGAATTAAAATATATATATATATCTTACCTGTGGGCTGAGAAAAAAAAAAGATGGATAAAAATCTAAATTTTAGCATACGAGCATTTTTGATACCGCTGATTTCGAATATGATAGTGAAAGAGCTGAAAAAAAATTTTCCGCACCACTAGGGTGGTTAATTTTTTTAAATTTTGTTCGAATTTGTTCAAATTTGGTATAAAGACTTTTTTTAGGGATATTAAACACCAAAAATTAAAATGGCGGAGCCAATATGGCCTATCGGTTTTTAGAATGTTGTCATAATTAGGCAAAATTAAGGCTATAAAGTAGTCCAAGGTGATCGATTTTAAGAAAAAGACTAAACTTAAAACACTTAGGCCCAGTTTATCAGTGTACAGTTAAAACTTTATCTAAAAGATAAAGTCTCAGTTAAGAGCAAATTCTGGATTTTGGTTGGAGTTGCTATGGTTATTACGTATCAGCTAAATTTAGCTGCACTTTGATAAACCCAGGCTTAATATGACAAAGCTTATATGAAAGTTAAAAATACAGTTTTATATCCGTTTTAGTTAAAATATTTTGACTTTTATTACTTTTAAAAAAACCTGGAGGCTCTGAAGCTCTTTTAAGAATGTTAAAGTTATATTAAAGAATCCAGTTAGTTTTAATGTATCTCTACCTAGATTTACTTGTTTTTGTGTACTAATTGTTAATAATAAATAGTTTTGAAATGTGTTAATAGATGTCAGAATAGTTTTATAAAAAGTTAATAAAAAAATCCAAACACAATTAATTTCAAGAATTACGCCTATTATCGGGTATATATTAGGGTATTATTAACAAAGAATATCGTTTAATAACTAGATTCAGAAGACCATTTTTCTGCACTTTTACCACAAGATAGATCACGATAACCTCAAAATTAACTGGTTCATCGCAAGTGCACAGGCTTTTTGTAAACTGACGGATATTCTAAAAGAAGTATAACGGTTTCCAAGTGAAGAAAATGCATTAATGGTCATGAAGTAAACTAAACACCAAATTCGTTTCTTAAACATCTAAGGTTTTTAGTACTAAAAACCTTGGGTGTTTAAGAAAACGTCATATATGACAACTTTAAGTAACTACTTTCTCAAAATCGGTGCCTTATAAAGTTTACCAGAAAAAAAAAATTATAGAAATCTTATAGTTCTCCGCATGAAAGAAAGTCTTCGACGTAAGGGGGAGGAATCATTCGCGCTCTCTTCTTTCCGTCAAGAGCGTTATAAGGCGTGCGTGCCTACATCGGGCCTCCCCCACTTGCACACACATTCCAAACATATTTCCCGTAGCCACAGATCCGTGCGTCAAACTTTACATAATATTAAATAACTAATATTTTGCTTTCTCATTTTGAAAATTTTCAAAATTTTGGGAAAGCCTTGTATTCGTGCAAAAATTTTCAGAATATTTTTTTTGCGTATTTTTGAGTTTCACGACGTTTGTGTCGATATAAATCAATTTCGAGAAAAAAAAAATTGTCGATCGGTTGATTGGTCGATCGGTGGGTCCGGGAAATCTTGTGAGCACGAAAACTTAAGAACGCTTTAAGCTAGAGACTTGAAATTTGCCATACAGGTAGGTTACCAAAAGTTCTCGCTCAGGATTGTTTTTGGTGAATATTGGTGTGCGGCAAGGGGGCAAATAGGGAAAATTATTTTTTTTTACAAAAAAATTAAAATTGATATAAATGGTTTTAAATGCTGTTGAAATTGAATCCGATAATAAAAATTTTCTGACCACCCCCGCGGGGGTGAGGCGGTAAATATTTTTAAATATATTTAATATTTTCATCAAAATTAGTATCGGGGTTTTTGGGGTCGACGAATCTGAATCTGATAATAAATTTTTTATAATTTCACCCCCTGAGGGGCGAGGGGTAGTTTTCGTGAAAATTGTTATATTTGGGTTTTTGGAGTTGCTGAAAGTGTATCTGATAATAAAAAAATCTAACTCCACCCCCTGAGGGGCGGGAGATAGTTTAGGTGAAAATTGGTATATTGGGGTTTTTGAGGTTGCTGAAAGTGAATCTGTTAATAAAAATCCATTTCACGCGAGGAGTTAAAAAATGGGAAAGCTCTTTTACTGGGCAATTTATTTTCTAAAAAAGCTAAATTAATCAGGGCCGTACTGGCCTTACAGAACGGGCCGGAGAATTTTTTACTTAGACCGACCCTCCTGGGTCTTAGGTGCTCTGTACTGAATCTTCCGGCCTTTTATAAGGCACACTGATCAGTCCGGCTCTGAAACCAATTACCCCATAATATAGACTGCATCAATGTTAGTGGTAGTTGTTTCTAGTTTTTCTACGGTGCATAAATAGTAACGTTTATAGAGCTATTGTGCAAGTCCTTGTATAAATATAAATGAATTTGAAAATTTAAAATACTAAAATTTGACATTTCGTGCGAAAGTACACACAATTTGTGTACTAAATCCTAACTAGATAAATCTGGATTGTATATCTGATAACAAAATTTGGGTAATACAATAAACAAGCCGTGAACATATGTAATGCTACTCATTCCATTATATATTATTCACAGTATGGTATATTGCATTTCTCACATACTTAAAAAAAATAATTTCAAAAAATATATAAAAAAATACATTTTTTTTAAAAAGATCTTTTTTAAAAAACGAAAATTTATTGAAAAAAAAAAAAAAAGTTTTCGATAGTAATATCACAATGTGTAATGAAATTTTCGATAATTTTACTATGGTGCTCAGTAATTTTTTAAATATATATATTTCGAGAATGATCTCGAGCTTGGCTTACCTTTTTTTTTTTGACACAAACTCATCACTCGACGGCCCTGGAGAAAACTTCAAGTTACACTGGTCTGGAAATAATTTTTAGCTCAACTTTCATATAACCCAAGTTGTTTTTCATAATTTAATTATTTAGAGCTTTGGCATCTTTTTAAGACCAAATTTAAAAAAATATATATCGATACGTTTTAAAGAAAATTATTTTCATTTGTTTTAACAAAAAAAAAAAAAAATTGAGATATTTTAAAATTATTTTAGATATTCAGATTTTACGTGAAAAATTAAGAAAAAAGTTTTTATGGACGTTCGAGCTAAATCGATTTTTGAGGGAGCTAGCGTACTTTTAAAGAGCATTTTTAGAATATCACCTCATATCTCAGAAACCGTTTTCGTAAAATATTTTTCTTTCATTATTATCAAATTAAACGCATCCACCTTCCTGAACTCGGGTGCGGTCTCTCATTCCAACGACTTGGTTTTGCTTAGATATAATTGAAGGTGGGAATAGGAGCACCACGTCATTTCGTGTACCCTAATATATTACTCCAAACTCATTCAAAATTTCCGTTTAGTAGGTTGAGCTATCACCTTTTCATTTATTTTAATATCTTTGTATATTTATTTATTTATTTATCGTTGACATTATCATTGTATATTTTGTTTATGACAAATTTCATACAATGTTTCTTTTAACTGTGTTGTAAGAAATGTTTTTCTGAAATAAAGAAATATTATTATTATTACGATCCCGATCGTTAGTATGAGAGCACAAAGAAGGACAATTAGGCGTTAATTTTTTATTACGTATTTCGGTCCCTGTATCCACCCCGAATTAGTGTACAATAAGTTTTTGTTTAATACCGATTTTTTTCCTTTTTAAATTTATAAATATCAGTTTTATAGGAAAAAGTTATTTATATTTATATCTCCCATATTGTTTTAATACCATTATTCTTTTTTTAAGTTAAAAATGTGGTCTTATTGGAGCCCTGTTTCGCATCCCTAACAGCACACTTTGTTCTAAGAATATTCTTAGAACATTCCAAGAAGGAAGGAATATTCTTAGAAACTTCTTAGAATATTCTTAGAACGTCTGTGCTGTCATTGTGCGAAAATTGTTTTGAAAGTCCAAACGATAAAAAAATATTCTTTTAATACATAGCTGTACATATTTTTTGATATTGAAAAATCCCCATATTTTATTTTTTTCTAATGTGTTATACATCTAAAGAGTAGGAATAAATATTTTTATGTTTTTATTTTGAAAATATTCTGATATACTCAAGTCGGTGCCAATTTCACAGCAAACAATAATAAAATAATAAAAAAATAATTTTTAGTAATTTATTTAGGGAATGGTGTAATTGGCACCGACTTAAGGGTTTTTTATTTTTTACTTTTTAGAGGCATGCGAAAAAAAAATATTGGGCGCTATATCTCAAGATTTTGAGGGTCAAGATTTGTTTTATTGACATTCAGCGCCTAAAAATACAGTCTGGTTTATGAAAAACTAACTTCATTTTTTTTGTGGTCTTGTGTTCTTAGTGGTTTAAACCATAATTATGTAAAAAATATATATCTGTGCCAAAACAATTACCTGTATAATATTACCTGGTGGCCAAACTTGCAAGGATATTGTATTGTTTTCATGTGAATTTTATTTCTGGATATGTTTTACACGTTTTAGCTTATTTTTCCGACAAAGATTTTTTTTTTAAGTTTGATAGGTATCACCCTGTATAATATTTTTATAAAAAATATAATTTTTTTAGATAGTTCAAAGCCGTTTTAACACAATAAAAAAAATCAGCACAATATTTAAAGTTAAAGCAAAGATCCTTAACATTGACGAAGACATTAATTAACATATGACCAAGGATTTTAAACCAAAATTTTATACCATAGTAAAAAGACTTTATAAAACATTTTACTATTCCTTAAAACGACTTTTGTTTGATTAACGCAGTCGTCCCTCCGAAGTGACTGATCGATTTCGTGCTTTTTAGCACTCTTCAGAGCCACATATCGGTAGTAGGGACAACTACGAAAATCAAATCCTTTCCATATATCTCTATATAGAGTTTAAAAATCGTTGTAAGGAAAAGCAAAAACAGCTAGCGACATCTACTGCTGTCCACCGTGGCATTGATTAATCTGCCCCCTATCGACAGCGTGCAATAGGTTCTTGAAAGCAATAACTGCTTCCTTTTTTGGACTGTCGATAGGTTTATCCATTCTCTGCTTTTAGCAGTAGATGTCGCTAGCTGTTTTTGCTTTTCCTTACAACGATTTTTAAACTCTATATAGAGATATATGGAAAGGATTTGATTTTCGGATAATAACACAAAGTCGAGTGAGTGACAGTGAAGAGGTCAGACGTCGCCCAGCAGATTTCCATTGAGTAAGATTATTTTGGTATATAATTATTCTAACTAACATATGCTCACTTGTAAGCTTGCTTGCTAAGTGCTGCAGCCCTTTTCACACTGTGGACTTAAGCCAATTCCCACGAACCGCTGAGGCTGGCGGTTTGGTGTGTTAAAGGTTCCCTGAGACCCCAACCACTAACAATTAGTGCTTAACACTACACCCCCCCCCCCCGCCCGGGGCCTCCAAGGCCCCCGAGAACTCTACTTCTATTTTTACTCCCCAATCAAAAATCACTATGGCTGATACCCCCGAAAAACCCAACAGCGACGCCACCATGGCAAATTTCCCAAATCAGCAAATGTCCGTCTACTTCCAAGACCAAATTAAGGCCCAGGCAGAACACTACAAAATCCAAGCTGAACAACATAAAGATCAGCTAGAATTCCTTCAGACTCAATTAGCCACCGCAAACGAAACCATAAGCGGACTCCGAGAGGAAATTTCCCGCCTCTCCTCTCAAATAGGGACACTAATAGCCCAAAAAGACAAAACCCCCGCTCAAGAGCCCTCCGACGCCCCCGATCAATTCGAAACGGACATGTCCGTAGTAGAGACCGATTCGGACGCAGTCCGAACCCCCCTTGCCTCCCCGCGCAAGCGCCTAAACCGGCGCAGAAGGAAACACAAATTGAATTCAGACCACGAAAACAAACCCGCTAAGACCCAAAAAACCCCCGGTAAAGCGACTGCTTCCGAAGAAGTCGCTAACCCCTCCGGATCAGGGCCCCAACCCCCCGTTACGGCCCCTGTAAACCCAAAAATCCAAGCTACTGGCCCAGGAAACCCCCCCGACCAGGAAGCCCACAAAACTCCCAAAATCCCCCCCATCATCATCCGAGCCCCTGAAAAATGGCTAGCTTTGTCCCGCCATTTCAACTCGCAAAAAGTTAACATCCTCCACGCGAAAAATACCTCCGAAGGAGTTCAAATTCGCACACAGACCAGTGACGACTTCCGCAAAGTCACTAGGCACTTAGATGCCGAAAAAATCCCATATCATAGTTTTACCCTCCCGGAGGACAAGGCAATCCACGCCGTAATCCGGGGAATCCCCACTCAGATAGACGTCGCAGACGTCCAAGCCGCTCTTATCGAGCGTGGCTACCTCCCCACGTCAGTCGCGAGAATGACGCGTACTAAAGACAAGACCCCCATGCCCCTGATCCTAGTCATCCTTCCCAAGGTGACAGGACAACAGCACCCCATATTCAAAGAGACTAGGCTTTTACACCTAGTCATAAAGGTCGAAAGTCAGACCTATAAACCCAAATTCAGGCAATGTCACAAATGCCAACTCTTCGGCCACTCCCAGGCCAATTGCAACGCCCCGGCCAAATGCGTAAAATGCGCACAAGACCACCGCACAACAAAATGTGAAAAACCCCGCCACACGGACGCAAAATGCGCCAACTGCCTGGGCCCCCACACGGCAAACTATCATAAATGCCCCAAACACCCATCAAACATCGCTCCAACCCGTACAAGGGTCATACCCCCAACCCAAAAATTCACCCCGGACATCTCCTACGCCCAAAAGGCAACTAACGCCGCCTCCCCACAACAACCCAAGGCGGCCCCAGGTCCCAGCGCAAATCCCCCCAATATTTTTGACCAATCCCAAATTTCAAAAATCCACACCTTCATGCAAGAATTCGCCAGCTTCATGCAGGCTTTTGGCTCCCTTCAACTACCCAATCTAGGCCCCCAAAATGTCTAGACAAACAAAACCCAGAGCCCTTAAAATAGTCACCTGGAACGCTGATAGCCTCAATTCAAAAAAACCGGAACTCATAGAATTTCTACACGAAAATCAAATAGATATAGCCCTCATCCAAGAGACTGGTCTTAAACCACATCATAGGGGTACCATACCCAACTATTCCTGCTACCGTAACGATAGACTCCAGGACCGCAAAGGAGGCACAGCAATCTATATCAAAAAACACATATCTCACGATCTTCTTCATGCGCCCCCCACACAAAGCGATCAAGTCGAAACTACCTCCATATTCGTCAACATGCACGACAATTCCAAATTCAGGATCGTGTCCCTCTACAAACCCCCAAATAAAGAGGTCAGACCCGCCGACTTCGAAGGCTACTTTAACGACAATCATCCAACAATCCTAGCCGGAGACTTGAATTGCAAACACGCCCTTTGGCACTCTAGAACAACTACGGCCAACGGCCGTAGGCTTTACGAAATATTACAACGTAACCATATAATGGTTACCGCACCCGATTCCCCAACCCACTATGGCCACGGCCTTCCTGATATCCTTGACATCGTTTTGTATAAAAACACGACACTAAACATTAACATCGAACTAAGACACGAACTAAGCTCCGACCACCTTCCAATCATTATCACGGCAGGAGGCATACCAACCGCAAATCACACCAAAAAAACCGTTTACAACTTCTCCTATATATCCGAACTCCTAGAAAGCAACACCAAAATCAATTCAATAAATTCCGTCCAAGAACTAGATATTGCAGTAACCACCCTCACCAATACCATAAAATCCGCAATGGACAGCGCCAAATTAATCAAAAAAGTAGATATCCAAAACCCACAGGACCTTCCCCGAGATCTCAAAGACTTAATCAGAGAGAAAAACCGACTTCTTCGTCGTGCACGCACCCTCCAAGACCCCCATATTAAACGCGAAGCAAACAGACTTACCCAGGAAGTCAAAGACCGACTAAACGTACTAGCAAATTCCCGCTGGGAGGGAAAAATAAAGTCACTCAACCCCCAGGATAGATCACTTTGGAGAATGGCCAAAACCCTATCCCTCGACCACCAACGAGGCATGCCCCCAATTCACGGCGAAAGAGGAGTCGTCTACTCCACCCCCGAAAAAGCCGAAGCATTTGCTGACGCAATGCGGAAACAATTTCAACCAAACCCTCCAATCCCCCCCGACTCCGACTCCGAATCAGAGACCGACTCCGAGCCCGACTCGGACGACGAGAACTACGAGCAACTCATGCATGAAAGAGACATAAACCACATCTATAATAGTCACTAACCAAGTCGAAAACGACATTATCACCCCCACATCCCCCGAGGAAATCAAACGCATCATCAAAAATCTCCCAAAAAGGAAAGCCCCCGGTCCCGACCAAATACCGAATAAAATTCTTAAAATACTCCCCCGGAAAACCATTATGGAAATCGTTAACATTGTTAACGCAATGCTCAGACTGCGCCACTTTCCAAAGCCCTGGAAAAACGCAGACGTAATAGTAATCAAAAAACCCGGACAAAATCCAACTTTTGCTGAAAGCTACCGCCCCATAAGCCTCCTTTCCTCCCTAGGCAAAATAGCCGAGAAAGTCATACTAACCAGACTTCAAACTCTAGTTGAAGAACTAAATCTCCTTCCAAATGAGCAATTCGGCTTCCGAAGCAGACACTCCACAGTCCACCAGGTAGCTCGCCTGGTAGACTCTGTAACGGACGGACTAAATAGGCGCGAAGCCGCGGGACTGATCCTCCTGGACATCGCAAAAGCCTTCGATAAGGTTTGGCACAAAGGTCTTGTAGCCAAACTCCACTTTCTCGGCCTCCCCCCAGGCATCACCAAACTCATAGCCTCCTTCCTCAAAGGCAGAGATTTTCAAATAAAAATAGGCGACTGTAAGTCCAACACCCGCCGCATCAGAGCTGGCGTTCCACAAGGTTCCCCACTATCCCCCCTTCTGTACAACCTCTTTACGGCAGATATTCCAAAAACACAGGGCGCTGAACTAGCCCTGTTCGCCGATGACACCGGCATCCTAGCAAAAGCCAGAAACCCCCAGCGCATCCATATCGCCCTCCAGCGCCAAATGGATGCACTAATCAAATGGTTCTCCAAATGGAAAATCAAAGTAAACGCCAATAAAACCAAAGGCATCCTAATCTCTAGGATTAGAAGAGGCCCACCCCAACCCATTCAGATAAATGGCCAACCCATTAACTGGGAAAACCATGCCAAATACCTCGGCATTACAATCTCCAAAAACTTGACGTGGGATCAGCACGTCAAAAACACCCTCCAAATAGCAAATTGCCGCCTCTCCAAACTCTACCCCTTAATAGGCAGAAAGAGTCCCCTATCCATTAAAAACAAACTTCTTCTCTACAACCAAACCCTAAAGCCGGTACTTCTTTACGGAGCCCCAGCCTGGAATAAAATCACCCTTAACAAAGCGCTCTCAGCAAAACTTCAGGCCTTCCAAAACAAGGCACTCAGAATATGCCTCGATGCCCCCTGGTTCATGAGGAACAACCAGATACACAGAGATCTCGAAATGCCCCTCCTAAAAACGGAAATCATCCGCTACAGCACGTCTTTTATACAAGACAATTTAGATCACCCAAACCCCCTCATTTCAAACTTTCTAGATTACGATCATGAAATACACAACACTCACAAAAAGATCAAAAACGTCCTCAACCAGTAATGGTACCCACTAATACAGGACAGATGCATTCCCAGCATCAGTGAGATAGTCTCACTCCTCCCGCACATCCCTCCTCTCCCTATCACATCCGTCCCCATCCCCCTCCCACCCACTCCACAGCGCCAAATTATGACAGATGCAACTCGCATCAGTGAGCAGAGACTCACTCCCCCCCAAATTATGACAGATGCAACTCGCATCAGTGAGCATAGACTCACTGCCCCAAATTTCAATTCAGATTAAGTATTTTTTTTAGATAAATGAGCCATAGGCTGCGCCTGTCTCTTAAAGACCCAAACAAACTATTGATGATGATTTGATTTTCGTAGTTGTCCCTACTACCGATATGTGGCATGGTATATTTTTTTTAAACATTTTTTTTTGGGTTTAAAATATGGTTGAAAATGGGTATTTGTGTCAAAATTTCTCTAAAAAAATCCAAACAATTTTTTAAAAATGCCTAATTTCATAATGAAAAAAGTAAATAATACTTTTAAACTAATTTTAGTTATAAATAAAAATTAACAAAAAAAAAAAAACTTAAAAATTTATTTTTTTAGCACAAAAAACTGAAAAATCAAAACCATAAAAAACATGTTTAAAAATTTTAAAAATGTATGGTTATATAGAGAATTTTAAAGGCTTTAAAATGATGTATCACACGACCCCCTATTCCATTTAAAAAAATTTCCCCTCATGCAAACCTGCTCACATTTTAAGAGATAAAAGTATCAAATATACGCTTGAGGATAGTTTAAGTTGTCTTATTTAAGAGTTCTAAATTTGAAATCGATATCTCAACTCGTTCAAAAGTTAAGAGGGGGGGGGTGACTTTTGGACCGCACTGTATATTAATAAAGATTAAGCTGCTTGTTAAACTTCATTTAAATATTTTTTAGGTAAATATGAAGAAGGAAAGATAACAAATTATACTGAACTATTGGAAGAATTTAAATACAACGTAACCAAAATCACCTCTTTTTACAAAAAACGGCCCCCATATGTAGTAAACCCAAAAGCCAAATACTACAAAGGATTAGAAGCTATAATAATTGCTGAAATTTTTAACAAACTAAAAGTTAAAGTAAAATATGTTAATTGCAATTGCAATGGGTCCAAAAATATAACCGACATTTTATCACAAGGAAAAGCAGATATGATATTTGGTTTTCTTTCTCATGAATATAATGATCATTATCATTTTGATATGTCACTAACGATTATAGAAGAATACGCAAAATTTGCTGCACCAGTACCAAAACCTATAGAAAACTATATACGATTTACTCACATTTTTAATTTAATCGTTTGGATTTTTTATTTTTTAACTTTATTAACTTTTGTGTTCTTCTCTAATTTGGCAAACTACATTGTTAAAAAAAGATATGGAATGATTTATATCATATTTAAAGCAATTCAAGTTTTTTTAGAAAATCCACCACAAGCGAGCTTTACAAATAGAAGCGAAACGCGATTAATATTATTTAATGGTTATTTATTTATAATGATTTTCAACACAGGAATAAGATGTAAAATTAATTATATAATGAGCGGAGAAGATTATTATAGAGAAATTATTACACTACAGGACACAATAAACTCTGGGTATAGAATTGAATTAAACTATTTTGCTAAAAACTCTTTTAAAAACTATGCTAGCTATGAAGAAAAGTATATTTATAATAACGCATTTAAAAATGATAATTTTAAGGACTCCTTAAATAAAACTGCTTTTCTACAAAATACTATTACAGCTGGCCCAGTTGAAGAAATTAGATACATAATGGTTAAAAGTTACATCGATAATACTGGAAAATCACTTTTGCATTTGACAAAATACAAAATAAGGCGACTAGAATCAGGTGTATATTTTCAAAAAGGACATCCGGTTTTTAAAAAATTTAATAAATATTTACAGTATTTTATTGAATCTGGAATATTGAATTATCATCGTAAAGTTGGGATAGAAAAAAATGTCAAAGCAGAAAAATTAGCGAAGATGGGAACAAGCAACATAAGATTCAAAACAATTTCTTTTAAAAATACTGCTTTTGTCTTATTTAAGAGTTCTAAATTTGAAATCGATATCTCAACTCGTTCAAAAGTTAAGAGGGGGGGGGTGACTTTTGGACCGCACTGTATATTAATAAAGATTAAGCTGCTTGTTAAACTTCATTTAAATATTTTTTAGGTAAATATGAAGAAGGAAAGATAACAAATTATACTGAACTATTGGAAGAATTTAAATACAACGTAACCAAAATCACCTCTTTTTACAAAAAACGGCCCCCATATGTAGTAAACCCAAAAGCCAAATACTACAAAGGATTAGAAGCTATAATAATTGCTGAAATTTTTAACAAACTAAAAGTTAAAGTAAAATATGTTAATTGCAATTGCAATGGGTCCAAAAATATAACCGACATTTTATCACAAGGAAAAGCAGATATGATATTTGGTTTTCTTTCTCATGAATATAATGATCATTATCATTTTGATATGTCACTAACGATTATAGAAGAATACGCAAAATTTGCTGCACCAGTACCAAAACCTATAGAAAACTATATACGATTTACTCACATTTTTAATTTAATCGTTTGGATTTTTTATTTTTTAACTTTATTAACTTTTGTGTTCTTCTCTAATTTGGCAAACTACATTGTTAAAAAAAGATATGGAATGATTTATATCATATTTAAAGCAATTCAAGTTTTTTTAGAAAATCCACCACAAGCGAGCTTTACTAATAGAAGCGAAACGCGATTAATATTATTTAATGGTTATTTATTTATAATGATTTTCAACACAGGAATAAGATGTAAAATTAATTATATAATGAGCGGAGAAGATTATTATAGAGAAATTATTACACTACAGGACACAATAAACTCTGGGTATAGAATTGAATTAAACTATTTTGCTAAAAACTCTTTTAAAAACTATGCTAGCTATGAAGAAAAGTATATTTATAATAACGCATTTAAAAATGATAATTTTAAGGACTCCTTAAATAAAACTGCTTTTCTACAAAATACTATTACAGCTGGCCCAGTTGAAGAAATTAGATACATAATGGTTAAAAGTTACATCGATAATACTGGAAAATCACTTTTGCATTTGACAAAATACAAAATAAGGCGACTAGAATCAGGTGTATATTTTCAAAAAGGACATCCGGTTTTTAAAAAATTTAATAAATATTTACAGTATTTTATTGAATCTGGAATATTGAATTATCATCGTAAAGTTGGGATAGAAAAAAATGTCAAAGCAGAAAAATTAGCGAAGATGGGAACAAGCAACATAAGATTCAAAACAATTTCTTTTAAAAATACTGCTTTTGTATTTTATGTTTATTTAGTTTTATTATGTTTTGATGCAATTGTATTTTTGTTTGAAATATTTTTATATAATTGGAATAGATTTAACACAAATGTGTAATGGAAGTACCTAGACCTAATAATACCTGTATTATTAAACTAAATATGCAGGGTTATTTAGAAAAAAGTTCTAGAAATTTTACGTTACAAAATATGAAAAAAAGTTCCTATAAAGGAAGGCCGGAGATGAGCCCTAAGGGAGCAGCGGGCCTTCGAAGATGAACATATTGAATCGGGAACAAAAAAAGCACCAATAAAATTTGAAGCTATAGGACAATTCTTCATTTAAAACTAAGCAAAAAGTATTCCTCACCAAACCACCTAAATTTAATATTAAAGGAGATATAGCCTTTTAAAAAGTAACATTTTTAGTGGCACAAAATGTTACTTCCTCTTAATTGCATTTTTGTTTTGAAAACAGTTGTTCCTACAGTGTAACACTATATGACATTTTTTATGTAGTTTTACTAAAGAAATCTATATTTATTACAAAAAATCCAAAAAATATATACATAACAAAGTTTGGGGCAAAAATGTGTTAAGCCTCACATATTTGGTCCGTCTAGGCACGCTTCTGCATAAATAAAAAAAATTAAGATAAACTTATTGCCCTTATTAATACTAGTATACATGCAAAATCTCGTCGCTTTAGCTTAAAGCGTACCAGAGTTATTAATTAAAAACTATATTTTTATTACAATTTAAAGAGCCGTAGATCCCTTAGGACTCATTTCCGGACCAACCTTTATAAGAACTTTTTTTCATATTTTTTAACGTAGAATCACCTCTTAAATTTCCCGAACTTATTACTGAATAACCTTGTATACAGGGTGTCCCAAAAGTAGACGATCAAGCGAAAGCGGGTGGAGGAGGAGGTCATTTCCAATCGAAATAACCGTATATGTTGTTATCCATTTGTTGATGGTTTAAAAGTTATTTCAGGTTTTGTATTTTTTCTTAAACTCGCCAAGTTTGCTCACTAAAATAAAAATAATAAAAAAAATATGACTTCTTTGGTAATTATTTTTTTTATATATGATACTCAAAAGTGAACCCTTCCAACAAAATAATTTTCTTGAAATGTGTTAGCTCCTGTCTCATTTAAAAAAATATTTTCTGAACACTATTTGTTCACAAAAACAATAGCGCTGACAGAAAAAGAGGTGCTAGAGAAAGTTGACCAACTATCAGAAAAAGTTGTTCATCATTCAATGTATATTAATTATAGTTTCTTTTTGCTAAAACTACTGAATTAAAATTGGAAAATGGAAAATTTATAACTTAGTACTTTTAGTTCAGTAGTTTTAGCAAAAAGAAACTATTAATAGTAAAATTCATGACAAATTTTCAATTATAGTCGGCAAATGGAAATCACATCAATTTTCCTCAAACACGACTTAGTTGACAAAAAAATGGATATTAAAAAAATTGTTTAAAAACAATCCTGTGTATTATACCTTATTAGAAAATACATAAGATGAACAAATTTTTCTGATAGTTGGTCAACTTTCTGTAGCACCTCTTTTTCTGTCAGCGCTATTCAAAAATCAACTAACATTTTGTTGTGAACAAATAGTGCTTAGAAAATATTTTTTTAAATGAGACAGGAATATTATTTTGTTGGAAGGGTGCACGTTTGAGTATCATATAAAAAATAATAATTACCAAATAAGTCATATATGTTTTATTATTTTTATTTTAGTGAGCGAACTTGGCGATTTTAAGGAAAAATACAAAACCTGAAATAACTTTTTAATCATCAACAATTGGATAACATATGACCTCCTTCACCACCCCCTTTCGTTTGATCGTTTACTTTTGGGACACCCTGTATAGTATAATCTATACGCACCAAAACCAATTGTATCAGTGGTCCTAATTTATCATTTCCAACTGTGAAGTAATAACTTAGTTGTTTTTGCTAATTTCATAAACTACAATGTTAAAAAATAACAGTCATTAATTTAACATTTAAAGCATTAAAAGGTTGAAGCATTTTATTTATAAAAACTAGCTACAATTGTTTCGACCCTTGAATTTAGGGTCATCTTCAGGCTAGAAGTACTAAAACATGTTTTTTTTTATCAACAAATTAATCAATGAACAAACATCTACGTATATTCCATAACATCCTCTACTCCAATCCAAATTTCCTCAAACCCCTATTAAATAAATAGTAATTCTTTGAATTATTTTTTAATAGTTAAATTAATTTATTTAAGTTTTATTTTTTTAAAACTAGGCTATCTATACGTTCGATTTCATTCCTAATTGTGAAAATTAATCAATTCCTCTTATCTGTAGATATCAATACTAAAAATCTTTTTATTATTTTAACAAATTTTAAGTAATTTATTTTATTTATTTAAGATTACAAATTTTTGGTCAAAATTAAAAAAATCAAAATGGTGGCGCCAATATGGCAGACAACTTTTGTTATTTCTGGCCGATTCGAACCAAAATCGGTATCAGAAGGCTTTCGGGGCCGTAGATTACGAATTTTTGGTCAAAATTGAAAATCAAAATGGCGCCGCCAACATGGCTGACGAATTGTGCCATTAATGGCCTATTCGAACCAAAATCGGTATCTGTGGGCTTTCGGAGTAAACGATTACATATTTTTGGTCAAAACTAAAAAAATCAAAATGGCGGCGCCAATATGGCTGAGGACTTTTGTCATTTCTGGCCGATTTGAGACAAAATCGGTATCAGGGGGTTTTCGGGGTCGTAGATTACAAGTTTTTGGTCAAAATTAAAAAATACAAAATGGCTGTGCCAATATGGCAAATTTTGGCATTTATGAACCATGTCGACTCAAAATTGGTATATGGAGGTGTTTGAGGTCGTAGATTACGAATTTTTGGTCAAAATTTAAAAACCCAAAATGGCGGCGCCAATGTGGCAAATTTTGGCATTTCTGAACCACTTAAGAATATATCTACTCCATAACATTATTGATTACGTCAAAATAATACACGTCAAAATGACAAGTTTACGTGAAATTAACGTGTACTGTCATTTTAAAGTCCACTCACGACAACTTGACGTGTCACATCAAAATTAAGTGATTTCAAGTCAATTTCAAGTGTAAGAACGTCAATTTGATGTAATTAACTGGGTACAGGGTTATTATTTGAATAAATCCAACCCAAATATCTCGCAAACTAAGCACAATATGACAATTTAATTTGGACTTTTTAAGGTATATTTAATTTTCGATTTAGGCAAAATGTTCCATTTTTTAAGCTCTTTTAAATGACGTATCACAAGATGGGGTTGCTATTTAAGATTCTAATGTTGGGGTTAGGGGGTGTAAGTTACAACCATCAAAATTATATACTTAATTTTTTCTTTTGAAAACCCGAATGAACCTATTTTTTAGAATTTTTATATTGTGCTTAGTTTGAGAGATATTTGGGGTGAATCGTTTTTAAATGATCACCCTGTATATTCTCGAGTAGAGATGTTATGGTGTAGATATTTTTTGAGTAAAGGTATTCTGAAGTTAGGATATATTTTTAGTATAATTTAGTATAATTTATTGGCAGAGCATATTACATAATTGTCTGCATGCATAGCCTAAGCTTCAAGCTTGTGTGTTATGTATGCAGAAAAAAATACATTTTTAATATAAACATGGTTAGAACTACAATTTTAATATTATAGAGACAGATATTTAGTAATATCAAAACAAAAGCGGCGAAAAGTCCGCATAAAAGTGTTTAAAATAGAAATTCAAGAATAATATTTTTAACAATTTTCTTAAAACGGGAGAATTTTTCGACTATTTTTATGCTTTGAGGCAACTGATTGAAAAGTTCAGGACTGAAGTAAAGGATAAATCTTTGTGTTAAACATTTTTTTAAAAACGATGGAAGGCTTTAAAGGATATTTTTTTTAAAATCCTATAGAATACATTTATAAATATAATGCTTTTGAATATTAAAGGACTGATAAAAAGTTTTCTCTTGTGAAGGATGACTTTAAGTATTCTGTTTTGTATTGTTTGAAGAGTGACGACGGAGTTTTTTTGAACTCCTCCCCATATCGATATACAATAACTGACAACTGATTCGACCAGTGCCTTGTAGATAAGTAGAATATTATTGAATATAGATCTCTAACATCGATGTTATTATTATATTCCCTAGTAATAATTTCAATAATTTTTATTACAGGTGACTTTTTATAACTATTTATTGTAAGCCCAGAGAATACATATATAAATATAATGCTTTTGAATATTAAAGGAGATCAGTGCTAAAAAGTTTTCTATTGTGAAGGATGACTTTAAGAATTGTGTTTTGTATTGTTTGAATTGAATTGTTTGAATATTATTGAATATAGATCGATCTATATCATCGATATTATTATTATATTTCCTAGTAATAATTTCAATAATTTTTATTACAGGTGACCTATTATAACTATTTATTGTAAGCCTTTACAAAAAATTTATAATAAATAAACTATTACAGATATTAATGTTTTTTTTTCATTAATTTACGTACAAATGTACAGTGCATACGAAACCCCAAAAATCGAAAAATTGATTTTTTTTTGCTAATATATACTATGCATTTCAGATTATACAAAATAGGGAAAATGAAGATAGAACGATCAGAACAAGGCTTCATACCACGGTTCTCGCGTTATTATAGATTATAGAGATTTCATATTTTGGCTACTCTCCCCCTAATAGGGGGTGTGTAGCCAAAATATGAAATCTCTACAGCCTTGAATAACACGAGAACCGAGGTAAGAAGTGTATGAATTTTGGTACATTTTGCGTTACGTAATACTTGAACATTCCCTAATTAAAACCAAGGCGCTCGGGCGCGCCCCCACTATTTTGCTCGGCTCCCCCTGAAATCGTAACCGATTTTCAAAAAAATGGCATTTATGTAATCCACACCCTAGCCCATGATATAAATTTGTCCTCTGATGAATCCGAGAAAGTTTACTTTTTTGGGCTCGTATAGCCGAACTCTACTTATAGAGAATTTCAAGAGCTACAAGTTTGCTAATAAGGAAACGTTCAAGTATTACGTAACGCAAATTGTACCAAAATTCATACACTTCATACCCCGGTTCTCTCGTTATTATAGATTTAAGAGATTTCATTTTTTGATCCCCCTTAATAGGGGGTGTGTTAGGGGGGTTAGCCAAAATATGAAATCTCTACAGCCTTGAATAACGCGAGATCCGAGGTATGAAGTGTATGAATTTTGGTACATTTTGAGTTACGTAATACTTTATCTTCCGATGAATAATTTGGTGAAAACTTGAAAAAAACGATTTAACAGTTTGGGGGTACATGGCCGTATTTGAATATTTATAACTCGATTGTTTTTAATATAATAAAAAAAAATATCAAAACAAAACTTATTGGAATTTTTTTCCTTAACAAAATTGGTTATATACATTTTTATCGTAAGATGCATATTTTGCGAGATAACCACACTCACCCCTAATTTTAAGATAGCGGACATGCCTTACGCAAACGAGTGGGTTAATATGAAAGTGCTGTCAAAGCAAGAAAAAGTGGCAGTTGCAATAGGCTTGACAATAACCTCAGAAAATAAGAAAAAGAAAAGAAGAGTATGGGTAAAAGAATGGCTTTTCGATCTAGCCCTAGAAGCCTGCAACATAGCAGCATGTTGAAGAAACAACACATACATTTGGCAACTTGTTGACGACAACTCCGTTCGCCAAGATGTTGGCCTGCTTAACAGGAGTGTTCTGTTACTATCCACCTCTACCCTTTAAAATATCAGCCCGTGTACATTTATTGCAATTTAACAAAGGAATTTTTCGTTATTTGACTGGACTATATTAGGTATAGACAACACAAAGGTGTAAATAAATTATAATTAAAAAAATATTTGGTATAATCTATATAGATTATTGTGAATATAATAATTTTTAAATCTAAATCTAGATAATTTAGATAAAAATGTTTACCCATTACTTATCCACAAATAAGGAGTTACTTAGTATTTTTAAGTAAATAAAATTATCTATAATCTAGTAGTGGAATATAGATAAACAAAAAAAAATCAGACAAAATTTATTGCTTGTTTTTTAAAAATTAAGTAAGGTGGGTGAGCCAATTATTGCCATGTTAAGACATTTTATTTTTTGCTCCATTCAAATTTTTTGTAATCACCTGAAACTTTACTACATTTAAACCTATTTACAAATACTACGTAGAAACGTAAACGTAAAATCGTAAGAAATGCAGTAATATATACTATGCATTTCAGATTATACAAAATAGGGAAAATGAAGATAGAACGATCAGAACAAGGCTGACGTGGGGAGACGGACCGTCCGACGCTCTGTATTTTATTAAAAAAAACACTGGCAGCCTATATCTCTCTTAAAAGAATCCCAAGTCATAAGCGATAACGAAAAGCATATAAGGGAACGTTCAAGTATTACGTAACGCAAATTGTACCAAAATTCATACACTTCATACCACGGTTCTCGCGTTATTATAGATTATAGAGATTTCATATTTTGGCTACTCTCCCCCTAATAGGGGGTGTGTAGCCAAAATATGAAATCTCTACAGCCTTGAATAACACGAGAACCGAGGTAAGAAGTGTATGAATTTTGGTACATTTTGCGTTACGTAATACTTGAACATTCCCTAATTAAAACCAAGGCGCCCGGGCGCGCCCCCACTATTTTGCTCGGCTCCCCCTGAAATCGTAACCGATTTTCAAAAAAATGGCATTTATGTAATCCACACCCTAGCCCATGATATAAATTTGTCCTCTGATGAATCCGAGAAAGTTTACTTTTTTGGGCTCGTATAGCCGAACTCTACTTATAGAGAATTTCAAGAGCTACAAGTTTGCTAATAAGGAAACGTTCAAGTATTACGTAACGCAAATTGTACCAAAATTCATACACTTCATACCCCGGTTCTCTCGTTATTATAGATTTAAGAGATTTCATATTTTGATCCCCCCTAATAGGGGGTGTGTTAGGGGGGGTAGCCAAAATATGAAATCTCTACAGCCTTGAATAACGCGAGATCCGAGGTATGAAGTGTATGAATTTTGGTACATTTTGAGTTACGTAATACTTTATCTTCCGATGAATAATTTGGTGAAAACTTGAAAAAACGATTTGGGGTACATGGCCGTATTTGAATATTTATAACTCGATTGTTATTAATATAATAAAAAAAAATATCGAAACAAAACTTATTGGAATTTTTTTCCTTAACAAAATTGGTTATATACATTTTTATCGTAAGATGCATATTTTGCGAGATAACCACACTCACCCCTAATTTTAAGATAGCGGACATGCCTTACGCAAACGAGTGGGTTAATATGAAAGTGCTGTCAAAGCAAGAAAAAGTGGCAGTTGCAATAGACTTGACAATAACCTCAGAAAATAAGAAAAAGAAAAGAAGAGTATGGGTAAAAGAATGGCTTTTCGATCTAGCCCTAGAAGCCTGCAACATAGCAGCATGTTGAAGAAACAACACATACATTTGGCAACTTGTTGACGACAACTCCGTTCGCCAAGATGTTGGCCTGCTTAACAGGAGTGTTCTGTTACTATCCACCTCTACCCTTTAAAATATCAGCCCGTGTACATTTATTGCAATTTAACAAAGGAATTTTTCGTTATTTGACTGGACTATATTAGGTATAGACAACACAAAGGTGTAAATAAATTATAATTAAAAAAATATTTGGTATAATCTATATAGATTATTGTGAATATAATAATTTTTAAATCTAAATCTAGATAATTTAGATAAAAATGTTTACCCATTACTTATCCACAAATAAGGAGTTACTTAGTATTTTTAAGTAAATAAAATTATCTATAATCTAGTAGTGGAATATAGATAAACAAAAAAAAATCAGACAAAATTTATTGCTTGTTTTTTAAAAATTAAGTAAGGTGGGTGAGCCAATTATTGCCATGTTAAGACATTTTATTTTTTGCTCCATTCAAATTTTTTGTAATCACCTGAAACTTTACTACATTTAAACCTATTTACAAATACTACGTAGAAACGTAAACGTAAAATCGTAAGAAATGCAGTAATATATACTATGCATTTCAGATTATACAAAATAGGGAAAATGAAGATAGAACGATCAGAACAAGGCTGACGTGGGGAGACGGACCGTCCGACGCTCTGTATTTTATTAAAAAAAACACTGGCAGCCTATATCTCTCTTAAAAGAATCCCAAGTCATAAGCGATAACGAAAAGCATATAAGGGAACGTTCAAGTATTACGTAACGCAAATTGTACCAAAATTCATACACTTCATACCACGGTTCTCGCGTTATTATAGATTATAGAGATTTCATATTTTGGCTACTCTCCCCCTAATAGGGGGTGTGTAGCCAAAATATGAAATCTCTACAGCCTTGAATAACACGAGAACCGAGGTAAGAAGTGTATGAATTTTGGTACATTTTGCGTTACGTAATACTTGAACATTCCCTAATTAAAACCAAGGCGCCCGGGCGCGCCCCCACTATTTTGCTCGGCTCCCCCTGAAATCGTAACCGATTTTCAAAAAAATGGCATTTATGTAATCCACACCCTAGCCCATGATATAAATTTGTCCTCTGATGAATCCGAGAAAGTTTACTTTTTTGGGCTCGTATAGCCGAACTCTACTTATAGAGAATTTCAAGAGCTACAAGTTTGCTAATAAGGAAACGTTCAAGTATTACGTAACGCAAATTGTACCAAAATTCATACACTTCATACCCCGGTTCTCTCGTTATTATAGATTTAAGAGATTTCATATTTTGATCCCCCCTAATAGGGGGTGTGTTAGGGGGGGTAGCCAAAATATGAAATCTCTACAGCCTTGAATAACGCGAGATCCGAGGTATGAAGTGTATGAATTTTGGTACATTTTGAGTTACACAATACTTTATCTTCCGATGAATAATTTGGTGAAAACTTGAAAAAACGATTTGGGGTACATGGCCGTATTTGAATATTTATAACTCGATTGTTATTAATATAATAAAAAAAAAATATCGAAACAAAACTTATTGGAATTTTTTTCCTTAACAAAATTGGTTATATACATTTTTATCGTAAGATGCATATTTTGCGAGATAACCACACTCACCCCTAATTTTAAGATAGCGGACATGCCTTACGCAAACGAGTGGGTTAATATGAAAGTGCTGTCAAAGCAAGAAAAAGTGGCAGTTGCAATAGGCTTGACAATAACCTCAGAAAATAAGAAAAAGAAAAGAAGAGTATGGGTAAAAGAATGGCTTTTCGATCTAGCCCTAGAAGCCTGCAACATAGCAGCATGTTGAAGAAACAACACATACATTTGGCAACTTGTTGACGACAACTCCGTTCGCCAAGATGTTGGCCTGCTTAACAGGAGTGTTCTGTTACTATCCACCTCTACCCTTTAAAATATCAGCCCGTGTACATTTATTGCAATTTAACAAAGGAATTTTTCGTTATTTGACTGGACTATATTAGGTATAGACAACACAAAGGTGTAAATAAATTATAATTAAAAAAATATTTGGTATAATCTATATAGATTATTGTGAATATAATAATTTTTAAATCTAAATCTAGATAATTTAGATAAAAATGTTTACCCATTACTTATCCACAAATAAGGAGTTACTTAGTATTTTTAAGTAAATAAAATTATCTATAATCTAGTAGTGGAATATAGATAAACAAAAAAAAAATCAGACAAAATTTATTGCTTGTTTTTTAAAAATTAAGTAAGGTGGGTGAGCCAATTATTGCCATGTTAAGACATTTTATTTTTTGCTCCATTCAAATTTTTTGTAATCACCTGAAACTTTACTACATTTAAACCTATTTACAAATACTACGTAGAAACGTAAACGTAAAATCGTAAGAAATGCAGTACGCTGATTGATTCAATTTTAAGGTTGAACCAATCAGCGTACTGTATTTCTTACGATTTGACGTTTACGTTTTTACGTAGTTTTTGTAAATAGACCCCTAGCAATAAACATATCTTTATTCCAATAGGTAAAAAAAAATAAACTGCAGGAGCTTCAAAAAAATATTATTTCTTTTTAACATTGCATACTGACAATATTAGAAAGCCATGTCCCAAATTTTGTCAGGGTACTGGCAATAATAGTAAAGAACAAACTTTCAAAATTCAAGTAATGAAGTAATTATCCCTTACCCTCCCGAGACTAAACTAATGATAATTTTTCGATTTACTTGTGTTTTTTTCTTATATTCGCTATGCCTAAAAAGAAGAAAAAAGAATTAAAAAATAAACCATTTTTTTTTAGTTTTTGCTCGAGTTTTTGTTTCCTTACAGTTTTAGGAGAGCTGTATTATACTGAATTAAATTTGCATATTTGTTTGCATACATAAAAAGTCTATAAAAGTATTTTGGATTAATATTGCCTTAAAGAAAAAATAAATAAGTCAAAATTGTGACACCTTGGAGGGTAAGGGTTATGTCAAAATAGGGTAATGTTTTGTTACTTAAGTAACAATATATTAAAGCAATTACTATACAAACATTATACTATACTAACATTGGTACGTCGGCCGCCCGATGGCCAACCTTTTGCCTACGCAAACTACGTGAGCTGAATGTTAGCCAACGGAAGGCCTACGCGTCACGACGTACCAGTGTATGTAGGCTAGTAATTACTATACAATAACTCTATTTTCTAACTTACTGTACAATAAACCTATTAATACATTGAAATTTGTTTAGTTACATCCTTACTAAATAAAAAAGCACAACAAACAAGATAATTTGAAAATACAAGATAATTTGAAAATGAGATTTTCGCGTGGAAGTTTGTTAGAAACACGATCATTATTAACTTATTGCTGAGGAACTTAATCGCATGGTCACGTGTTAAAATGCTGTTTCACGTATCAGGAAAAGAGAAAACGTGCCTCTAATTGGCTCCAAATTAGATCGGATCGAGTTTGCTTCTAAGTGTATATTTTATGCTCCTCGAAACTCTATAGATAAAACAAGCCATGAAGATATGTAGTGCTTCGTATTTTATAGTATACTTCACATTGAATGGTAAAGTCATAGTAATGTTGTGTAGTGATGTCGAAAATTCGATCACTAATGTTGTGAAGTGGTATATAATTCGATTATAGCCGAGCAGTTAATTATAACTTTTATTATAACTTACTCAGTTAGGTGGCCAATCCAATCTTCTGTCATATTTAAAGTATACCCGAGCGGAGAATATACTTAACCACTTATCACTTTATTCGGGAGTGGGTATCCTAGAGAGACGGCGCTTTGGAAACAGAGTAAAACGATTTCTTCTTAAGAATAATATATTAAATAAATGTGAATAAATTCTTCAAGAACATGAAAGATCAATTCTTACTTTTAAGTCCTACTTCTATGCAAAGCCCTTAAATTCTAATTTCCATTATATATTAGTTTTCCATTAAATACTTCTAAATTAAAACATTCTATGTTTGAAATCCCAACTATTCGCAATCATTTTCAAATCCCAATTTATTGTCCACATTTTTCTTAGTGTAAATATTAGAACTGGTTCGGTTGGTATAATTCATTTAAATAATTTTACAAAATATTTTTCAAAGTTAATTAATATTCGTCAAAATTTCTATCAGTGGTCATACTAACAATATTTATAAGTGTCCAAAATTATTTTTATGTCTGATATTACAAGTCTCAAAATTTAAAAACTATTTTTAATTCAAGAATAATTCTCAAAAATTATTTCTCACAGAAACTACATTTTCACTTTTGACATTACTGGATACTTTTTAATTAACAAGACAAAAAACTATTCAAGACTGATCACCTCTAAAATTTGGAGCTCTTTTTATTCTCTTGATAAACCCATAAATTAAACTGAGGCTTATTTGGGTCACACACGCTTATGTGATTTTAGGTGGGGTTCTCGCGAGAACATTTAAATCTTTGCCCTAGCAACATAGGACAAGTTAGAGTAGAAATTTAAAAATAGAACATCCAAGGTTATTCACGCATGCTTTTAAAAAGCAGAGCTTACAGACAGAGTATACTAAAATAAAATTTTAACACCATATAAAATATATGGATCATAACAGGTGCAGGTCCTTGAAAAACAACTTTACACGACCATATTTCAAGAACGCGTTCCAAGATTCAAGATTTAAGATTTATTGATGTATATACAAGTTATTTGTTCAAACAGGTCAGATTAAAAAAAAAGGTACATTTACAATACAGATAAAATACAACATATTAAAAGCAGTATGGTCAATTACAGCATCTAGATATTGAGTAACACTGTAAAATGCCTGCTGCAGAAGATATTGTTTTGTTTTTGCTTTAAATTACAATAATGGAAGAGCTTGTACACGCGTAGGCAGTTTATTATAAAATTTTACCCCATAGTAATTACACTCATTCCTGCTAGACCCCAATCTTAGGAATTTTGACCTAAAGTTTATGGCCCTTGTTTTGTATTTGTGTTCATTATGGTTAGTTATTAAGGCATTCTTATTTTGGTGCAAGTATAACAGACAGACCATTTTAAAATGCTGTTTCACGTATCGGGAAAAGAGAAAACGCCTCTAATTGGCACCAAATTAGATCGGATCGAGTTTGCTTCTAAGTGTATATTTTATGCTCCTCGAAACTCTATAGATAAAACAAGCCATGAAGATATGTAGTGCTTTGTATTTTATAGTATATTCTTCACATTGAATGGTAAAGTCATAGTAATGGTGCAGGTCCTTGAAAAACAACTTTACACGACCATATTTCAAGAACGCATTTCAAGATTCAAAATTTAAGATTTATTGATGTATATACAAGTTATTTGTTCAAACAGGTCAGATTAAAAATAAATTAATAAATAAATAGTACATTTACAATACATTTAAAATACAATATATTAAAAGCATGGTTAATTACAGCATCTAGATATTGAGTAACACTGTAAAATGCCTGCCGCAGAAGATATTGTTTTGTTTTTGCTTTAAATTGCAATAATGGGAGAGCTTGTATACGCGGAGGCAGTTTATTATAAAATTTTAGCCCATAGTACATATACTCATTCCTGCTAGACCCCAATCTTAGGAAATTTGACCTAAAGTTTATGGCCCTTGTTTTGTAGTTGTGTTCATTATGGTTAGTTATTAAGGCATTCTTATTTTGGTGCACGTATAACAGACAGACCATTTTAAAATGCTGTTTCACGTATCGGGAAAAGAGAAAACGCCTCTAATTGGCACCAAATTAGATCGGATCGAGTTTGCTTCTAAGTGTATATTTTATGCTCCTCGAAACTCTATAGATAAAACAAGCCATTAGGATATGTAGTGATTTGTATTTCATAGTATACTCTTCACATTGAATGGTAAAGTCGTATTAATGGTGCAGGTCCTTGAACAACTTTACATGACCATATTTCAAGAACGCGTTTTAAGATTCAAGATTTAAGATTTATTGATGTATATACAAGTTATTTGTTCAAACAGGTTAGATTAAAAAAAAAAAAATAAATAAATAGTACATATACGATACAGTTAAAATACAACATATTAAAAGCATAGTCAATTACAGCATCTAGATATTGAGTAACACTGTAAAATGCCTGCCGCAGAAGATATTGTTTTGTTTTGCTTTAAATTGCAATAATGGGAGAGCTTGTATATGCAGAGGCAGTTTATTATAAAATTTTACCCCATAGTAATTACACTCATTCCTGCTAGACCCCAATCTTTTGGTAAATTTGACCTAAAGTTTATGGCCCTTCTTTTGTAGTTGTGTTCATTATGATTAGTTATTAAGGCATTCTTATTTTGGTGCACGTATAACAGACAGACCAATATGTAAAATGAGGGTAATGTTAAAACCCCCAGTTCAGTAAATTTGGATTTGACATCTTGTCTATACCCTCGACTGGTTATTATCCTCCTTACCTTAAGATGTAACTTGACATATTGGCTGCATAACCCCAGCATATGAGACCATAAGACATTTGTGACGCAAATAAGGCATGATAAGACATTTGTGACGCAAATAAGGCATGATAAGCTGTTAGCCTTATATTGGCATCAGCAATTTTTGAGAGTTGTCTGATAACATAAATATTTTTTTGACAGTTTATTTGTGTACCCACCATGTCATCGTTGACGTAGAGACTTGAAATTTTGATCAAAAGCTTTTTGACACGTTGAATATATTTGATTTGATTTGATTTGATATAAATTTAATCCTCTGTGTCAAAGCGTTTTTGAAATATCGTAGTGTAAATTTATTTTGCAGGCGACGTCCACCATTAATACAACTATATTCCGTTTTCTCTCTGTAATGTTTCTCGGTCTGGGTGTTTAATTTTGGCAAAATATGACCTTAAACAGTCATTATGGCTTTTTCCAAAGGGCATGCATACCAAATTTCATCAATCTAGGTCGAAAAGTTTAAAACTTATAAATGTCCCCTCTGATTTATAGATCGTATATTTATACATACATGTATACAGGGTTATTCATAAATAAGTCCGAGAAAGTTAAGATGTGATTCCACATTAAAAAATATGAAAAAAAGTTCCTATAAAGGTTGGGCCGGAAATGAACCCTAAGGAAGCTACGGCCCTCCTAAAGGTACATCCAAAAAGTAGTTTTTAATATTTCTGAAACCCTATAAACCACAGTAAACGATTTTTGCACATGCCTTAACATTGACAAAGGCTATCATTTCATGTAATTTTTATTTGGTTATTTTAACCAAATAATCAATTTTAACGTGCGAAATGGGGTAGTGATGTCACTTTTTTGCCCCGTAAATTTTTTGACATTTTCTCAATAAAATAATAATCTTTAATTAAAAATACATAAAAAAGTTACTCTTTATGTAACACTGAAGGGCCAACCGTTTGTAGATTATCCAAAGTTATACAATGGGATTGTTTTTGGTAAAAATCGGAGTGGTGTAAGGGGACAAAAAGGTGTAAAATGGGTTAAAAACAATTTAAAAAAAAAAAAAAAAAATAACGAAAAAATTAACTTTTTGGATTTTTTATAAATTTAATTTTTTTTTCTTATTTTATTTTTTTTTTCATTTTTTTTTGGTTTTAATTTTAATAAACCTAGGCCTATAAGGGAAAATATTATTTTGTTGTATTTTTTCATGAAATGAGTATCTGAGACTAGTGGAATAATGTACTGTACAAAAATACCAAAATAGGAAACATCCATTTTTACACCAAATCTGGGACAATGCTCTTGGCTTAAAAAATCAGTCAGGGCTCAAAGGGGTTAAAATTATTATTGCATAACACAATCCATTTCTACTGGACAATATTGTAGAAGACAATTTATTAAATAGCTAAAAGTGTGGAAATGGGAATCAAGTTTAAAATTTCAATTTGAATTAAATTCATTCAGTTTCTAATTCCGAAGTGCAAATAACTTTATTATATTTATTCGTCTCTGCAGAAATGCCAGTTCGAAAAATAGAAAGTCATTTAGTTTAATTTTAACAGGATATTTTCCTTATAAACTCCTAATTTAAGTTTGCCGAGGAAAAACGGAGTTTTGTTCTATAGGAAAAGTTCAGTATAGCCCGGAATAATGTCTGGCCAAGTACTCTTCGTCTTTTACCTAAGCCGCACAATTTTTGCCAGTCCATATAAAAAATTTACTTTGGGCTGCACTGTGGACCAGGAGGGCAGAAACTTTGGCCAAAAGTCAGTGAGAAATATTGAAAAAGTAAACAGATATTCATTGACTAAACACATCAAGGCATATACAAACAATTTTTTTTATAAATCGGTATAAAAATGTAGTTGCTATGATATTTTAAACTTAGAATACATTAAAAAAATCATTTTTTGCTTCATAAAAGATTTATTAATTTTATCACGAAAAATTCAATCAATTCATTTATTTTTTTACTGTATATTAACTATAACTAATTCCGTTCCGTCCGGGAAATCTTGTGCGCACGAAAATTTAAGACCGCTTTAAGCTAGAATACATTTTTTTACAAAAAAATGAAAATTGCTTTTTGGGGTTGCTGAAATTGAATCTGATAATAAATTTTTTCTAACTTCACCCCCGCGGGGGTGAGGGGATAAATATTTTTTAATGTTTTAAATATTTTCATCAAAATTGATATATAAGGGTTTTTGTAATTGACGAAACTGAGTCTGATGTTTTTTTCGTGAAGGTTGGTATATTGCGGTTTTTAAGGTTGCTTAAAGTGAATCTGATAATAAATACGAGGTAAAGTTATCAGCTTCGCAGATGATACCACGGTACTTTACAAAGCATCAAGCTGGAAACTTTTAAAACAAATAATTGAGAATGATTTTATATTGCTAAAAGAATGGTTTGACCATAGTATCTTAACATTAAATGTTGAAAATACTGTATTCATTCCATTTGTTTCTTACAAAAATAGCTTACCTACCTTTAATAACCTAACTTTTAAAAACAACCATGTTGACTTTTCCATTAGTAGGGCGACATCAACCAAATTTGTGGGAATAATTGTGGACCAGCATCTTAAGTGGGACCTACAAATACAAGAAACTAGTAAGAACATTCGCTGCTTTATACCGTATTTTAAAATATTAAGGAATATATTAAACTTAAGGTAGTTAAATATGGTGTACAATGCATTAGTTGCGTCGCATTTGAGGTATGGTATTCTGGGATGGGAAGGAGTCTACAAAAATGTTCTTGATGACCTTGAAGTGACTCAAAAGAGAATACTTAAAATTATACATAGAAAAACAAATACTTTCCCTACCGATGACCTCTTCAAATTATCCTATAAAATGGATTGTAGGCAGCTGTTCTTCCTACAGCTTGCAATGGACATTAATACTGAAAAATATAAAGTAATTAGAGTATCAGTAACCAGAAAAAATAGTACTCTACCTGAACTCAGAGTTCGAAAGACGAACCAATGATATATAATTCGCTACCAGAAAATCTGAAACAGGCAAGAAACAGTACTTTATTTAAAAAATTATGCAAAAATTATTTTTTGAATTTGCCTAGGGAAAATATTAATAGACATATTGACCTCAAAATTAAATTAAATCTATTGTATTGATACTTACCTTACTACCTTTTAACGGTTATACTTCTATATTGTTATTTATTTATTCGTATTTAATTATATATTTATATTTCTTATATTTAGTTATTTATATGTTTATTTAATTTTGTTATGCACGCTCAAATGTTTCTAGATTTTCTGTGCTGTTAGCATATTTGTTGCCCTTTTAGCATTTAATTAGAATTTGTTTCTGTTATATACTTTTCTCTGTTTCTGGCAATAAATATTATTATTATTATAATTATTATTATAAAAAATCCATTTCACACCCGGAGGTGAAAAATTGGAAAGCTTTTTTACTGAGCAGTGTATTTTATACATTGCTTTTAATTTATATATGTAGGTAATAAGTACCTATTACCTATATAAATTAAAAGCAATTAATTTCTTAATAATTTATATCATTTCAGTTACCTGTTTTCATTCTAATTCATTAAAATTTAACTGATTTTGGGGACATATTGGATCCGCCATTTTTAATTTTAAATTTTTGAAAACAGATTCCTTTTAAGCATCCTCGAAAACCCCTGAAAACCAATTTTCATCAGAATCCAATTAAATTTTACATATTTTGCCGCCATATTGGACCGCCATTTTGAATTTTAAAATGTTACACAAATATTCAGTTTCAGCGTCATCGAAAACCCCTGAATACCAATTTTCATCAGAATCCAATAAAATCTAACAGATTTTGCCATTTTGAATTTTGAATTTTTATTAACAGATTTGGTTTCAGCATACTCGAAAACCCCTTGTTACAAATTTTTAAGATATTACGGTCAAAGGCGAGTTTTGGCCAAAGACAAAGGTCTTCTGGCCTATAGTGGACTGGAGGGATAACATAAAAAAAACAAAATTTTCAGCCTCTCCAAAAAATATTAAGAATTTTGAATAAGTTTTTTTGTATAAGGGCTTTCGAGAGGAGCTCAAGGATCACCCCCTAGGGGCCCCTAAAATTTAAAAACTGTTTTTGGGTATCCTTGATTTCTTCTTTTTTAAAAATAAATAAAATCGAGAAATGGGGCAGCATGCACCTTAGAGGAAAAAGCAGTTAACGATAAAAGTTGCTGTAGAAAAAACATTTTTATCGTATTCCACGGTACAAAACAATGCCACTGAATTTTAACGGAATTTTTTAGACCTACATTAGGGTGCCCATGAGAATTTTAAAAAAATACTTTTTTTGGCCCCTAAATTTCTTTCTTTGGGTCAAAAACAAACCTCCATTTTTTTTTCAGATTTTTTTTAATAATATCTGGAGGTCGAGCGCGGCCTTTTTTATTTATAATTTTATTTACCTATATCTGTCTACTAATCTTCCTGGATTAGGAAACCAATTTAGATTTAGAAAATAATACAGCCTTTCTTTTGCAACTGGTAACTACCGAGTACAAAAAAAGTTAAATGAAGCAAAGAAAGATTCTAGGTATTTCGTATTAAGATAAAAACTTACTATTTGACTCAAATAATTTGAGTTCCGAGAATATTTTTTAGATTTTTTTATAGATTTATAGGGTAAAACCCCCAATTATTGGCACTTTAAGAAATTTTCCACGTATATTTCATTATAACTTATTAAATATTTCATGTTATCAAGAATAAAATATTTTACATCATTTAGTAGTTATTCTATTTTATATATTATATAAAATTTAAACTGAGATCTTTATAATATTAAAGAATTTTTTTAATTAATTACAAGAATACACAATTTTGTATTATTGGCACCTTTTTGCTAATAATTGGCATCCAGATTTTCCTATTATTGGCACCTAATTTTTGCTTTGAAGCAACGGAAAAAAATTACTTTTTGTTGAACAAAACATTTTAGTATCAAAATAAAATATTTAAATTGGAATATTGCAGTTTTATACATATTAACTAAAGGCTGTAAACAAAAACTCAAATTTATTTTAGAATTACAAAATTTTAAATATATCTATATTAAAATAAAAATATTAGTTACCTAATACTAATTTGTATCCATAAAATAATGCCTAGTTACCTAGGTACACTTATCTAAAAGAATTATTAGGTTTCAAGACTAATTTTGATGCGCAAGTTTTGCATACAATAAACCTGTGCCAATAATAGGAATTTAATATAATTTGGACGCCTATTATGGGCACCGTGATAAAAAATAAAATTCTAAAGAAAAATTAAGTTTATAGACAAAATTAAGTGTAAAATGTATATACGCACATATTTATTGAGGAAAAACTGTAAGTTTTTCATTAAACGCTGTTTAGAACTTATTTATTTGAAATAGGTTTTTGGCAAAAACTGTATCTTTTGTATAATAGCCCACCCGCTTTAAAATATGGATTTGGTTTTATTTTATATAAGATGTGGCAATACGTATGTATATTTAACCGTACAAGTAATAAATCTATTCAATGTAATTTAATTTATTCTATTAATTTAGCATTTTAACTGGTTGCCAATAATTGGCATAGGATTTTTACTAAAGAAGCTAATTATTGGCACCTGTGCCAATAACTAGAATTTAGTTTAGTTTTGTATACCAATTGTTGGCACCGTCGAAATTAAATAAAATTGTAAAGAAAAATAAAGTTTTTAAGGCTAATTAATAAGTAGAATGCATATACTTACTAAAATTATCGAGAAAAAATAGTAAGTCCATCAATAAACGTCTTTTACTAACCTTCTATTTAAAGCACTTCCTTAGCACAAACCTTAAAAATTCACACTTACGTAGTTCACACGAAACTGCTAAGACTCTAGTGCCCAGGGGGGAAAAAATATGTTAATCGCATTTAAAGTATAATATTTAGAAATATTGCCACTTCGTAAAAAATATAGTTAGATTAAGGTACCAATGGAGATTTTTTTTATATAAAAGAAAATATCACTCCAGTGCCAATAATTAGCGGAGTGCCAACGATTGGGGGTTTTACCCTTATAGTTTTTATTTTAGTTTTTGGTATTTTGGTGTGTTTTTATTTTAAATATATTAATATTTTACCACAAAGGAAAACACGTTGTTTTTTTTGTGTAAATTTAAAAATAAATTATTAAAAAATACTTGTAGCATTATATTATTCCTATTAAAATCTACAAATACCTACACTGCCCTACTAAGCTAGGAAGCAGTAACTCCATTTGTCGCATAGCAGCGTTTTCAAAATATTACATCATAGTTGAAGTCAAAACGTCGATAGGCGACAAATAGAGTTACTGCTTTCTAGCGTAGTCGGGCAGTACACGTTTCATAGGAAATTCCCTACTTAAACCTATAAAAACCAATGAAACATTTTTATAGGGATAAGTAGGAAAATCCCCATGAAACGTGTAGGTATTAGTATTAGTATTCGTACATTTTTGGATAGGGATATCCCTAAACCTACTGAGACCTTGGAAATTTCCTATGGATCCCTATGACTTTTTATGAAAATTCCTATTAAAACCTATAAATACCTACACGTTTCATAGGAAATTCCCCACTTAAACCTATGAAAACCTATGAAACATTTTTATAGGGATAAGTAGGAAAATCCCCATGAAACGTGAAGGTATCAGTAGGTTTTCATATGTTTTTGGACAGGGAATCCCTATAAAGACCTACTGAGACTTATTGGTAATTTCCTATGGATCCCTATGACTTTCTAGGAAAATTCCTATTAAATTATATGTCCAAACCTATGAGAACCTATGAAACAATTTGATAGGTTTCATAAGTTCAAGTAGCGAATTTCCTATGAAACGTGTAGGTATCAGTAGGTTTTAATAGGAATTTTCGTTTGGACTTAGGGATCCATAGGAAATTTTCAATAGATCTCAGTAGGTCATTAAGGGATATCCCTGTTCAAAAACATATGAAAACCTACTGATACACGTTTAATGGGGATTTCCTATGAAACAATTTGATAGGTTTCTATAGGGATTGATAGGTAATTCCCTATAGGTCCTTTTTTACAGGCTAACCCCCTTACTCCTTTTAGCTAAACTTTACAGGAAAAGAAAAAAACCCTTTAATTATTTCTATAATTATTGTATAATAAAATGAGAAATTCGGTTTCTTTATTAGCGCGTTTTGGAGGTTTTAACAACTATCATCAACTATAAAAATTAATATACTTACATTTTAAGATTAAATCATGTAATAGTAAAATAAAAACCATTAAACAGCCTATTACAGCCTTGATTTTCACGACAACACCACTTTGTGTTGACGTTTCTCCACACAAAATGGTCGAAAGTGGCGGAGTTAGCACCTTTTCGACTAGCGGTTGAAGCGCGTGGAATAAGCAGGTAAACGCATCATGGAAAAAGTTATATTTGGGAAAAGGCTAGGGTTGCCTAGAGTTCGCAGATGGTGCCCTCTTTTGAACGGTACCAAAAACGAAATTTTTTCCAAAAGTGGAGTTAGCAGGTTAACACTCTAGCCGACGATTTCATATATATCTGTCATATATGACAAAGTGATAGAAAGAGTTTAAAAATACAGGGATGTTTATTTTCAAAATATACATCTCGGATAGTGTACACCTATAATTTTTGTACACATAAGAATTATGTGTGCCTTATACGTCTTTATTCTGGCAACTTTTCGTTTGGACTTTTACTACAATTCTTTCTTTTACATTTCACATTCCTTACACTATAAGAGGTCTTCATTTAACTCTTTCGTTTACAAGAACACTCACTTAAACTATACTTTTTTGCACAATTATCAGGCGACATTGAATGCAGGAATATATAGGTGTGTATACGATTTTAACCTTGATTTTAACTTTTTTAAATATGGCTATAATTTATTTTTATTTTAAATAAAATTAAAGACTAAAAATTTAAGTAAAATATTCTTAAACAAAAAAAGTACACCACGCTTTTATAAACTGAAAAATAAATAAATAAGAAAAAAAAGTGCAAAAAGAAGCCTTAAACAAAAAAAGTACACCACGCTTTTATAAACTGAAAAATAAATAAATAAGAAAAAAAGTGCAAAAAGAAGCCAAAAACATCTATAATTATCACAATTAAATTTATCCACTCTTCGTTTTTTAGAAAGGAAAAATTTATGTAAATTTACCTATAAAATCACCGGTAACGTGACGCGATGTAATGATAGGTAATTGATATAATAATAATATAAATTTATTTAGCATAGCTACTATATCGTCGGCTTACAAGTAAAAGGCACTAAGTCACTTTTTTGCAAAAATGGAATTTTAATGGCACTGTAATTAATTTTTGATGATCTATGTATAGGTAAACCGAACTAACTTCTAGGTGGACTGTCAAGGGAGTTACCCACTATATAAAACCAATTTGATTTTGATTAAAATTTTATCTGGCAATAGGCACTAAGTCACTTAGTGCACTTAGTGCGTTTTACTTGTAGATTATTTCAAATGTTTCTGCACTAAGCGACTTTCTAAAAAGAGTTAATTTATAAAAATATGATTGCTTGAATCATTTATATGATACAATATCGCGTTATTTATTGTACTGACAAACGAATTCAAATTTTGCTATGTTAAAGTTGATGGAATAGAGACAGAACAGAAATAACAAGAATATAAAAAAAAACTAAAGTTTGCGGCAAGTTCAGAAAACTGCCCTTAGAGATGCGCCTTGAAGTTTTTTATCATTAATAATGATTCATTATAATTATTGACTTCAGGAGATGCTTCTTTGCCGGCACAGCCGATGGCCTCTGAAAACTGTCTTAGTTCGTGCATAGTAAGCAGTTTCATATAATTAATACTAATTAATTATTATTATTAATTTTGGAAACGTTCTTTAAACAATCAAAAAGTCCAAACCCTTCTTTTAAAAATCTAGTTTTTGAAAATTTATGTAAATATCTTGTTTTCTACTTTATAGTTTATACATTACGTTTAATTAATAGAAGGGTTTTAATTTTAAATAGTTGTTTTTTATATTATTTTATTGACTTAGTGCTCTTTACTTGTAAGCCGACGTCGTGGGCCTACAAGTAAAAGCACTAAGTCCATGTCTTTTTTCAAATTTAGTTGAATTAAAGTACTTTAATTTTTCTTTATTTAACTGCAAATGGGACATTATTATGTCCAAATATGTCATTGCAATTTGCGGTAGTTTTTTTCCAAAAACAATTATTACAAAAATTAAAAAACAACAATGAAAGTTAAATTTGTCAATATCTCAAAACCATGTTTTTGGACTTAGTGCTCTTTACTTGTACTTACAATTTTTTATCACAATTGGTAACTTATTATAATAATCAAGTCCTTTAACAAAAACACTATTTTTATAATGGTTTATTTGAAAATTATCCTTGTTTATAGTGTTGTAATTGTGTACTTCGTTTAAACATACAAAACTATTAAAGACATGCTCAGGTAAAATCTTATTTTTTATCTTATAAATAATATCTAAAACCTTAAACAATATCCTTTGTTTAACACTCATAAAATTTAATACACTCAACATTGATTTAATTGGAGTATGTCTGTTGCACTTTAAAATCACACACATTGAATTGAATTTTTTGTAACTTTTGATATTTTTCATTAGTTATGTTAAATAGCATAGCAGAACAATATTCTAAGCATGGAGAAACTAATGATTTGTATAATAATAGTCTCATATTCATAGACATATTTAATATACAGAGCGGTCCAAAAGTCACCCCCCCCCCTCTTAACTTTTGAACCAGTTGAGATATCGACTTCAAATTTCGAACTTTTAAATAAGACAACTTGAACTATCTTTTAGCATATATTTAATACTTTCAGCTCTTAAAATGTGGGCAGGGGGGCATGGGGGCACATTTTTTTAAATGGAAAGGGGGGTCGTGTAATACATCATTTTAAAGCTTATAAAATTCTCCATTTTAACTCCATATTTTTAAATTAAAAAAAAAATTGGGTTTAAAATGGGGTTGAAAATGAGTATTAATGTCAAAATTCCTCTAAAAAAAACAAATAATTTTTTTAAAAATGCCTAATTTCATCATAAAAAAATGTTAATTATACTTTTAAACTAATTTTAGTTGACATAAATAAAAATTTATAAAAAAAACTTAAAAGATCGAATGTTTTACCACAAAAAATTGAAAAATCAAAACCTTAAAAAACATTTTTAAAAAAATTAAAAATGTTAGTTTAAATAGAGAATTTTATAAGCTTTAAAATGATGTATCACACGACCCCCCTTTCCATTTAAAAAAAATGTCCCCCCATGCATCCCTGCCCACATTTTAAGAGCTGAAAATATCAAATATATGCTAAAAGATAGATTAAGTTATCTTATTTAAGAGTTCTAAATTTGGGGTCGATATCTTAACTCGTTCAAAAGTTAAAGGGGGGGGGTGACTTTTGGACCGCACTGTATAATATATATAATAATAATATAGCTTATAATATAAACTATTCTATTTATAAAGTACACTTTTTTGACATTTTATTCATAACGAAATTAGTATTAGCTTTAAAATTTAAACCCTCATCCAACAAAACCCCCAATATTTATCGCGCTTACCCTCTCCAACACAAAATCATTAATTACAACATCAAAATTTCTATTTAAATTATTTTTACCAAAAACTATAACTTAAGACTTATATATAACAACATTTATAAATAAAACATTACTATAATAAGTATTTGTAATATTTGTAATATTATACTTAGTTGTATGTATTTTTTAGAATCTTGCATAAAGTTATGAAAATATTAATTTTCCATGTTATTTTTGCAAAAATAAAGATTTTATGTAAAATTGCATAAAAAGTATGTAAATTTACATACCGGGCAGTCCAAAAGTCACTTTCTCTTAACTTTTGAACGAGTTGAATTATCGACTTCAAACTTAGAACACTTAAATAAGACAATACTAAAAATATTTTCGCATAAATTTGATATTTTAAGCTCTTAAAATGTGGGCAGGGGAAGACATTTTTTTAAATGGAAAACGAGTCATGCGGTACGTCATTTTAAAGCTTATAAAATTCTATATTTAACTATATATTTTTTAATTTTTTAAACTTTTTTTTAAGTTTTAATTTTTCAATTTTTTGCTTTTCAAGATTTTTTTTTGTAAATTTTTAAATCAATTAAAATTAGTTTATAAGTATAATTTACGTTTTTTTTAACATAATAATAATTAATTTTTCAAAAATTGTTTGATTTTTTAAAGAAATTTTGACGAAAACATTTAACATTTTAACTTTATTTACAAACCCCCAAAAAAATGTATAAAAAAAATAAAAATGTAAATAGAGAATTTCATAAGCTTTAAAATGATGTATCACACGACCCCCTTTTTTTTAAGAAATTTCCCCTCATGCCCCCCTGCCCACATTTTAAGAGCTGGAAATAATAAATATATTCAAAAAGATAGTTTGGGTTGTCTTATTTATTTAAGTGTTCCAAATTTGAAGTCGATATCTTAACTCGTTCAAAAGTTAAGAGGGGGATGGCTTTTGGACCGCATGGTATAAAATTGCTAGTTACATGAACTAGTAGGTAGAAATACATAGGTAACACAACATTAACTTTTTTTATTTAAATAACTTATGTTAAATATTGCATTTTAAAAAAATAAACAAATCTTTCAAAATAAATGAAATTTCTGGAAAACCTATTTTTTTTAGGAAAAACACTTCTACTTTGAATACCATACACTATGAAATGCGACACAATACATATCTTTACGGCTTGTTTTCTACGTATTTTATGTCCGTTTTTTGTTTACCGTGTAAATTATTTCATTTGCCTTTGTTTTAAAAATTACACCGGTCCTTTGTTGTTAATTTACTGTAACCGTTTGTGACTTATATTTAAAATATTCTGTTTCAAATTGCCTTGCGTTTATAAAATTTAGTTAATTTAGAATTATAGGAGATTCATTAAATTGACACACAAAGAAAAAATATTCTAATATGAAATATTTGTGATAACTGTGTTAGAAATTGTGTTATTCAAGTTTCTTTAAAACTCAAGACAAGAAATGTTATTATTGAAATCAAGCACTTTTACTCGGTTCAAGTTCAATTAAGAAAAATATTTGATTTAAGTATACTAGCGGACATACAAACTTTTAAGTCACTGGATCTAAATTTTAGGTACTTGTCTTTAATAATAATTTCTCATCCATCAAAAGCTCTTCTCTATGAACTGACTTTAACTACTCCAATTATTCCCCGAATTCACTCACTTACCTCCAATTTTTCAAAATCTGTATTTAACCAATCCCTCCTCCAAAAATACTGTTTGACGATAGACCTTAATATGCCTGCCAAAGCTAAATATACCCAGACCAACCTGTGGGAATTAATTCAGGATCTCACTTGAACTATTATTAATACTGTTATTATTTATATTCATATTTATTTATTATACTTTATTTTTTACATTTATATAATTTAAGAATTTAATTATATACAAAAAAATTTATACTATTATATTTTATAAAACAGGCTGAAGAACTTCGGTAAATGGCCATATGTAAATTGGGCAATAACGTACTTTTATTATTATTATTAATTTCTCCAAACTCTGCATTAGTCTGTATTATTCTGCATAATTTAAGTTATTCGCATTTTAAAATTTGGTGGGGGTAATTTGTTTTTGGTAGAAGGTAGAAACCGTCAGGAACAAAGCTTTTTTTGGAGGTTGTTGTTGTTACTTTTTTTTTAGTCATCTAAAATTCTGGAGAGGGTTTTTTTCTAGTCATCAAAAATCTGCCGAGTAGTTTTTTTACTACCCCGGGACAATTTTCTCTCGACGGCCCTACCTGCATTACTTTGCAAAAAACCTTGCATTACCTGCAGTACATGAGTTTTCGTGCATTTTCTGCAGTAGTTATGAGTTTTTAGCTTGATTATATAAGGAATACAATAGTTAAATAAAAACGGTATTTTAAAAAATTTTAAAAATTATTTTTTTTTTGTTTAAAATTATGTCCAAAACTATTCAAAAACTTCACTTCTCAACTTTAGAAAACATTTGAAAATAAGTTTCAATAAAAGATAAAAATTCACTATTGGGTAATTTTAATTTTTTAAAGTTTTATCTTTAAAGACCAATTTTTATTTAATAATTAATGTCGATGAGTTTCAAATAGTTACTAATAAGGAAGATGTTGTTTTAAAATACAATCAATTAAAATTTAAATAACATGTGCAGATAAAAAGTTTTTACGGTTCATCAATTAATTGCAATTAAAAAATAAATTTCAAAAAATACAAAAATACGATAGAAAAAAAATAAGAAGAAAACAGTTTTCAAAAAAAATCAACATATTATTTATAATTTTAAACGGAAAAGTAATTCAAATAGTTTTTCTCTAAGTATCTGGAAAAGTTTTCAAAAATACAAACGCTATGTATATTTAGCAAATAAAAACATTACGGGAAAAGGGCACAATACACTAAGCACATAAAAAGGCGACAAAGGCAAATAATTAATTAAAAGTTTTTCACTAAAGTGGGGGCTTAGTAATAAAAACTTCATTTCAAAGTAAAACTCGCCTGAAAAAAAGCTGAAAGTAGGTATTTCAAATATTGACCTTTTTAGAATGTTTTTATTAACATGGAAACTTCAGTGTATTACGAGGTACATGAATTGTTTTTCTGCTTCAGTAAATGACTGAAATTTTCATTGATCTAAAGGAAATAAAAGTCTACTTTATTATTAAATTTTAAAAATTAACTAATGTTAAAGCTTTAATTTTGCCTTATAAATATGGATGAATATAACATATAGCCTGTTCCAGAACTTGTACAGAAATTTGAGGTTATATTAAAAACTCTCTGAAAAATGTGAAAAAAATAAAAAAAAAAATACATCTTCAATACTAATTAAAAAGGAAGCTCTTTAATCTGACCAATCCTGTTGCTGATGTTAAATTACCTACAAATTAGTTTTTCCCTACTTATTAGTAACTATGGTTGCATTTTAATTGTTGACGGGTGCATTTTTTGAGACTTTCAACTTAAGAATCTTTTTAGGTTATTATATTTTGACAAAACCGACAGAGGCTATCAAATATTCTATTTTTCTAGGGTCACTCCATCCGGCGGTGGTTTTTTGACATTAATAAATATTTATGTCACATTAGCCACCATGTCAACCTACAGAATATGTACCCGCAATAACTAAATTTGCTTCCATAGCTACAAATTCAACTTTTAAAGGTAATTTAACATCAGCAACAGTATTGGTCCACTTAAAGCGTTCTTATTTTTGAATTGAATGAAGATGGATTTTTTTGACATTTTTTTCATATATTCCAGAGGGTTTTTAATATACCCTGAAATTTCTGTAAGCGAGTTCTGGAACAGGCTGTATATAGTTTTTTTTTTCGTGTTATTTTTTTGTTTTTATTATTATTATTATTATACGTTAATTCAAAACATTAATTTTTCTTAAAGGAAAGATGGTTAATTTAAGGATGAAGGGTGTGAAGGGGTTAAAGGGCTCTTAAGGCATATTGAGTTTATTCCCATTAATTTTTCTAAATTCATTTTTGACGTCAGCAGCTTGATATGAAAAAGGACTATAATTCATCAACGCACAAGTTGTTCTATCCTAAAATCAACAAACCAAACCAAATTTGTGTTTTTAGCACTTTTAACATAAGTGATCGACATTCTTAAAAGCAAACCAACCAGCGTACTAAATTAAATTAGATTGAATTTTAAAAAATATTCTTAAAGCCATAAAAAAAACATACAAAGAAACATTTTTTTTTAAACTGACATCGACAATTGGCATTCTGCGAAGTTATGAACTAACTATTTATGCGATATAATGATTCGCAAAGTTTTGGTTCGCGTATTAATGTCAATACGAAGTTTTGTTCTTGCAAAATTAAAATTTGCGATGTTTCGTTCGCGATGTTTCCGTCGCAAAGGTATTTTTTGCGAACGGAAGACCGGCTCCCGATTTATTAATGGGGACGAAATAGTTTATTTGACAGAAATAAAAATTATTTGTCACAACCAAATAGGCCATATCCAACCAAATATTTTGTTGACGCACATAAACTGTTTTATCAATGTACTCTTAAATTAAAAAAAGCTATTTTTTAACATTAAAATAATTTCAGATGCATTTTACTTTTTTTGTGTGAGTGTTGATGAGGTCTTTTAACGAAATTTTAAATGATCTATCATTTTTCCAGAATCTGATTAATGTTTAAAAGCCGTCAACGAGGATAAACTTTAACCACTTTAACTTTCCTTTTTCGTTTTTGATTTTTTGAGTGGCATGAATACTAGCAACCAACCGTTTTGTGATACATTCATAGGCTAGCATAACTATAAACATAACGTTCTAGCACTGTTTCGAATGTTATGCACGGTTCGTTACAAATGTTTTTCTTTTTTTTGACAATACCCTTTTTCAGTCTTAGTAGTTTTTGATAAGTAAAATATGGACCTTTAAAATAAAATTATTATTAAAATCTTTTATCAGTCAAGTTTTTTTTTTATTTGCAGTTTTTGTGAAAATTTTTAAATAATTTAAATTTTCACTATAGTAAACTTATAAAATTCCCACATCGGAATTGCTATATATTTATAATTAACGTCAACTGTAGCTATAACATTCCTTTATATACTTGATTTGGCATAAGATACAGCATCGGTGATTCTTAGACAAGGTTCGGTCCCAAAGGTATTTTTTTGCGAACGAAAGACCCGCTCCCTATTTATTAATGGGAACGAAATATTTTACTTGACAGAAATAAAAATTATTTGTCACAACCAAATTGGACATATCCAACCAAATATTTTGTTGACGCACATAAACTGTTTTATCAATGTACTCTTAAATTAAAAAAACTATTTTTTAACGTTAAAATAATTTCAGATGCATTTTACTTTTTCTGCGTGAGTGTTGATGATGTCTTTTAAGGAAATTTTAAATGATCATTCATTTTTCCAGCTAACGAGGATAAACTAACCAGTTTAATTTTCTCGTTTTTGATTCTTTGAGTGGCATAAATACTAACCAACCGTTTTGTGGTCCATCCATAGGCTCGCATAACTATAAACATAACGTTCTAGCACAGTTTCGGATGTTATGCACTGTTCGTTACAAATGATTTTTGTTGACAACACCCTCTTCCAGTCTTGGTAGTTTTTGATAAGAAACCTATGGACCTTTAAAATAAAATTATTATTAAAATCTTCTATCGGTCAAGTTTTTTTTTATTTGCATTTTTGTAAAAAATTTTAAATAATTTAAATTTTCACTATAGTAACTTAAACTGTCAACTGTAGCTATAACATTCCTTTATGTACCTGATTTGGCATAAGATACAACATCGGTGATTCTTAGAAAAGATTCTACTGAAACATTTTGATTTATTTTTATGAATTTATTTTTGTTATTTTATAAATCCTATAGTATATTCAACTTCAATACGCAGTAGAAGTAAATAAAACAATCGCGCACGCGGCAGCTGGCGCGTGGATTCATTGGTTAGAACACTCGAATGTTGCGAGAGAAGGGATGTAGAAGTCAGTACGTGAGTACTTGCGAAGAAGCGTGCAATGCATTGCAATGGACCGTTATATAGAAATATTTTTTTTAAGTTCTACCCTGTCACTAAATCCGTTGTTGTCACGTGCGTTGTTCACACTCACTTCATTTTGAAGTTGAATATACTATAATTCCTTTCTTAATCCTTATTTATTTTTTTCTGTGTAGTTTTATGAATACCTCAGAATATCGCAATTAATCACTAGTTAAAGGACCGACATTTGTATTTGAATATAGCTAATTACTAATTAGTAATACAATAGTGATATTTCAGACAAAGCAGTTCTGATTCTGTTACAAGTATTGTTTATAGATAGACAATAATAATTAACGATTATATTAATAAGTATACTATATAGTTTAAAACAAACTAATTCTAATTAAATCGAAATTATTAATAACACTAGAAAATAAATTATTACCATTTTTTTTTTTTTTTTTTGATATTGGATTAATATTATAATATGATAGGTTTAAGTTTTATTTATTTTAAGTACTGGGTTATTTAAAAGATGGCAAAAATAAATTTCATATAAATTTCATACTTTCCCGGTCTTTAACGGAATTCTCTAGAATTGTAATCAGAGCCGGATTAACTATGGGCTGAGCGAGCCACTGGCCCAGGGCCCACCACCTGGGGGCGCCTAAGTCTGTTTAATAGGATAGTTTTTTGACGACAAAGATCGTCAAAATTAGTTCTACAGTTTTTAACAGTTTAGCCAAGGTAAGAAAGATATAGTAATCAGAGTAGCCAATATAAGCAATAAAAACTATTTATATTTACCTTATAAATTTTAACCCTAATTGGTTGCTCCTAGAGTGTTACACTATATGACATTTTGTATGTATTTTTACTCAAGGAATCCATATTTTTTACAAAAAATCCAAAGAAAGTACACATAAAAAAGGTTGGGCCAAAAATGTGTTAAGTCTAATACATTTTTACATCTAGAGACGCCTCTGGATAAATTAAAAAATAAATAAATTAACATAAACTTATTGCCCTTATTAATACTAGTATACAAGCAAAAGCTCGTCACTCTAGCTTAAAGGGTACCAGAGTTATTAATTAAAAACCTTATTTTTATTACAATTTTAAAGGGCTGTAGCTACCTTAGGGCTCATTTGCGTACCAACCTTTATAGGAACTTTTTTGGATATTTTTGGATGCAGATTCACCTCTTAAATTTCGGCATGGCAGTTATTGATCACCCTGTATATCCACCGTAAAATAATGAAATGCGAAGCATTACATATGATGGTGCACTTCTGAGGGGTGTTTTTCGAACTTGCAGCTAACTTTAGTTTTTCTTTATATTCTTGTTATTTATGTAGTAACTAACGAATCAAAAGCAAAATTAAACAAATCTATCGGTTAGTTTTTTTTTAATTTAGATTTTTTTTATTAAAATCTGCACCTATTTAATTATTTGGCTATATCTCAGCTATTTCTAATTATAATGAAAATATTATTAAAAATAAAATAAAGATTGCTTAATAATCTACAAAAAAAGTAAATACATTTTTTTAATATCTTTTGCCGTTTTGTCACAATACGTGATTAAAGTTTGAAGTAAAACAAAAAAGTATAAATTCATTTTTATATTTATTAAAAATTATCTAGGAAGGCTTATTTTACTGTAAAATGTCAAATTACATTTAAACACATTATTTCTTTTAATTGTGGAAAAATTTTAAAACTGACGTTTATTATTTTTTATGGTAGATAGTTTTCAATGTTAAGATTTAATGTATTTTTGTAAGAAAGTAGTTTTTTTAAATAAAAATGAATATAGGTAATCATGAAACAAATAAAAAAATATTGTACACTGTTTGTTTTACAATAATCAAAAACATTAAACCATTTCCAAGTACATTATTTTGGTTACTAATAAAAAAAATAGTTTATGATGATGTCCAAATGTACAAAAGCATGTTTGTTGGGGCTCTCCATGACACTGTTGCATAAAAACATGCCACTTGTAGGGTGTGACTGTATAACTACTCAGAATCTGAGTAGCTCCATAGGCTTTGGTGGTTCAAGTATCTTTGGTGGCTTGGGAGAGTACGGCAAGGGCAAAAAGGGCGAAAATGAATATAATAAAACGAATGTCTCTTTCCTACCTTGTGTTACTCCATCGTCGGTAGATCTTCCATTAATTGCATTGGTGATGAGGGCCCTCTGTTTTATGCAATAAATCCAAAAGGCACATAAAGCGGTATAATGGCGAAAGCGTGGTTAAACACATACGGCGTTTAATATAAGCGAAGCGACGGCATACTACCCGTTTCATGAGTATATCAGTACTAATTGTCCTCTTCAGTTTCCGGGTGCGGAAAGACAAGAAAGAGACAAATATATGAGCGACAAAGATAGTCAATAATTAAAGAACAAAAACTAAGTTGCGTTTTGCCAAATTAGAAATTCCAACAATAACTAATTAATCGGTGTAAATAATAATTAATAATTAATAATAATTAGCGATAACCGAACATTCCGCCGGCCTTCATAAAAAAAAATGAAAAATAAAGGAAAATTTATTTAATAAACATAACCCAAATAAACCCAAGTTTGATAAGCGACTAAAGTTTTATAAACTAAAATCTTAATACTTAAAAATAATAGCGTAAATTATAATTATAAATCTTAAACTAATAAAGCGAAAAAAATTAAGTTTAATCCACTATAGGTAGCGGACAAACTTTAACTACAGGGCGCTTAAATATCCCTGAAGTAGTGCGAACTGTCACGACTCTAACGATGCCGTCAGCTCCGGGATGTACCTCAATTACACGGCCCAGGGGCCATCGAAGCGGGGGAGTTAATTCATTTTTTAATAACACCAGAGTGCCGACTTTGATCGATTCCGCTAAATCCGTCCACTTAGCGCGCTGGGATAGCGTGTGCATATACTCAGTTCGGAATCTGCGCCAAAAATCAGCGTGCAAGCGAGTTAATAACTGCCAACGCGAAAGTCGGTTCAACGGAACCGCGTTTAAGTCGGGCTCTGGAATACAAGAAAGAGGTTCAAGCGTGAGGAATAATCCAGGAGATATGGCGCGCATGTCGTTAGCGTCGGACGACATAGGGCAGAGCGGGCGACTATTCAATACAGCCTCAATCTGTACAAGGACAGTATTAAATTCCTCATACGTAAGGACTTGCTCGCCTATGACGCGGGCTAAGTGTGTTTTCACAGATTTAATCCCAGCCTCCCAAAGACCTCCAAAATGGGGGGCCCCGGGAGGGTTGAAACTCCATTCAATCTGCTCAATCTCGGCTGCATTCGCGAACATTTCTTGAATTTGCCTATTGGCACCTACGTACTGGGTGCCACAATCACTATAAAGTTTACTGCAGCGACCTCTACGTCCAATAAAACGACGCAGAGCAGCAAGAAATGCTTTAGTGCTTAAGTCACTAGCGAGTTCCAAGTGAAGCGCGCGCGTTGAAAAACAAACAAATAAAGCTATGTAAGCTTTTAATCTTTTAGAGCCTCTATGACGACTCATGAGTATTGAGAATGGCCCACCATAGTCGGTACCCACTACCTTAAATGCGCGCAACTGCGACACTCGGAGAGGGGGCAAATCTCCCATAGGGGGCTGCGGCGATGTCGGAACTAACTTCCAACACTGGACACAGCGGGATAATAATTTGCGAATAACGCGTTTGAAAGAGAGAATCCAATAGTTTTGAGCGACTAAATATTGAGTGGTTTGTATGCCACCATGTAAATATTTTTTATGCGTTTCTATAATTAATAAATCAACAAAACGATCCTTACTAGGAAGTAGTATCGGATGCTTCTGTTCATATTTTAAATTCGAATGGCGAAGGCGACCCCCCACCCTAACAAGATTGTTAGCATCAAGAAAAATGTTAAGTTTCCGAAAAACTTTAGATAGAGGGCGCTTTTGCGTAAGAGCGGCGATTTCCGAGGAAAAGTGTGTAATCTGAATTTGTTTAACAAAGACTATGGTAGCGTCATACAACTCAGACGCAGTTAAAAAACCAGTAATCTTAGCAGTTGGATGGCGCATATTATGAATAAATCGTTGACAATAAGCGACAATTCTTTTAGCGGTATTCAAGGACGAAAATTTATCTAATAAAGCGGAAAAATAATTTGTTTCAACAACCGTGGCAGCCAGCACGATTTTACGAGACTCTGCGGTTATCTCTGGCAACTCAGTGGAGGGAGGTGTGCCACCAGGCCACAAGGACTCCGGCTGCTTTAACCATGCCGGACCGTCCCACCAGAGAGGATGCGCAGACAACTCAGACGGCATTAATCCCCGACTTGCGCAGTCTGCAGGGTTACAATCAGTTGAGACATATTTAAAACATTCAGGGTTAATTTTACTATGTATATAGCTAGTTCTGTGACTAACGTAAGTAAGCCACTTGTGCGAAGGCGAGCGTATCCATGCTAAAACCACCTGACTGTCACTCCACGCAAAAATATTTTTAAAAACAATTTTATTATCATACGTACTTTTAACAAAATCAATCAGATCCGCCAAAAGCACGGCGGCGTTGAGTTCCAATCGAGGTATAGACAGGCGTTTAAGCGGCGCGACACGAGATTTTGCGCAAATCAAAAATGGGCGAATATCATTTTCATTAAAAATTATGCGCGCGTAAATGGCAGCCGCATACGCCTTTTCTGAGGCGTCGGCAAATCCATGCAATTCGGAGTATAAAATATTCGAGTCTACTAGCGGAATAAAGCGCGGTATAGATATATCTTTTAACAGCGGTAATTCAGTTTTAAAGCGTTTCCACTTATCGACAACTTCGGGAGGGGGTGTAGAATCCCAAGAAAGTCCGATTGTCCATAAGTATTGAATTAAATATTTAGCGGTAATTATTACTGGGCAAAGGAAACCAGTAATAAATATTCGGGCAATTTCCGATAAAATTGTGCGTTTAGTACATGTACTTGAGTGCGGTTCAACCTTATACAAAAAAGCGTCAGCCCTAGGGCTCCACTGTAAACCCAAAATTTTGACAGTGGAGTCCTGATCAAAGTCAATACAATCACCCTGTATATGGTCAGCCGGGAGGTGTGATAATAAATCAGGATGGTTGCTTGTCCATTTTCTCAGTTTAAACTGACCCCTTTCCATAAGTTGAATTAGCTCTGTCTGTAGCGCAAGCGCTTTAGCTACCGATGAGCTACCCGTCACGATGTCATCTACGTACATATCCTCCTCGACAACTTTCGCAGCTTGAGGAAAATCGCGACCCTCATCGGAAGCTAACTGCAACATAGTGCGTATGGCTAAAAAAGGACTAGAGTTAACCCCATAAGTAACCGTTAATAAGCGAAAAATTTTAATATTTTCATCAGGAGAAAAGCGCCAGATAATGCGCTGAAAGTCCTGATGTTGCGGCGCGACCAAAATTTGACGATACATGCGCTGTATGTCTGTGGTAAAAACAATACTATGTAATCGAAATTTAAGTAAAATGCGTAACAGATCTTGCTGTAACTTAGGACCCGTTAAAAGCGTATCATTTAAAGAAGGGTTAGGCGCAGGGGCGAAAGAGGCATCAAAAACTACCCTTAGTTTAGCCCCGACCACTGCATGATGTGGTATGTAATAAGCGTTATCATTAAAGTTTAAGTTTGTGTTTTTTATCTCACACATATGTCCCTCTTCCCAATATTCCCTCATGAAATCACAGTATTGCTTGCGCAAGTCTGGATTTGCATTTAGCTTACGTTCCAAACCGAAAAATCGCTTGAGGGCGGGCAGACGTGTATTAGTAAATTGAGGTTCTGAGTTTTTAAATGGAAGCGTTACAATATAGCGTCCGACGCGTCTCGGGATAGCGAACTTTGAAAATTTTCTTCACATTTTTTATCCTCCGGGGAAAGGGTTGAGCTTTTGGGCACCTCCTCTACCTCCCAAAAGGATTTTAATGTTGCGTTTAAAGCGTTATCTATAGTTAAAGCGTTAGAGAGCGTAAAAAATGAGTTTACATGTGAATTTGTTGTATTATCTATTTTACCCATTAAAACAAAACCAAAAATGGTATTTATTGCGACCGGTTCATTTTTTGAACCCCGTATGCGACCCTCTAAAAGTAACTGAGGAAAAATTTCTGCCCCTACCAAAAGATCAATTTCCCCTGGAGTGCAAAAATCCCTATCTGCTAACTTTAAATTTGCAATATGCGGCCAATCCGCTTTTACAAACGAGGAAGGCAATGCGGTACAAATTTGCGGTAAAATGACAGCGTCAAATGTCAATGTTGACAGGTTGTCCCCATCAATGGGGCGTAAACAACAATTAACTTGTACTTCAGCTGTAACACCCGAATTTCCCAAACCACGAATGGATAATGAGGTTTCTTTAGGCTTAAGGCCTGTGACATTATGTTACACTGACTGGCTGAATCAAGTAAAACGCGTAAGTTTTGATATTTATTTTGCGAATCTAAAATTTGCGCTTGTGCGGTAGCTAAAAGTACGGATGCGGAAGCGATTGCGGACCTGGAAGCGTTTGCGGATATAGAAGCGGGCGGTGCGGACGATACAATAAACGTATGGCGCGGATTTGAGGCGTTTTGTTCCGACTCCCTATTGTGGGGAGACGGGGCGTTAGTGGTAGGCTCAATAAAATGGAGCAAGCTGTGATGGCGTTTAGCACAAAATCTGCAAACACTTTCAGACCTGCATGACGTAAGCGTGTGCATTGAACTTAAACAATTTGTACAAAATTTATGCGATTTTATATAATCAAATCTTTGTCGGGGCGTTTTTTCAGTAAATTGCGGACATCTGTAAATTAAATGCGGTTGTTGACAAAGCGAGCATCTATTGGCGAATGCACCAGATGGATTCGCAGGCGAGCTAGACGTATTGGCGGGTGCGTTTGGGCTAGCAAAATCCACATAAGAATTTGAAAATCTAGGCTTTTGCGAAAAATTATTATTTTGCGGTGTTAATTTAACCCCCTGCGGATTTTTCTTAACACCAGAAGTATCACTGAATGCGACAACTTCCTGAGCAGTGCAATATTTATTTAAAAATTCAACCAACGTGTTGTATTCCGGAACCGTAGTGGTATCATTGTCCTGCTCTAGCTCAAAGCGTGTTTTAGTTGCGGAGTCCAAACGATTTAAAAGCATTTGAAATAAGGAAAAACTCTAGGCTTGAAGGACCAAAATGTAGGGTGTGACTGTATAACTACTCAGAATCTGAGTAGCTCCATAGGCTTTGGTGGTTCAAGTATCTTTGGTGGCTTGGGAGAGTACGGCAAGGGCAAAAAGGGCGAAAATGAATATAATAAAACGAATGTCTCTTTCCTACCTTGTGTTACTCCATCGTCGGTAGATCTTCCATTAATTGCATTGGTGATGAGGGCCCTCTGTTTTATGCAATAAATCCAAAAGGCACATAAAGCGGTATAATGGCGAAAGCGTGGTTAAACACATACGGCGTTTAATATAAGCGATAATTAGCGATAACCGAACACCACTAAATAAATAAATTTATTAATAAATAAATAAAAATTTATTACCTATGCATAAAAAAAGTAATTAAGTAAATTTTTAACTTTTTTACTTTAAAAACTAAAATATAATAATTATTTACGGACATCAAAATTACTTTTTACAAAATAATGTACTTGGAATTGGCTGAATGGTTTTGATTTTTCTAAAGCAAACAACGCACAATAATTTTCGATTAGTTTCATGATTATCTAAATTCATTTTTATTTAAAAAAATTCTTTCTTACAAAAATACATTAAATCTAAACATTGAAAACAATCATAAAAAAATAAACAACTTTACGTCAGTTTTCAAATTTTGCTAGAAGCCACCTTAATTAAAAGAATTAATGTGTTTTAAGGTAATTTGACGTTTAACAGTAAAATAAGCCTGCCTAGATAATTTTTATAAATAGAAAGATGAATTTATACATTTTTGTTTTACTTCAGACTTTAATCACGTATTGTGACAAAATGGCAAAAGATATAAAAAAATGGTATTTACTTTTTTTGTAGAAAATTAAGCAGTCTTTATTATATTTTCAATCATATTTTTGTTATAATTAGAAATAGCTGAGATATAGACAAATAATTAACTAGGTGCAGATTTTTATAAAAAATTTTAAATAAAAAAAAACTAACCGATAGATTTTTTTAATTTTTGTCCTAAATCGTTGGTTACTACATAAATAACAAGAATATAAAGAAATACTAAAGTTCGCCGCAAGTTCGGAAAACACCCCTCAGAAGTGCACCGTGCACGTATTGTTATATTATAATTCTATTATGCATAGTTATTTGTATTCTAAGTAAATATAAGTATGGTAAAAATACAACTTTATTTCCTGGCTTTTAAGCTAAGCCTTTTTCTTTAGACAGTTAAAGTTTGCCTGTCTGAACAAAGTTGATTTAATAAAAATAGACGTTTTACGAGAAATTTTCCACACCTTTTAAGCTTCTGAAAGCTTCGAGGTTTTATGCTTATGACTTCCACTATATTGTACTACTTTTATAAATATAAATACATGAGTTTGGCAGAAAATCGCTTTTTATGAAAAAGTAGCCTTCAAGATTGAAAAAAACTGATTTCTTTGCAGTTTTGGCTCCTAAGACAAGTGAACTTACTTTAATTTAAAATCATCGGGGTTCTCCCAAAGAAATGACCAGCTAGCTCTTGGTATGAATGCTACATTCTTTTGGCAATTGTTTTTCCCGACGAGGAGCACGAGATTTGGAACAACCACAGCGCACAGTGGTGTGACCTTGAGAGGTCAAGGCCAAAAAGGGTAAAAATTTATGGTGTTTTTTTTTAAACATAATTCATAGTTTTATATAAAAATACCTTAGATTTTTATGATCTGACTTTAAAAATTAAATTTACTGAGATGTGAAAGAGGTGCATACCTGTAAAGTTGGCCTATATAAATTGATAATTTAATTTTTTTTTAACCATTTAATTAACTCTGGCATGGCTACATTGTTGAAAAAACTTTTTAAGCCGTCCCCCAAGGTATGCCTTTTTTACAAATTAGGAGCAGTAATTACTGTAAATAAAAAAATAGACTTTTTGGCTTATTTTTGAAAGTACATAAAAAATTATGAAAAAATACAATCTGTAAGACAAAAAGCCAAAAGCCCATTAAGGCCCGTATACTTTTTATACGAATTTGGTATCAGTGTGTTTGTCATGTATCTCCGCAAAAATGATTGTACTTCTCGAGCCGTCTTTTAGGATATACGGGTGTTACATCTATTTTTGTGAGGTGCTGCATTGTGGCGCGCTGGTAGGATTGGAATGGTGGTGGCCGGGAAATCTTGTGCCCACATGAGACCGAGAGACCGATCGACCGACCGTGCGACAATTTTTTTTTGCTTGAAATTGATTTATATCGGCATAAAACGTCATAAAACGCAAAAATACGCAAAAAAATTGAAAATTTTTGCACGAATACAACCCTTTCCGAAATTTTGAAAATTTTCAAAATGGGAAAGCAAAATGTGCCTATAAGGTTTGGACTTTTAATTACTTTGTTACTACACTATTCACAGCGCGTAAGCGCTATAGGGCTAGTATAAAAACAAAGTAATTAAAATGCCAAACCTATTTATTATACTATTCTAGCGCTAAAATAGTATAATATGCTAGTTTCGAAGTTCTCAAAATCGCCAAAAAACGTGCTAGACAAAAATTTTTGGATACAAATGCGTTTCATAAAAAAATAAAAAATAAATAAAATTGTCATGACTAAAAAGCCCGTCCGTCTGTCCGTCCGATGTCACGATTTATGTGGACACTATAACTCAAGAACGAAACATCCGATGGACCCGAAATTTTTAGAAAAAGTCAACTTTTATAAGGGAAATATCCCTTTTATTTTTGAAAGTAAAAACAAAAAGTCCAAACAAGTAAAAACAAAAAAAGTCATTGGGGGTTAAACTTAAACAAAAATAAAAAACTATCATTTTAATTTTTTTTTTAATTTTTTTGTTTTCGTAAAAAGAATTTTTTTTTGAAAACAGAATTTTTTGTTGGAAATTAAAAAAAAATGGGAAAATGCAATATACCATTCACCGTGAATAGTATATAATGGAATGCGTAGCATTACATATCCTCACAACTTGTTTTCGAAATTTCTTAATCAGTTTTCATTTATTTTCTGGGACGGACATCGAAAAATCATTTTTTCAGCATAGCAATACTTTCTTCTCTACGAGGTTGGTAATTTTTATAATATATTATGGTAGTGCCCTTATATTTTTTTATCTATTTGCGTTACATATATGATGCTTAAGTAGTTTTGGTTTGCGTTTTACAATAAATTTAATTGTAAAACATTTTTGATGTTTTTTATTATTTGTAAAACACTTCTGGGGATTTTTTGTTCATAAGTTGATAACAAAAGCAAATAAAAATTGACGATATTTCTAAAAATTTGGTATTCCATATCCACAGTATCTAAAGATCTAAAAACAGGTAATTCTTATAAAATAATAATGAATATATATGTTTTGTGTTGTTTTGTGTGTGATTTTGGGAGGTGTTTGATTTTATGTCATTTAAGTTCAACTTATTCTCAGTTAACTCCCCCAAACAGTACAATTGAAGGTTCTCGGTGGGCACGATGAAAGAACCCCAAGTAGCACCATAGTGACAGAAACTGATACTGCAACTTTGAGTGAGTGGCTATAACGTAATAACCACTAAATCTACGTCTATACAGTAAAAATAGCTTTACTTTATATTTGCGTAGTTGTAATCACGTGAATATCACCGCTGGTAATCACTCCAAAATTTTATACTTTCTTGGTGCCACTGAAGGTGTTAGAAACGTTAAAATTACTAACCGGGATCACCTCAAAGTTGTCTAAACTTGATATTGAAAATAGTTGTTACGGCCACCAAACGATATCACTCAAATATTACTAAGAAGTGGCAGTGATTTTAAAGTGTGTGTGATAGTTTCGACCACGTTTTGGGAGCCTTTAAAATACCTTTAAATAGGCGGCACTTGATTATATAATTGCGGTAATGCTTGCCACGTTCTTGCCACGTTCGTAAGTGATTTTCACATAACGGATAGAACCAAATTTACTTCAAAGTTGCAAAAACCTTTAAAATTCACTATAGAGTAAGCGTTGCCTATTGGTGACCTCCGTTTTACATTGTCCATTATATCCAAATAAAAGAAGCCTTTAAGGTGTAGTCGGTCTGTGCGCAAATAATTTTATATTTAGCCTCATCCAGAGTGCGTTTGTTTGTAAGATGGATAAGAAGAAGCCTCGTCAAAAGAAGACTTTCCGACATTCGACAACGTTTTATAGAAAACTTAAACAACCAATAGAAGGTGCCAAAGCTATTAAGCATAATAACTTTTTAGTGAGCAAGCAGCCATTATCATTAAAACAGAAAAAATATAAATATTCTCAGGAATTGCCTTTACCGTTAGATCAAGTAGACAGTGAACCTTGTATGTTGATCAACAACACGGAAGATGATTCTACCTCTTGTAACCAAATTTCAGATGAAAGAAATTTTTATTATGATGACAACATTTATAACGACGGGTTCGTACCTGTTGAAGATTTTGTGGAAGCTTTGAATGAAGAATTTTGAGGTTATGTCCAATGTAACTTTAAAGTGACAAAGAACGGTGGCTGCCATGTGGCTGCGCCGTGACTGCCACTTTTAAGTGGTGAAAAACTCGTTGGGCTAGTTCCGCTTGCCACTTGATTGATGAACATAGCTATAGAGTAGCATATTTTTGGTTTCTGCCACTTCAAATACGCAAACATATTAGCAGCCATTTTTAATACCGTCGCCATTATAAAAAAAATAAATACACGTGCTATTGAAAAATAAAATTAGTCGTTACCGCTTTAAATATAATACATCCATACATAATTATTGGTTTTGAGTAATCAACATTGATAAAAAAACACGGTTTGTGACATCTAAGTAAATAATTTACGAACCGAAGAATTTGTGCGTGTCCATATATCGAGGTACAACACCTATATTTGGCAGTAAACTTCCAATCGTTCTAAATTTTCGGCTTTCGGAATTATCTTAAACCATTATTTTTATGTTTGAATGTAATAATATAATAATTATCAGGTACTTAGATTACCAATAATGTCAAGTTAAAAAAAGCAAGAAAAATGAAAGGAATAATGTACAGAATAGAGACCGAGCTACATCTATCTACCTATCAAAGACAAGCGCAGTAAACAAAGTTTCTTATTTAGTGTCAACCACCACACACCCACGTTTTTGCCAAGTAACCACAACGTGGCTTAAACGTAATTATATAAAATTTAAAAACGTCTCTGGAAAGTAGCCGCCACCAAGAAAGTGTTCCCCATTTTGGTCACCTCCACGTGATAGAACCGTTTCTATAACGTGGCAGAAATTTTGGCAATACACTTTAAAGTTTTCAGTCTCGTGGCCGTTACGTTCTTTCTACGAAAAATGCTACTTGGGACACCTCTGTACACTGCAGTGTACAGTGCACTGGAGTACATGTTAATTCTTTCTCTTCGAATGTTATCTAAAATAACTATAAATATCCACTTAAAAACTTTAAAACGCTTGTAACTATTATGAATTTGAAAAAAAAAAAACAAATGAAAAATGTTAAATTAAAGTATGTGTTACCAATATAAAAATATTAAATTTCCCAAATTATTTATATTGAAATTATTCTAAACTAAAGTAAGTACATAAGCAAAATAAAACGCGCAAATAGATAAACTCTTTCCATAAGATATTTGGCGTACACGTCCAATGGAAAACTCCCCGCTCTATTCCCAAACATGGCCGCGTGCGCCAAAATAGTGTCTTATGTAACTTGTCCTTTAGTATACTATTATTATACTCGTCGAAGCTTCACAGTATACTACTAGTAGTAATAGACGTTTACTTCGAACCACGAAAAAAAAAAATGCAATTTCGTACACCCGGCGTACACGAAAAATACATGTTCACTATATATTCTCTTTAAGATATTTTTCCATCGCACGAGTACATAGTGCATATTTGAATGAAATGACAACTATGCACACTCATCTATCCAAACGATTACACATAGCTTTCATTTTGACAAAAGTCATTTAACGTTTATAAAATTTTGAAATGTCAAAATTAAACACAGGTAATTCTTTAAAATATATATTTTTAAAGAGTCAAGACTGTAGATCGAACGAAAAATGTTGTTCGCAACTCGTTTGCGACAAGTCCTTAGTGCACTCGAATGATGTTTTGAATCGCTTCTCGTCGTCAAAAAAACTTCATTCTCGTGTACTAAGGACTAAAGTCGCTTACTCGTTACGAAAACTACTAATTTACTTTTTTCACCACCAGCCTAAAATCACATCTTTATTACTGTTCTTTTCATTGGTAGAAATATGATTTCTCTACCTACGACGTCAGAGGTTCTAAAAATAATGAAATTGAACCATGGTTAATAATGAATTTTTATTCAGGTGTTTTGGCATCTGACGTTTCACTTAATTATTAAATCACATTGCTATTTACAAGTGTCTTTAGGCACCAAATTTATTTATTGCGTGATAAATTAAAAAATATTAACTAAATTAGTACCTATAAAACATGTTTTGCAAAAAACACTTCGAAAAGTGAAAATCATTGGTCCATTATATTCAACCATAGATTATGCAACCCATATATTACCGTAAGGATCATAGATTACTAGAGGTACAACCCCCATATATTGATTTTTGAGGCAATATATTCTCCCTCACAGTTTTCGCCTGTCCCCTTATTTCTGGGGGAGTACCAGAATCATCACTTTGCATTTCACTTTCCATTTTTATATATTTTATTACACTTAACACGGAAACACTTTCTAACTTAATAATTTCAGCAGATCACCAGAAAATTTCTGCCAGAAATGTCAAGTTATTCATTTGTTTTTTTAATGGCCGCGAACGGCCAGCGTGATATTTTAAATTTATAAGCTTTTTCATTAAATTTCAGTAAAATAAATAAATAAATAGCTAATTAATTGTACTGGTAGTGAAAAAAATACTATATTTTCCACGTGAGTGAAGATTTAACATTTAACATTTAACACCGCGTCTTGCGGGCTTCGCGCTAGCGCGCTCATCCCGCAATTTGACGCAGGTCAAAAATGTTAAACTTCTCTCACTTGGTATATAATATACTATTAATATCTCTGGAACCCTATAAACTACAGTAGCGAATTTTTGCACATGCCTTAACACTGATAGAGGTTATCATTTTATGTAATTCTTATTTAGTAATTTTAAACGTTCAAAATGAGTGGAAAAATATTTATTAGTAAAAACCACTTCACAACAAACTTAACCAGGAAAAGGCTACTTGCACCTGCCAGGAGTACACTATAGACCCGGGAAAAAAAGGTTTATATATTTGAGATATGATCGGATCTCTGTATATCCAAATTTCATCTCCAGAATATATCAAGAGATTCAATCATATATGCTTATATATAAGCAGTTATATATCAAGAGATCCAATCATATCTCGTCATATATGAGCAGATATGCTTATATATAACCAGATATAATCTATTTGTACGTGATTAGATATAAAAGTATATGTGCATATATCAAGAGATCCGATCATATCTCTTCATATATGAGTAGTTATGCTTATATATAAGCAGATATATCAAGAGATCCAATCATATCTCGCCATATATGAGCAGATATGCTTATATATAAGCAGATATAATCTATTTATACAACTGAGATATGATTGGATCTCTTGATATATAACTGCTTATATATTAGCATATATGATTGGATCTCTTGATATATTCTTGGACATGAAATTTGGATATACAGAGATCCTATCATATCTCAAATATATAAATCTTTTTTTCCCGGGGAATATTAAATATATTTACATCTTGTTTTAAACTTAAATTCCACAAATTTAAAGGCTCTATTTTGAAAATTAGTGGGAGGTACGGGATCACGGCTTGTCTCGTTATAAAGTCACTTTATTTTATGGGGTTTTAGAGTTCATTAAAATAAAAAGAATACTATTTCTAAAACGTAAATATAATATAAAGTTAATGCATTTAACGTGGCCAGTGAATTTATTAATATTGTTATACTTCCCTGAAATTTTCATCTATTTTCCCTGAATTTTCCCTCTCGAAACAAGAGCAAATCCTATTATGTATAGGGTATTAATGGATTATGCCATTAAGTTTATCACAAAACATAACAAACAACTAAATTCTATATAAACTGGAGGGCCAACTTATTTTATAGTTAAAACTAATTTCGTTGCCAGTAGTAAATTGTCAATTATTTCAAGAGAAAATAAAAAGAAATTCTTAAGCAATAATGCTGTCCAAAAAAAAAAAAAATTCTACGACCATATTTCTGCCTTCCTAAGCTGAAAGGTCCTATCTATGTATGTTAAACCTATGTATATAGGACCTTTCAGCTTAGCACGGCAGATTTTTAAGTAGCTGTTTCTGCACTCATTTTAATTTCGTAAACAAGCGATTACGCACACGTGCATAACTATGAAAGAGTCACAGTTAGGGGATTTGGTTGAATCTAGAAATTTATGTTGGTACTTAAAATACATTTTTTATTTTTTAACCTAAAAAATAACCAAAAATAAAAATGTTTTTAAAAAAAAGGAATACAAAAAAAAATAAAAAAAATCTTTTTAACATTTTTTTTTTCAAAAATATTCCTTTTTTCAAAAAACCAAAAAACAATTAATGATGCCTTTTTTAATTTTTAAAAAAGTTTAACCACCCATAACTTTTTTGGTTTTGAAGGAATAACTTTTAAAAACAATATGTATCTTCCCCTCATAGAACTTTTTTCCTGAAAATTTTAAGTCGACCGGATTATTCTTTCTCGAGTTAGCGTGTCCATAATAAACGTGACTTCGGACGGATAGACGGGCAGACAGATAAACACACAGACATACGGATATTTTCAGAGTTTCTTATTTTTTTATGAAACACATTTGTATCCAAGAATGTTTAGTCTAGGGCGCTTTTTTGGCGATTTTTGAAAATTCGAAACTACGGTAGAATACTATTCTAGCGCCACGCGCTGTGGTGATACGCCCTGTGAATAGTATAATAATAGAAATTAAAATATAAAATGACTAGGGGGTACCCCTGCCAGCTTCGCTCACTAACCCCCGGGTTTAATAAAAGTTGACAGAGGATAAAAGGGAGACGGAGGAATAAACTATTTTATATAATAGACCGATAATCTTTTTTTCAGATTTTTATGAAAATTTCCAGACAGATTTTGTTAATTTTGATGTTTTTTTTTATGGTCGTAGAAAAAGTATACTACATTACTCGAGTTGTAAAGCAATTACAAACTTAGGAGAAGTTATGCACTCGGCGCTGGACGGCATCGTGCGTAACTTTTCCATGCATACGTAATTGCACATTTACAACTCTCGTGTTGTGTAATAAACAGTAGTCGGCGAATTTCCAATACTCGCAATACTCGCGTCGACTCTAGCGTTGAGGCAAGGTTTTAAATATTTACATTTTTATTTCTTTTTATCTTGATTTTTTTTAATGATTCCATTTGGGAGATTTAGCTCAGTGGTCAATGGCATCGATATAGCCTGACACTGATCTAATGATCGTGAGTTCAAACCTCACTGGCGCCGATTGCCTTTTTCAGTTAATTAATAATTGAAATTTGGCGAAGGCGTATTCCCTAGATATATTGGTTCGAAAGTCAATTAAAGCCGGTGGTTCCCTCTACTACTAGCCCACACAAGTCCTGGACTTAGGGGATGCTTAATTAAGTAGAATAGTACGAGGTTAAAAACAAACATAAAACATAAAACATAAAACATTTAAACGAGTAAGGTGGGAAAAAAACTTATCGACAAATAAAAATTAAAAACTTTCGTATTCTCAAAAGATAAAAATCGAATGTCGTTTTTTTCTTTGAAAAACACCGATATATATATATATATATATATATATATATACGTATGTATAGTTAATATGTATAGTTAATATTGTTGTGGGTAACAAATTAGTCGTCAAATGTTTCGAATTATAAAAATTTCCCTCATAATTCGGCAAAATTATTCCGTAAGCCTATGTTTCTGTGTTTATTTTCAACGTTCATGAGTCATAACTGAGTTTACGAGGAATACTGGTAATAAATAGGTTTTTACGGGAGTTGATACACGAAATAATTTGATATTTTCTTGACCATTTATCTAAACCTCATTGCTATAACGCAAAGGGTTGCTGAGTTGTTAGATAAAAATCAAATTTTTGGAACCCCCTTTGAACGGCTGTAGCTATTTTACGAGTCGTTTTTGAATATGTTCTTAGAAACTTTCCATTTTTCTATACTTTTTTATATAGAATCACCCCTTAAACAGAGTGTAGCTATTTAAAAATCATCCTGTACTTTTTATACAGTGCGGTCCAAAAGTCACCCCCCTCTTTTAACTTTTGAACGAGTTGAGATATCGACTTCAAATTTATAACTCTTAAATAAGACAACTTAAACTATCTTTTAGCATATATTTGATATTTTCAGCTCTTAAAATGTGGGCAGGGGGGCATGGGGGGACATTTTTTTAAATGGAAAGGGGGGTCTTGTGATACATCATTTTAAAGCTTATAAAATTCTCTATTTAAACTAACATTTTTAAATTTTTAAAAAATGTTTTTTAAGGTTTTGATTTTTCAATTTTTTGTGCTAAAACATTCGATTTTTTAAGTTTTTTTTTATAAATTTTTATTTATGTCAACTAAAATTAGTTTAAAAGTATAATTAACATTTTTTTATGATGAAATTAAGAATTTTTAAAAAATTATTTGTTTTTTTAGAGGAATTTTGAAATTAATACCCATTTTCAACCCCATTTTAAACCCAAAAAATTTTTTTTTTAATTTAAAAATATGGAGTTAAATGGAGAATTTTATAAGCTTTAAAATGATGTATTACACGACCCCCCTTTCTATTTAAAAAAATGTGCCCCCATGCCCCCCTGCCCACATTTTAAGAGCTGAAAGTATTAAATATATGCTAAAAGATAGTTTAAGTTGTCTTATTTAAAAGTTCCAAATTTGAAGTCGATATCTCAACTGGTTCAAAAGTTAAGAGGGGGGTTGACTTTTGAACCGCTCTGTATAAGTGAATATACTAATGCATTTTTTTATAATTTAAAGGTCTTACATTTCCATTAGGAAATTTTAATTTAAAAATAATAATATCCATATAAAAGTATAAAAATAAATTTGATCAAAAGGCATTAGGTAAATTGAAAAATGATTTTGATTGTTATGCTAAATAAATGAATAAATAATGATTTTGATATAAGCTATCTAGTCAAGATTTCGGTCGAGTGAGATTTGAAGAGATTATAATCTCTATAATTATTTAAAGTGATAAATTTAATTTTAATTACGTGCTTAGTGTTTGCTTTTAATTTATTAATATTATAAAATATTCCAAAACTAGATTGAATTTCTGAAGTAGGTACCTACTATAACTGGAATATCCTTAGTTTCATTTAGGCTTCTCGAGAAAATTTGAGAAAATTTCACGTTCTGAACATCGAAAATAGGAAAGTAAAAAATGAGCCACTAAACATTTCAATACTACAGAACGATTCTACATAAAAAACTGTGAAAAAAAGCTGGTATACATCTAGGATCGAAAATCATTTTGAAGAGTACTACGGCCTCTTAAAGAATAATACTTTTTACGGTGCCGTAGCTCCCTTAAAAGCGAGATGTGGATAGATAGATAGATAGATAGATAGATAGATTCTTTATTGTCGTTAGGATATATGTGTACGGAAACTTTTTTTTTTAATTCTCGATCTTATCTTTAAATAACCATGTATATTAATATAATATAAGTATTTGAAATAAGGTCCGGAATTTTAAGGGGTGATTCTACATCATAAAATACAAACAGTTCCATACATATGTCTAAAAATTAATAGTAAGGGAGCTACGCCCCTCAGGAACCCTTTAAGATATAGCAACGAGGTTTTAGACGTGAACTAATCTTAATAAGGCCTATCTTACTAGGGGAAAACTGGGACGCTCCGTACAGTTTTTATATTTTTTATCCTCAAGATATGGTATTGGCTTTAAACAATTTTTTTATTAAATAAGTAAATTGCATGTATATTAGGCTATAGGGGTAGAAATGTTTTTTTTTTCTCAATGGTTTTAAACTGTACGAATCTGCCCCCTATGAGGGGAGGCTACATACATGTTTTGGGGTACATACATAGGGATAAAAGTTGGATTTATATAAGAAAAGTTCATTATATTAACTATTTATTAAAATAAAAATAAAATATATAATGGACAAGACATTCGTGTAAAAAGCATTTAAATAAAAGTACATGCATACAAATAGGGTACATTCATTCTCATGGGGTACATTCGTACGATACAGGCCTACGAATGTGCCCCATTCATGTACATGAATGTATTTTCATATGTATGAATGTGCACCTGATTCCGATGTACGAATGTACCCCAAAGCACAAAAAAACAACGTAAAAAATTTACAAAAACTATCAAGTTTACAGATAATCTTAGACAATATTATATTTTTATGGTTTACTTGCCACGTAAAATAGTGTAATATATTAATAGTTTTAAATATTTCTTAAAAAATTACTTAAATAACTCAAGAAGTCGTTACGTAAAATTACTCTGAGAGCGCCAAAATAGGTTTTAGCCACCACTATTGAGCGATCTCTGGCGAACTAACACAAACTTTCCTGAGAGACGGGTATTCACTGGAGTCATATGCACTGTACCGTAATTAATACGTTCACTGCCAACGGCTAGTTTTGACAGCGGAGCAATGGGTATGGGCAAGGGAAAAATAGAAAGAATTGATTAATGTTGTTAGGGGCGCCAGTTACTTTAGCTTTTACTCCTTTAGGTAAGTAACAACCTAGTGTAAATACTTAAGCTTTTCAGTTTGAGAAAATATAACCCTTAAATAAAATAAGATAATTCATTTGAGAAATTTATTATAAATAAACTTAATGAAAGCACATCAAGTAATGTATTAATATATCTAAAAAATATGTGTAATTATATTAAGATATAATTAAAGAAATCTTAATAAAAATTACTAAATTCAGAAATCATTCGACTTAAATGTATAAAGAAAACATGAAGTTCAGCAAGCACCAAGAAATGTATGTAAACAGCAATCATTTCTTGCAGTGTATAAAAGTCATGCTTAAATTAGAAATCATTTAATCAAAAGTATGATATTTAATAATTAATAAATGAGATTAAATGTTTTAAAAAAAATAAGTACCTAAAAATGAACAAAAGCCAGAAGGGCATATAGTATTAAACAATACTATATCAGATCTGATAAAGTTTACAGTTATAAGAATATTGAAATAAAAGAATTTAAAAATATGAAATATTGCTTTCAAAAGTTTTCAGAAAGAGTACTTAGCTGGTTTCTGCAAAATCCATGAGGTATGAATTCCATCGTCTCCATCTGTGCAAGTCTCCCCTATGCTGATGAATTCATTTCTCAAATGAAAGGAAAAAAAAATATAGGCTGTCCCATCTACTTTGGAAAAATCATCTTCCAGGATAAAATGTACGATTGAAAATGTTGTCCGGGATAAAATATGCTTTTGAAAATTATGTTCAATATAAAATTGTCTGCTAGACGGTCATATAGAATTTATCTATGCCGAAAATTACAGAACCATGTTCCAACAGAACATCACTCCATGCGGAGAACTTGTATATCAAATATACTAAAATAAACTTCAACTTAAATTAATGTAATTCCATATTAATGGTATAGAAATGGTAATTAATGGTCTAGTAATGTAGTAATAATGGTGCTAAAACAATAATTATATCTCAGAAATATTCTAAGAAACAGAAAAACTTAACTTACGTGTCATACTAAGTCTTCGATGTCCATCGAAACGTTATAAATGCGTAATTGTAGAAAATAACAGTTACAATATCTTCCGCATTGTTTAAATATTCATTTTCACTAACTTTAAATAAAAATACATGAAGGATTACTTCGATGATTACAGAAAATAAACACTCGTCAAAATGACACCACCATTGTACAGAGTTGCTTCAAGAAGAGCGAAAATCGACCTTATTCACTAGTATGAACCCTTCAGGTAAATAAAATCCTATTTCTGAACTATTAGCGACATCTATGTAAGTCATTATCAACTACAGTTTTACCGTATAGGATTCCTAATAAAGGTAACGAAAACTACACCAAAATAATAACCAAAAAGAATATTTCCTAATAAATCCGTATTAGTGATATCTAACCTCAAAATATTACTCTAAGAAACAAATATAAACAATACTTATTGTTTATCAGCAAAACTAATAAAAATACGAACAGAATACTAAGTGTCCTGTGAACTAAGTATAAACAAAATACTGAATCTAAGTGAGCAGTTCCAGCAAACTATTTTCAACAAATTCTAGATTATCCCGAAGGAATAAGCATACGAAACTTTCCAGGAGAGACAAGCTACAGGTGAAAGCCAGTGAAATCCAACCCTCAATAGACTCTGAAACATATAAAAACCAGGTAAGTCCATAGACAAATGCACTATAGAGAAATAAGTCATATGATTCTTTATTATTAAAAATCATATTCTAATTATGTTTTCTTTATGTTATTTTCAGGTAGAACTATGGAATAGAGACTCATATGGTTAGAATTCAGTTCCTGCTACAAAATAGTCCCAGATACAAAATAGTTCTGTACGTACGTAACTATTTATATACAAAATAAACATAAATTATAACGTAAGTAAACGAATAGTTTAATTAACCCTTGCTATATTACAAAGTGACGATTTATATCGTTACACATGCCCCCTCCAAAAATAATAAAAATATTTAATATACAAAAAATATTTTTACACCAAACTCTATAACTATTTAACTTAAATAGCTAAAATATATACTATATTTTATTTAATTAATCAACAAAAAATACAATACTTTATGTAAATCATTTGAAATACTACTTGATAATTAACAATAGCTAAGCTTGATAACTACGTGTATCATTCGCCTACTCTTATGTAGAACATAATTTTGGGACTTTATCGGTGTGTGTCATAAACAGGTAATTGTCATAATCAGGTAATTGTCATAATTAATTTTGTTTTTCTTTTTAGCTAAGTTTTATCAAGATAAAAAAAAATAGAAATAAGACTTGACTACGCGCATCAGAATCCTCTTCTACAAAAAATATATTTATATATTTTTTTTTACTATATACAAAAGTTTTGGGTACCCTTTAAATATTTTCAATACATTGATATTTTTTAAATATCATTCCGAATGATACTAAGAATATATTCTTATTTAATCAAATCTAGCCAACTGAAATGTCACTATTCGATCCAAAATATTTCTTTAGATCTTTAACATGCCAGTCGCCTCTATGACCATCTGCATTTTCCAAAATATACACTAACTTTGACTTTTTCGCAACAACTTTGCAAAGTATGTACTTTGGAGCAAGTTTTGCAGCAAAACTTTTACTAGCATCTGAGAGTACTTTGTTTCGTCTCCAAACTTTTTCACCTATCTCAAAATTTACTTCACGCTTGCGCAAATCATAAGTACGCTTATTTCGTTCATAAGCTTCATGTAAATATTTCTTTACATCAACAAAAATCTCTTTAAGATTTCCCAAATCTTGGCTATACGAGTCTCTGTCACAAGGTTCTAATTTAACACCATCAGTTGATGTCATTTTGCCATAATAAGTTCCTGTGATAGGTACATTCCTCCCAAAATTAAGAAATGCCGGCGTATACCCCGTAACTTCATTTACAGACGTTCGTAAAGCTAGACCTATTTTTGCTAAATTTTTACCATTTTTGCAGTCAAAAATCGAATTTCCATTTTATCTAAATCGTCCATTTTGAATATTTATTTTTCAAAATTAACTTTAATTTACTCAAAATATTTATTTTAATAATAAAATATTTATACTGTACCAAAAATAAGCTTCAGATTTTTATAAAAAATACACTGAGAAAAATGGAGTAAAATTAAAAAAACAAGTGTTCTATCTATCCAAATACCACGTTCTTGGGCGCCAATATTAGTGTACCGTAATTAATACGTTCACTGCCAACGGCTAGTTTTGACAGCGGAGCAATGGGTATGGGCAAGGGAAAAATAGAAAGAATTGATTAATGTTGTTAGGGGCGCCAGTTACTTTAGCTTTTACTCCTTTAGGTAAGTAACAACCTAGTGTAAATACTTAAGCTTTTCAGTTTGAGAAAATATAACCCTTAAATAAAATAAGATAATTCATTTGAGAAATTTATTATAAATAAACTTAATGAAAGCACATCAAGTAATGTATTAATATATCTAAAAAAATATGTGTAATTATATTAAGATATAATTAAAGAAATCTTAATAAAAATTACTAAATTCAGAAATCATTCGACTTAAATGTATAAAGAAAACATGAAGTTCAGCAAGCACCAAGAAATGTATGTAAACAGCAATCATTTCTTGCAGTGTATAAAAGTCATGCTTAAATTAGAAATCATTTAATCAAAAGTATGATATTTAATAATTAATAAATGAGATTAAATGTTTTAAAAAAAATAAGTACCTAAAAATGAACAAAAGCCAGAAGGGCATATAGTATTAAACAATACTATATCAGATCTGATAAAGTTTACAGTTATAAGAATATTGAAATAAAAGAATTTAAAAATATGAAATATTGCTTTCAAAAGTTTTCAGAAAGAGTACTTAGCTGGTTTCTGCAAAATCCATGAGGTATGAATTCCATCGTCTCCATCTGTGCAAGTCTCCCCTATGCTGATGAATTCATTTCTCAAATGAAAGGAAAAAAAAATATAGGCTGTCCCATCTACTTTGGAAAAATCATCTTCCAGGATAAAATGTACGATTGAAAATGTTGTCCGGGATAAAATATGCTTTTGAAAATTATGTTCAATATAAAATTGTCTGCTAGACGGTCATATAGAATTTATCTATGCCGAAAATTACAGAACCATGTTCCAACAGAACATCACTCCATGCGGAGAACTTGTATATCAAATATACCAAAATAAACTTCAACTTAAATTAATGTAATTCCATATTAATGGTATAGAAATGGTAATTAATGGTCTAGTAATGTAGTAATAATGGTGCTAAAACAATAATTATATCTCAGAAATATTCTAAGAAACAGAAAAACTTAACTTACGTGTCATACTAAGTCTTCGATGTCCATCGAAACGTTATAAATGCGTAATTGTAGAAAATAACAGTTACAATATCTTCCGCATTGTTTAAATATTCATTTTCACTAACTTTAAATAAAAATACATGAAGGATTACTTCGATGATTACAGAAAATAAACACTCGTCAAAATGACACCACCATTGTACAGAGTTGCTTCAAGAAGAGCGAAAATCGACCTTATTCACTAGTATGAACCCTTCAGGTAAATAAAATCCTATTTCTGAACTATTAGCGACATCTATGTAAGTCATTATCAACTACAGTTTTACCGTATAGGATTCCTAATAAAGGTAACGAAAACTACACCAAAATAATAACCAAAAAGAATATTTCCTAATAAATCCGTATTAGTGATATCTAACCTCAAAATATTACTCTAAGAAACAAATATAAACAATACTTATTGTTTATCAGCAAAACTAATAAAAATACGAACAGAATACTAAGTGTCCTGTGAACTAAGTATAAACAAAATACTGAATCTAAGTGAGCAGTTCCAGCAAACTATTTTCAACAAATTCTAGATTATCCCGAAGGAATAAGCATACGAAACTTTCCAGGAGAGACAAGCTACAGGTGAAAGCCAGTGAAATCCAACCCTCAATAGACTCTGAAACATATAAAAACCAGGTAAGTCCATAGACAAATGCACTATAGAGAAATAAGTCATATGATTCTTTATTATTAAAAATCATATTCTAATTATGTTTTCTTTATGTTATTTTCAGGTAGAACTATGGAATAGAGACTCATATGGTTAGAATTCAGTTCCTGCTACAAAATAGTCCCAGATACAAAATAGTTCTGTACGTACGTAACTATTTATATACAAAATAAACATAAATTATAACGTAAGTAAACGAATAGTTTAATTAACCCTTGCTATATTACAAAGTGACGATTTATATCGTTACAGCACGCATATGAGAATGCTCTATATTCGCGCGTATATTTAAAATATTTGCAATATATGTTTGTGGGCCGTGTACGGAGGGTTTCACTTTTCCCCTATGGTATTTTCATGTACTTATTTTAACCAGGGGTGTGCGAAATGGAGGTGTCTTATCATTTTTTTTTCTTTAATTTTTTTCTGTGTATTTTTTTGTAATTTTATTTTTGGAATATAATTCCTTATGTCAAATTACATAAAAAAGGGACTCTTGTTATAATACTGTAGGATTAACCGTTTTCGAGAAAAGTTCATTTCAAGGTGAAACACGGTTAGAGGACGAAAAATTAAATACTAAACTGTTAAATACTAAAATTTCAATAATGCAAGGTGAATGTACTTAAAAACTAAGAAAAAAAACTCATATACAGGCCCTTCCAAAAATCAATCCTAAGGGAGCTATGGTCTCCTAAAAATACACTATTTTTAAAGGGCCATAGAGCTTTGAAAAAGATTTTTCGACCTACATGTATAGAAATGTTTTTTCTTACTTTTTGATAACTCTGTATCATTGAAATTTAGTTTTTCAACATTTTAGTATTTAATTTTTCATCCTTGAACCGTAAATTTCACCTTCAATTGAATTTTTCTCGAAAACGGTTAATCCTACAGTATTATAACAAGGTAACTTTATTTTGGGAATCATATTCCAAAAATTAAATTACAAAAAAGTTACACAGAAGGAAGTTTGGGACAAAAAACTGATACGGCTCCCTCATTTCGCACACCCCTAGTTAAAATAAGTACATAAAAATAACATACTAAGATGGGCCTTAGTAAGATTAGTTCAAGTGCAAAATCTCGTTGATATAACTCAAAAGGTTCCTGAGTTATTAAATAAAACCTGAATTTTTTAGCCACTTTCAAAGAGGCTTAGCTCCCTTACGACGCATTTTTGACATATATATGTTTGTGGAACGTTTTGTCATATTTTGTGATTAGAATCACCCGTTAAAATTTCGGACCCTATTTCAAATATACCGTGTATTTATGACAGTTTTTATTTGAAGCCTATTCTAAAGTATTTTCGAGTTGATTTTTTTTTCAATGTTTCAGATCCGTGTGGCAATCTTTATATAACCTGACTTTTCAGTTGGCCTATCCTAATAAAATGAGGTTAAAAATTATAATTAAAATATATTTTCGCACATAAAATTTTATTTGTGTAATGTGAGACAATTTTCTGACACATAATGCAATTTCCTTTTAAGTGAAAGTAAATATTGGCACACGTAAAATAAATATACAGACAATATAATGTTTGTGTTTTATTATCTTTACAATTAGGTGATTCAGAAAGGTTTGATTATAAATTGTTTTTGATATTTCCTAGTTTTATTGAATAATATTATTTTAAAATACATTTCCCTTTTTCACCGACTTCCAAAAAAGGAGAAGGTTATCAATTCGACTTGTGACTTTGTTTTTTTTTATGTTTGTTCAGCATAACTTTGGAACGGATGAACGGAATTTGATGAAACCTTTTGCAACTTAAAGAGGACATTCATGAGGAGGTCGCGTTTTAATTTGACGCTCAGATAATGCCGGGCAAGCCGGATAATTAAGATAAATCTAATCGTTCTAACGCAATTACACTTAATTTGGTTCTAATACCAACCAATTTTTTGGGAAATGATCGGATAACTCGTATAAGCCGGATAACTTGATTATGGGGTCATTCAAATATTACGGCATCTTTTAAATGCCGCTAAACTTGATTCTGTGGACCTGTATATTAAAATACCAAGAGAAAATTATAAAGTTTGTGATTATACCATAAGGCGTTATTTCATTATTACTTTACGCTTAAAGTTTAACAAAGATTTTCTTTAGTATTTCGTTTAGAATATGGTTGGTTGGACTCTTGGGCGCTGAAATAAAAATACTATTAAATTTATTTTTTAGAAATTTATCTTTAATATGATGACGTCAGAACGCACTAATAGTGAGTTGTGATGTCAACAGCTTGCCGAGATGAAAGGACAACTATAATTTAGCTTATATGATGTTACAAATCTACAAGTTCTGTGTCTCAAAAAAGTAAAAAATAAAAACTTTTCGCAAAAAAAATAAACATACTTCTGTCTCTAAAAAGTAAAAAAATAAAAATAAGTGGGTGCCAATTTCACAGCAAACAATTTAAAAACAAAAATAATTTTTACCCAATTTCGAAAATCAAAAATATTGAGATCCATAATTTTTAGTATTTAATTTAGGGAGTGTTGGAAATGGCACCGGCTTATTTTTTATTTTTTACTTTTAAGAGACAGAAGTCGGTTAATTTTTTTTTTTGCGAAAATTTTTTTTTAGTAGCCTAAAGATTTTCATTAGCACGGCAAAAAGTTTTAAAAACCGATGTTTACTGGTGAATATAAAGTAGATAAGTCCAATTGAATAATGTGCCCATTATCAGATCCTTTTGAATGTTTTCTTTCTTACCCTTCCCTATCAATTCTAAATCACTACATTTCAATAATGTAAATTAAACAAACATCTTTTTTCTTTTTTACTGGTTTTTACTTGATTTAAGGTCTGTTTTAGGACAGTATACTTACAATGTAAATAATTAACAGAGTTTTAAGGACTGTTTACTCGATTTGTTGGGATGTTTATATCTTGCTTTTATAAAGAACTTTTTACTGAAATTAAAATAATTACTACAAATAAGCTCTACCCAAAATAAAACTTTAATTCTTTAAAATAGGGTTTTTAAAAGTTTTTCCTATGTAATGTTCTCCGTTTTATAAACGAAAGCCATATTTTTATATCTTTCTATTTTCTACTCTAAAGGTAGCTATCAAGTAAAAGAAAATAAATACTCACAGCTGAAGAAAATTACTTTTTTATAAGAAAAAAATAGAATTATTTACCTGATTCAATTATAATTTAATTTATTTAATTATTTTTTTTTCGTTTTATCTTTTAAAAATAAATTTGAAAATAGTAATAATAACTATTAGGTAAATATACTATTTTTCGGTATATTTTTTGCCTTTATATTGGGCATCAACAAGGCGTCCTTCACTTCACAAGTAAAGGACGCCTTGGTATCAAACATAAATCAAGCAACGATAAAAGTAAATATTATAATCTATATTATAACATATATACAGGGTGGTCCAAAAGTAACCCCCCCTCTTAACTTTTGAACCAGTTGAGATATCGACTTCAAATTTGGAACTTTTAAATAAGGCAACTTAAACTATCTTTTAGCATATATTTAATACTTTCAGTTCTTAAAAAGTGGGCAGGGGGGCATGAGGGCACATTTTTTTAAATGGAAAGGGGGGTCGTGTAATACATCATTTTAAAGCTTATAAAATTCTCCATTTAATTCCATATTTTTAAATAAAAAAAATTGGGTAGAATGGGGTTGAAAATAGGTATTAATGTCAAAATTCCTCTAAAAAAAAACAAATAATTTTTTAAAAATACCTAATTTCATCATAAAAAAATTTTAATTATACTTTTAAGCTAATTTTAGTTGACATAAATAAAAATTTATAAAAAAAATTAAAAAATCGAATGTTTTAGCACAAAAAATTGAAAAATCAAAACCTTAAAAAACATTTTTAAAAAATTTAAAAATATTAGTTTAAATAGAGAATTTTATAAGCTTTAAAACGATGTATCACACGACCCTTTCCATTTAAAGAATGTCCCCCATACCCGACTGCCCACATTTTAAGAGCCGAAAATATCAAATATATTCTAAAAGATAGTTTAAGTTGTCTTATTTAAGAGTTCTAAATTTGAAGTCGATATCTCAACTTGTTCAAAAGTTAAAAGGAGGGAGGTGACTTTTGCACCGCACTGTATAGATTATGATCTATATTATAATATAAAGTATTAAATATTATTATATATTAAATATTATAATCTATATTATAATATAAAGTATCAGGGGTACAAATAAGTTTCCGCCGTTTGACAAAAGATGGCCCCACCAGGTTATGTTGAAATTGTCAGATGTAAAACGTAATATCGTAAGTTTGGACATCTGGTAACAACATAAGTTTGAGATATCAGTGACTCCGTATCAGCATCACATAATTTTTTTGTGAGAAAATGTCATGTTTTGAGCCGAATAAAAGTCAAGTCAAGCGGAAACTATTGATTTACTTCTTTAATTTAAAGAAATCTGTAGCTGAGGCGCATCGATTGCTTGTAGAAGCATATGGTGAGGCTACTTTAAGAAGAGAAAAGTTGTCGTGAGTGGTTTCAAAAGTTTAAAAAAGATTCGCGCCAAACTCAAGAAGAACTTGCACTTACAATAGGAATGACTCAACAAGCAATTTCACCTCGTTTAAAATCGTTGGGAATGATTAAAAACAAGGAAATTTGGTTCCATATGAACTGAAACCGAGAGACGTTGAACGCCGATTTTGCAAGTGAAATGCTGCTTGCCAGGCACAAAAGAAAGGCTTTTTTGCATCGTAGTCACTGGTGATGAAAAATGGATCCACTATGATAACCCATAGAAGAGAAAATCATGGGGACCACCTGGTTATGCTTCAACATCGACAACCAAATGAAAATGAAATTCATGCTGTGTATTTGGTGGGATCAGCTATACATATGGGCAACAAAATAACCTATAATAATAATAATAATAATAATAATAATAATAATAATAATAATAATAATAATAATAATAATAATAATAATAATAATAATAATAATAATAATAATAATAATAATAATAATAATAATAATAATAATAATAAATAAATGTTTATTTATTTTACGAAGAAAATACCGAAAATGTATTGTTTTTTTTTCTAATTCTACGGTATGGAACAGGTAATTTTATAGAATAAGTAATAACATAAAACGTAATTTTATTTTTATAAATACTGCTAAAAATTATAAAAATACATTAGTCATTTCGGAATCTCATCGGTATTAATTTCGGCACGAAAGTAACCAATAGTGCGTACCGGAATCCTTTGTTTCAGTGCACTTCGGAATGTTCGTTTTTTTTCAGTGCATGTACAACTTCCGTACGAAATATAAACAAGTTTAAAATTGTGTTTTAAACAAAAAATCTTTAAGTTTCCATTTCGATTTTTCCCGATTTAGGGAATAGTCTGGGTTCGCTTTAAATTGATATAAGTAAGTTAGTATTTTTTCTCAAGACCCTTACAAAAGAAACACATAAAAGGGGACTACTGGAAAATTGAAAATTCAATTTTGTACATGTGTAGATATATTTTACGGTCGAAACTTTTCTATGCTCAGTTGTTTTAAATTGCTACTTTTCTTTTTTTATTGTGTTATTTTCAGAATTTACTTAATAATTTCGAATATTTTTACTTATTGGATATGGAAAGTTTTTATTATGTTTATGACATAAATGTAGGAATAGTGAAGCTTGCCGATGTGCGCAAGAGTTTGAAACAAAGACTGAATGCAAGTCGCCATGGGGTGTTATTTTAGATGCGTTCAGTGTGCAACTGCAAACTAATCAAAATTCATAAAACTCGCTTAACGGAAACAAGAAACTTCATATTTTTTCGCGATCGTAGGAAAAATAGTGTACATAACTCGTTCGAAAGTGTATTTCCTCACTCGCCTAGCGGCTCGTTCGTAAACCTTCCCACTAGCGTGAAATATGTCACTTTCCACACTAGTTATGTAATATACTTGCGCTCTTACTATATTTAAAGACTAGAAATATTTAATTGTGGCCGTTTCCAAACGTTGTTTTGTCAGATTTAAAAGAACTCTCTTCAAGGGATGTATTTTGATTTTTTTTATGTAATGTAAGGTAACTAAATTAAATATTAAGTAATTTTTATAAGATCTGTCTAGACTATACAGTAATGGTCTAAATAGTAACGTTATAGTAACTATAGTTTATATTTTTGACTTGAAAAACAGAAATATTTGGAATAAAACACTTTAAAGATATAAAAGGCTGTGGTGAAAGGTGGAAAATGGTTTATAAAACAAGGTGAATAAAATTAGTAGAATCTACGAGGTAAATATCTAAATAAAATTAGGCAAACCTCCATACATAAATATCACACGAGTGTGATATAAAAATATCAAAGGAGTGCGATATGAGGCGTTTTCTAAAGAACAAAAGAGTGTGCTAAATGTCATTTTCATAGAGGATCGTGGGAAAATATCAATATTATGTTGTATCGCTGCTGTCCATTTTACCCGAAGTCTAAATATATTTCGTAATCTAATCGGAAACAGCTAAACTTTGGGAAAGTAATGAGAAAATAATGAGAATAATACTTTTGGGCTTTGTTCTAAGGTGTGTACATAGTCACTAAGCAGATTTATTAGGCTTATATTCTCCTCTGATGTTAACGGCCTTGGAGTCTCTCAGGGGTATAGAAGCAACGACTTCTTCGGAGAAGTAATCAATGATTACTAATTATTATGGTTAATATAATTAGTATGATTATAATAATTCTCAAAATTCCCTAAAAGTTACCGTCATAAAACAAAAAATTAAATTACACATCGTTTTGTAAATATAGTTATAACTTATGTATGATTTATTAGAAAAAATTAATTTTGGCGCTAAATGTTACATTACATTGTATGGTACCACTGTCATCCAATATTTTTTACAGTAAATTATATTATTGTAGATGGATTTTTTTCAAATGGGCAAATTTTAAGCGTTGGCTTAGGTATCAAAAAAAAAATCCAAAGAAAAGAACCAATTGTCAAAAAAAAAATCAGCTGTTTTTCTGCGCTTCTATTTTTGTTTCATTATCAAGTTTCATAAACCACAAAATTAAAAAAGGATAGAATGATATCCCCTATATCAAAAATGAAGAATGCATGCAGTTTCTGCGCACCGAGAGTATAAGTCCCGGATATCTGATTGGCTGAAAAAGTGCGTTCAACACACAAGCATTTCCCACCAGCAACAGCAAAACTGAGCAAATAATGCAGGGTAATCATAAAAAAATGTTGAGAAGCATTGTTTTTAGTAAAGTCTGTCCACTATAACACTTTTTTATTCGCTTGTATTCCAAAGTGAAATTTTTCGGTTAGAAATGTTAAGTTATATGTGACACTTTTGTTAAGAGTTTGTCTTTTTTTATTTTGCAGTCCCTTATGGAAAATTGTCAGATAACGGATATAAGCAAATTAAAACTAATGTTACTTATTATTTTTGCCTTTTTTTTTAAAAATAAGTTTGAAAGCGAATAAAAAATAGCGTATGATACACGGACGAGAAATATACCTCGGTCTAACGCGGTTGTGAATCTCGGCTCACTCCTCGATTCACAATCTCTGCATGCTACCGAGAAACATTATTTCTCGACCTTGGATCATAATAGAATAGAATAGAATATCGTTTATTGTCTTTGGCTGATATAAAATACAGATAGACATTGTCAATAGGTATTACAGTGGAAGTTTACATAAAAAAAAAAAAATAAACTAAAATTATTTATCGGATTTTCAAATTCTGACAAACTGTAAAAGGATTTTTGAATAAGAAAAGATTTAAGTTGCTTTTTAAATGTTTTTGTATTTTTTTATAATTTTAATTCCCTGGACCAAATTTCTTAACTAATTTTACTATTGCCAATTTTAGTGTAAATTAAATTAAAACATTTATTACTGCTTAAATGTTTAATAATGTTTTATTACAAGGTTCCGAAACTGGGTAAAATGGGCACTAAATTAAAATCTTAATTAAATTTTACTTTAGGTATCTTATTAGAAGGATCCCTCTTAACCAATCTTTCTTAGGGGACATCAAAAATCTAACAAGCTGTGAAGATATAATATCTTCGCTTCTCATAGTATATTTTTCCACTACTATTTATTAGTTTGGTGAGGAAAACAAGGAAATCGGCGAAAGCCGAAAAATTTTCCATACTATACCTAAATATTACACCGGCACACAAAAAAAAATCTCTAGTGCGGCAGACCAGACTAGTCAATTCTTACCTATTTTGGGTTGCTGAATCCGAATCCGAGGTCAGAATTTAAAAGTTAGGGTTCAAAATGGCGGATCCAATATGGCGGATTAATTTTTTTAAAGTTGCTCGGATTTGCTTGAAACTTGGTACTCGGGGTTTTTGGGGTCGCTGATTACGAATCTGGTGCCAGTTTTCTAAAATGCAATATAGCGGATCCAATATGGCAGATTAAATTTTCCGAGAAACTTTAGAAAATATTAATCCGCGACCCCAAAAACCACCGACTACCAAGTTTCAAGCAAATCTGAGCAACTTTAAAAAATCTAATATGCCATATTGGATCCTCCATTTTGAATTTGGGAAAACTGGCACCAGATTCGTAATCAGCGACCCCAAAAACTCCCGATTAACAAGTTTCAAGTAAATCCGAACAACCTTAAAAAATCTAATCCGCCAGATTGGATCCGCCATTTTGAACAATAACTTTTAAATTCTGACCTGGGATTTAGATTCAGTCACCCAAAATAGGCAGGAATTGACTAGTCTGGCCTGCCACACGCGAGATTTTTTTTGTGTGCCGGTGTTATTTTCAATTTTGGCGAAGGCGCTTCTACACGGCACTCCTAAAGCTTAGGTTTGAAAAAAGTGTAGCTAAAATCTGAGCATGGATAGTTGAGGATGGACTTGATATTAAATAACTATTGACAGTGAAATCCTAAACACTTGTCCTTGGTAAATAATGTTAATGGGAGGCATAGCGTAGTGGCTAGCGCGTATGCATAGCAAGTCTACTATCGTGAGTTCGATTCTCACTGGCGCCGATTTGCCTTTTTCAGTTAATTAATAATTGAAATTTGTCGAAGGCTATAAGTGAAACGGACACTCCCTAGAAACTGGTTCGAAAGTCAGTGTAAGCCGGTGGTTCCCTCTACTACTAGCCCACACAAGTCCTGGACTTAGGGGATGCTTAATTAAGTAGAATAGTACGAGGTTAAACAAACATGTAATGTAATGTAATTCTTCTGCAGAGATCATTGCAAGAGCATCATTGCAAATTCTATTTAATGATTTTTATATGTAGTATTTTTTATGGCCATTCTAATATTAAACTACTAGTTTCATAACATACGTGCTCTAAAAACGTGTTATGAAACGAGTGCTTTATAAAAGCGTCAAGCGATAGGCCAGGTCTGTTGCCAACCCAAAAGAACAAAAAGTACAGACCTCTTATGGGCCTATAAAAACACGCAAAATGCGTGTGATTATGAGTTTATAAGAGTCGCAAAATAGAAAAATATGTTTAAAGCAAAGCTCAATTCTTAGTAGGTTTTAAGAAAAACACCTTTAAATAGTATAAAATTTTTTTTAGGGTTTTTTAAATGCATATAGGAAAATTATGAGCTTATTGGCTTAAATTAATGTAGGATAACAATTATTGTTCTTTCATGCTTTATTAGAAAGACTTGACAAACGTTTCATTAATTTACTAAAAAACATGTTTAAAATACCCCTTTATTCGCGTTTAAACTAAATTATATTTTTCTTTGTTGAATACTTGTAATAAGAAAACCTTTACAGAATATAAGCTAATTCGCAGAACTTGGCATGTTAAATGACAAATGTTAAAGTGATATATACAGTAAAAGGTAACAGGTAAAATAGGTAATTAGTATTTATACTACAATACTGTTCATAAATATAATTTGCAATTTTGGTGAAGGTGCCCTAAGCCCGCTTGTACTGTGCGGTCCAAAAGTTACCCCCTTAACTTTTGAATTAGTTGATATATTGACTTATATATCGTAAATATGACAACTTAAACTATCTTTTTGGATATATTTAATATTTTTAGCTTTTAATGTCTGGGCAGGGGGGCATGTGAGCAATTTTTTTTAAAATAGAAATGGGGCCGTGTGATACATCACTTTAAAGCATTTAAAATTCTCTATTTGAATACATATTTTTTGAATTTTTTTTTCTAGAAAATTTTTGCGGGTACCAGAGGGTTGGAAATGGGAATTTTCGTCAAAATTTCTTTAATAAATCAAACAATTATTAAAAAGTGGTTTATTTCATGATGCAAATACTTCAATTATTCTTTTAAACTAATTTTATATAATAAAAATTAAATTTTACAAAAAAATCCTGAAAATCACAGTTCTTAGCAAAAAAAACTGAAACATGAAAACCTTAAAAAATTAAAAAATATATTGTCAAATAGATAATTTTATGAGCTTTAAAATAATGTATCACACGGCCCCCTTTCCCATTAAAAAATGTTCTTTCTTCATCCCCTGACTACATTGTGCCCCCTTAGCATATCAAATATACCAAAAAAATATTTTGTTCTTGTTCCAAATTTCAAGTTAATATCTTAAGCAGTTCAAAAGTTAAAGGGGGGCACTTTCTGTATTTTTTTAAGCACGGCAGCTCATACCTTGTCTCGCAAACCAGTGGCACACATTTTTCTTGTTATCATTCCAAAAGTTTTTGCCAACGGCTTAAACTTATTGTATTTTAAGAGGTTTTCTATACCCATTTACAGTTTTATAAAATAATTTGCTTTTAAAATCTTAGAAATTGCTTATCCTGAAAAACTGTATAAAAACTGTGTAAAAAAATCCTGAGGGCTAAACTTGATGTGAGATTTCAATCATAACTAGTAGATTTTATTAAATTATATATAAATTATTTACATGTCAAATTCTAAGGTATCTGGAAAAGGCAAAAAATTAACATTTCTAAAAATTTTAGCCAGTATCGCTAAACAGGATAAGTTATATTTTATCGTTCTATTTTTTATAGCTTATTATCAAAATTAATGGCGAGCCCCTATCACAAGCTTAAGTTTATTTGGGGCTCTGCATGAGTCTGTAGTAATACTAAGTAAATAAATACATAAATAATAATAATAATAATAATAATAATAATAAATGTTACCTACCCTTATAAAGTTTTATAAAATAACTTACTTTTTAAATTCTTAGAAATTACTGGTTCTGAAAACTGTATACTGTAAAAATGTTTGCCTGCAGCGCCAAATTTGATTACCAAGAATGTGATATTACAATTTCAATTAATAGATTTTATAAAATTATTTACAGGTCTGCAAGTTCTGATGTGTCTGGGAAAACATAAGATTTCCCGATTTCCTCTGCTAATGATTTTTTTTAAATAAATTGTTTTTCAAATTTCGAATTGGAAGTGCTTGACCTTAAAATTTATTTAATATTCTACTCAAAATTTCTTACCAAAAAGTCTGGCTACACCATTGTTTGTTACTTGACGAAAACTTTTTATTGATACTGTTTGAAAGTGTAAACTGTAAGAAAAATCTTGTGGCCTTCCCAGGCTCAGTCCCCCCACAAAAAAAATCCTGGATGCGCCACTGTGTCAAAAGAGACCAAATAACTATTGTACCTGCGAAGAGTTTTAAAAAAGCTATTCCGCAGGATGTCAAATCCAGGGGTTGGTTGATGATACCGATCTAACACGTTGTCTATCTGATAGTCGAATGTGAAAACAAGGGCATATTGCCCATTAATGACATCACACCTCACACTGTCCGCCTTTTTATTGCCCCATTTTCATATAAATGGCTATTGAGAAGGGATCATATTAAAGTGAATGTTCCCTGTTCTTGGGGTTGATAATTTAGGATATTTTAGCTTGATAGGTATATTTATGTAGTTACTCAAGAAAATAGGAAAATATTATGTAAGTAATCCAAAGCAACAAAATAGGTAAAAAAAGTGGATAAAGAGTCTATCAATTGATACTAGACCTTTTGTCCACTTTTTACCTATTTTGTCGCTTGGGATAATTAAGACATGTAGGATGAAAAGGTGATAAGTCGAACCTATCTAACTTTAGGAAAAGCCTAAAAAAGTGTAATTCTTTTTGTAAGAGACATAAATTTTAAACGTGGCATTTTATTCAGCTTAATGAGAGTTATCATTGATATAAAACTGCCAGAAAATATTAAATATTTTCCGAAAAATAAAAAATAAATAATTTGGACTTATCACTGTTTGATCCTAACCTTTGGACTTACCTTATTTGATTAAAATTTTTCAAAATAACAAAATAGGTAAAAAAGTGGACAATGAGTCTAAGTATCAACTGACATTAGAACTTTGTCCACCTTTTACCTATTTTGTTGCTTGGGATAATTAAGATATGTAGGATCAAAAGGTGACAATTCGAACCTAGCTAACTTTAGGAAAAGCCTAAAAAAGGGTCATTCTTTTTGTAAGATACATACATTTTAAACGTGTTATTTTATTAAGCTTAATGAGAGTTATCATTGATACAAAACTGCCAGAAAATATTAAATATTTTCCAAAAAATAAAAAATAAATAATTTGGACTTATCACTGTTTGATCCTAACCTTTGGATTTAGTCCCTATTGGTTCAAACTTTCTCAAAGAAGGGTGTTTACAAAAAAACTTTTTTTTTATATAGACAAGTACCTACTTTAAAAGGTTTTACGAAACGTATGCTGTATGAAAATTTTCCTATTTGGTGTGATTTTATTTGTATTGGAGTTTAGCTTAATTTTCTGTTGATTCTAAACCAATAACAATGATACACTGGTATGTCATCGGATTTCGACTAGTGGAATGCGAAAGGGTTTGAATTCAGTCAAATTTTTAATATCTTCCATTCGGAGCCCTGTAGGGGTATAGGGGGGTTGTGGCAAATATATGTACATAATATTTAAAGTTTTTTTTATTTATTTCCATTTTTACTGGTTTTAATGATGTTCTTCTTACTGAAATACCAAAAAATTTAGAGCCAAAACATTTTTTTTAAACCCTTTTCACCCCTTCACCTCCTAAAGATGTAGTTAGTACCTTTTGATCTAAACATTGCAGATGATCCCTTTTCAAAATGACTGATTCAATCTTTATCGTTAAAAAACAACACTTTAAAGAAACTTTGAAGCATACTATATACCATATTCGATAGTCGTTGGAATGAAGATTGGATTGTATAAAAATCTAATTTTTGAAAAATTTTGAATTATCACCTTTTGATACTACATGTCTTAATCATACCTCGCCGCAGTCAGAACACTTTTAATAGAAGCAGGAAAAGTCTACAAAAACAACAAACTGAGCACGTCACATTTATTAATAATTTTAATAAGAAACACCTCAGTCATCTAAACATAACTTATAAGTCATAACTTCTTATCTATTTGTAACTAAATATGCAGTTACAAATAGATAGGAAGTTGTGATCCTATACAAATGTACCTTAAATTTGTTAAAACACTATAGTTCTAAAGTCACGTACTTTAATTAATTAATCTATTATTCGATACTGTATAAGTATCTGGGGTGCGATGTTGGATGATTCTAGATTACGATCATGAAATACACAACACTCACAAAAAGATCAAAAACGTCCTCAACCAGTAATGGTACCCACTAATACAGGACAGATGCATTCCCAGCATCAGTGAGATAGTCTCACTCCTCCCGCACATCCCTCCTCTCCCTATCCCATCCCTCCCCATCCCCCTCCCACCCACTCCACAGCGCCAAATTATGACAGATGCAACTCGCATCAGTGAGCAGAGACTCACTCCCCCCAAATTATGACAGATGCAACTCGCATCAGTGAGCATGAACTCACTGCCCCAACTTTCAATTCAGATTAAATATTTTTTTAGATAAATGAGCCATAGGCTGCGCCTGTCTCTTAAAGACCCAAACAAACTATTGATGATGATGGATGATTCTCTTAATGGTCTGGAAATTACACAAAAAACATTAATAAAGATCTTATTTAAAAAAAGTCGTAGGTACTCCACAGAACAACTCTTTAAAGAAATTCATTTACCTAACATCAGACAAATTTTTTTATATCACTCGATTTTATGGGCTCATAAAAATATAAATATTCTGGAAACATCTAGTCATAATAGTAACAATAAAAATAGAAGTAAAAATTTAAGTATTCCGTTGTTTAGGAAAGCTGGTACACAAAGATCGTTATTTTATTGTGCACCGAAAGCCTATAGTTTAATACCTGATAATATAAAATTAATAAGAAATGTTCACAAATTTAAATTTGAATCAAAAAAATTTATTTTAAATAATTATGATATTTTTTCATGCGTTTTTGATCCAATAATTTAATATTCCTTTTATATGAAAAAAAAATCCTAAATAAATAATATTTAAAAATCTGTCCTCTACAAACTAGCTATTTAAATAAAATTCACTAAATTTCCGTTATTTAAAAAAAAAATCTTCTAGTTCTGAATACTTCTCTCCGACATATAATAATAATAATATAATAATAATATATTTATTGCCCAACAGACTAACCAATTACAGGACAATTAAATTTAAAACTAAATAACAAAAATTCTATATATAAAAGATGAGAAAAAAAATTAAAACATAATTAAACACAATTAAGCTAATTAAGCGGCCAAATGCCTAAAATAATAATATTTTTAATACTATTAAAACTATCAAAATTTATATCACAATCATAACAATATTCATTAAAATTATGCATCATACCAAATATAGGACAGTAGTATGCTGCATTAGTTCTTGCATTGGTGTTGTAAAAAGGTAATGAATTCCTTGGATTTCTTGGAATTGTAAGATTTAACTGACTTAAAATGAAAGAAGAATCTATTTTATTATGTAGTAAGTTATATAAAAATTTAATACTTGATATTATCCTACGAGTTTCAAGTGAGTTAAAATTGAATTGAGATAATAGTATATTATAATCACAGTTTCTCACTGGATATGAGCCGGAGACCCTAAGATATAAAAACTTTAAATACCTTTTTTGCACTCTTTCAAGCTGCTGTTTGTGAGACTGGTAGTAGGGTGACCAGACAATACCACAGTACTCCATTCTAGAACGTACAAAAGAGTTGTACAGTGTTTTAAGTGCAAGTTCATTGTTAAATTCCTTACAGTTTCGAATAATGTAACCAACAGTTTTCATTGAAGATGAAGATATATAATTAATGTGCTCTTTAAATGAAAAATCATTTGAAAAGATAACGCCCAGATCTTTAAAGCTGTAAATTCTTTCTAGAGTTATAGAATTTATTGCATAATCAAATACGACAGGTTTTTTTTTGCGAGTGTAAGTCATAACATTGCATTTCGAGATATTCAATTCTAGGTTATTTAATGTGCACCACCTGTTTAATTCATTGAGGATTGTTTGAAGTCTAATGCAATCATTTATGTCGGTAATTTGTAGCATAAGTTTTAAATCATCTGCAAAAAGAAGAAATAGACATTGAATAAATCCAGACAGATCATTTATGAATAATAGGAATAATAGGGGTCCAAGGTTAGACCCTTGAGGAACTCCCGACTTAGCTAAAAATAGGTATGATTTAAAACCATTGTAAAACACGTATAAAAACCTATCAGATAAGTATGAAATAAAAAGCTTTAAGAGAGGATTGCTAAAGCCAAACAATGACAATTTATGGACAATAAGTGGGTGATCGATACGATCAAAGGCCTTTGATATATCCGTATACACCACATCTACCTGTCCTCTATTGTCAACTACATTGGAAACATAATTAGAGAATTGAACAAGATTAGTGACAGTAGAGCGGTTTTCCATAAAACCGTGCTGATTGATTGAAATCATATTTTTTACCAACGGATAGATGCGGCTATAGAAACACATTTCCCAAACCTTTGAGAAGTTGCATAAAATGGTTATTGGACGATAGTTGGAAATTATCGATGGGTCGCCTTTTTTAGAGATAGGGCACACCTTTCCAAATTTCCAAATATTTGGAAAAAAAGATTTTTTTAATATTAAATTAAAAAGTATTAAAAGCGGGTAAATAAAAATATCTGCACAATCTTTCAACAAATAGCTAGGTATGTCATCATATCCTGCTGTAGATTTGTTGGGCAGTTTACTTAATGCTGACTGAAT
>OY294044.1:27050771-27073539 GCA_958510825.1 Brachypterus glaber | reverse complement strand
ATCGGTGTTTTTCGAAGAAAATAAAAATCTAAATATTTAAAACCTCGCGTCAAAGCTAGAATCGACGCGGCGCCTATGCGAGCACTGGAAATTCGCCCATGAGTGGTCAGAACAACGATAATTTTTAACGAATTTAACTATAATTTAATATACAGTGCGGTCCAAAAGTCACCCTCCCCTCTTAACTTTTGAACGAGTTGAGATATCGATTTCAAATTTAGAACTCTTAAATAAGACAACTTAAACTATCTTTAAGCATATATTTTATACTTTTATCTCTTAAAATGTGGGCAGGGGGACATGGGGGCATGGGGGAAATTTTTTTAAATGGAAAGGGGGGTCGTGTGATACATCATTTTAAAGCCTTTAAAATTCTCTATATAACCATACATTTTTAATTTTTTTAAACATGTTTTTTAAAGTTTTAAGTTTTCAGTTTTTTGTGCTAAAAAAATAAATTTTTAAGTTTTTTTTTGTTAATTTTTATTTATGTCAACTAAAATTAGTTGAAAAGTATAATTTACTTTTTTTCATTATGAAATTAGGCATTTTTAAAAAATTGTTGGAAATTTTGAAAAAAATACCCATTTTTAACCCTATTTTAAACCCAAAAAAAAAATGTTTAAAAAAAAATAAAAAAGCTTTAAAATGATGTACACGACCCACCTTTCCATTTAAAAAAATGTCGCGCCATGCCCCCCTGCCCACATTTTAAGAACTAAAAGTATCAAATATATGCTTGAAGATAGTTTAAGTTGTCTTATTTAAGAGTTCTACATTTGAAGTCGATATCTAAACTCGTTCAAAAGTTAAGAGGGGGGGGCTGACTTTTGGACCGCTCTGTATAAAATAACTATTGTAGAATGTGACACTTTTATTTATTAATCTGAATTGTATAGGGGACTTTTGGCCAATTTTAGGCAGGTCCTGGTCCATAGTGCTCTGGAGTATTATATAAAATTAATTTTTAGGTTATAGGTAATGGTTGCTATTGACGATGTTGTATTATAACTTTTAATGCATAATTTAACAAAATTTATAATTGTGGTATTTACTAGTGATTATAATAATTATTATGATTATAATAATTATTATTATTACAATAATTATTATCGCTGCTTACAAATGTATTCTCTCACTAAATATAACTCGTGTTTATTATCGAAGTGCTTACAAAGTGAATTCATGTTAATCCCAATATCGTAAAAATGCTGTTGGAAATAAAATTCATGAAATTTATAATAAGACCCCTCATAAAAACCATTAATTATATTAAAAACCATTACCTAATTATATTATCTACTTCTAAAAAATAAATATTGTTTTTTTTTTCGGATATTAATTATTAATATTAATAGTATTCATTTAATTACTATTATAACATTTACAAAAAATACAGCGATGAGTGTAATACAAAATACAAAGCAATATGTACTTGTACGAATCAGGTTTTAATGATTGTATTAAATTTATTGCTTTGCTTTAATTGACTGCTAAAGTAAAAAACTCGGCAAATTAAAACATTTCTTATTCAGGGGATAACTTTTTCCATGATGCTAGTCGAAAATTGCTAACTCCGCCACATCCAGCAATTATTGCAAAGGTTTTTATTTTTAAAAGGATTGGTTTTTGATGTTGAAGACAGTATTTTGTACTTTCATTTTCTAAAATAAAAACCTTTGCTTTATATTATATTTTGAAAAAACTTCACCTAAATTCTGCCAACTCCTTGATGGAGATTTGTCTGAAAGGTAGAAAACCTGCTCCTTTTTAATTGAATAAAAATCAAGCCCAAATTATATTTTTACAGTTGATAGTTGTTAAAACCTTAAAAACACACTAATAAAGAAACGGGATTTTTGATTTTGTTATACAATAATTATAGAAATAATTATGAGGTTTTTTTCGTCTCCTGTAAAGATTGGTCAAAAGGAGTTATGTGGTTAACACTCTAACCATATGTTATATTATGGGTCATATATTTCACCTTTGCAGACCACTATTTGGTTCGTAAATTTTCGGTTATTATTGATATTAATATTGATTTTTTTATTGTTTAGTTAAAGAGTATCTTGAGTCTCTAACGTCTTCCTTTTTTTAATTTTTTGCTATAAGCTTTTCGAGATGGGAAAAGACTGGCAGCAGATATACTTTGTCCAATCTGTGCTTTTTAATAGAGATTATGGTGTTAACACTAATTAGTGCTGAATGAAATTTTTTCGCAGCGTATCAAGGAAAAGGGGAACATCAAACGTATTGCAACTCGAGTCGTTATCCGTTTGACTGGAAAGAAACATTTATGCAAGTCCGGTCGTTTTCCATCCCGAAAAGGTTAAGGACTTAGTTTTTTATGACTGAAATTACGTAAAATGTACTAATTTTTAAAGTCAAATATGTTATATTAAAAGCAAAAAAAAAATCGAAAAAACGGCGATGTTAAGGACTCAAGCAACTCTTTAAATAAACAATGGTAAGATGCCCATATCGATATCTTTATTAATAACCGAGAATTTTCTGTTCAAAATAAGCCTTACAAATATCAAAAATTGCATTTTAAACAATCAGAACCGGGACTAACTCATTCACACATACCTATTTTATTTTTCTTTCCATCATGGACGAGAATGTTTTGTAGATTTTTTTAATTCGAATTGACCTTTAAAAAGATATGATTATCACCTAACATATCTCTGAATCACCCTATATACTATAAACATAATCTTCATAAAAAAATTTAGTTAAGTAGTATTAAAAACACTATACTGGAAATTCAATAAAGCCTGCAGTGACTCATACCTCTGCTGCTTTCGTATAAGGAATCCGCCTATGCGAAGCTTCGACGAAATTACGCGAGTCGCACCCGAACTGGTATGATCTTCACCTTTTACCACACTGAGTCACAGCAGGTTTTATTGAATTTTCATTATAATTCAATGAAAAAATTTTCCTGAAAACTTTGGTAGTTTTCTACAGCAAAAATTTCAGTTTGGCCTTTATGTTAACAAAGCTTCTTTTTAGGCAAGTAGTCAAGCTTCTTAAAATGAACGAAAAAACAAAACTATGAGTTATCAACGTTAGATAAAAAAAGTTTGTTTTTTTTTTGAACAACTATCTTATAAAGGTGCGTACTCTCATTTCAAAGAAGTGATTATTTTTAAGCACCAGCTAGAGCTCTGGCTGGCTCTGCAGAGGCCCGCATAACTAACATACGATGCCTTGTATAGCTTAATATAGCTTATATGTTATGCGCAGGCGTATAATGTTGTTTATGGTTATGCGAGCCTAGCGCCTTTATGTTAAAAAGTTATAGCATACAAAACGACTAGCGGCTAAACACAGAGGTCCTTGCCGACTTGGGTTTGGTTTTTTGTTGGTTTGGTGTTTTTTTGTTTTTAATGGGGGGTATTGGTTTACGTTAACGTTCGTTTTGCACAAATAACTTTAAATTTGGAATGAGAGTAGGGGAAAGTAGGGTAACAGTGCGCAGTGGGTAACCCTTAACTCAAAATTCATATAACGCTTTATTCTGAGACATCTCTGGAATCCATACTTGAGGGGCTTGTCTATCAATTTGCTAGCGCCACGAACGGCAACTGACACATGACAGTTGATTACAATATTTGAATATGTCTGAATCGATATTCATAATTCTAAACCGATTATTCCAAAATAAATATACTCTTGAAGCATATGGACATTTGCATTTAAATTAATTAAATAATTAATGTTATGTATTCACTTCAAAGTGATTTATTTTTAATTTTATGATGGGGCAATGATGCGCGTGCCCCTCTTTCAATTAAATGGTAACAAAATTAAATAAAAACAAGTTTTTTAAGTTAAAACCCTTTATTAATCACATGTTACGTATAACTAATAAAATAATATAAAAACAAGTTATTCTTCATTTCATTCCATCAGTCTAGATACTTAGCTACTTAGCATTTAGAGGTCTTACGATCACTTAACTTTTTCACATAACCCATATTATTTTTTGGTGTATATTTTTTATTTTTTAAAGGACACAATAGAGGCAGGAGGGAAAGGGGGGAGTATTTTTTTTAAATCTAAAAGGGGTCGAGTAATCATCATTGTCAAATTCGGTTCTTCCGTCCAGAAACCTACTGGCCATACCCTTAAACTCTTTGTCAAACCGTTTAAGAAATCAAAACCAAACTTTAAACTTAAGGTTTTTAGAAATAGTTTAGGGGGGTTTTTCTTAGTTTTTCGTCGTTCCCCCAAATATGGGTAGTTTACTGGTAAACACAAGTCGAAAACTCGATTTTATTAAAAATGGCTTAATTTTGCTCAAATTTTGTAAGATTATGAAAAATGACAAACATCACACGTAGGTTTAATATTTTTTGCAATTTTGGCGAAGGCGCCTTAATTTTACATTTGGGGTTTAGACTTTTTGGTTATATGAAGCGAGCAAAATATTTCAAATTTTCCGCCTAAACAAAAGGTCGTTGAAGAAACATAACCTAAAATTTTAACATTTCATAAGTTTAGTGTTACCTCCAAATTTTGGTTTTACATAAGGTAAGTAAAGTAAAATTTAACCAACTCATGAGTCTATATTTCCGTATTTTAGAAACCTCAAATAGTCTCATGTGTATCAAGAAAACTGGTATTATTTTAAAGAGATAAATACCTCAAAAAGTTTATTTTTTTTTATTGCATTTCTAAAATCATTTGTAGTTTTTCATAAAAAAAAACCGCTAAAATATTGTTTTTATAGGGTTTTATGAAACAGAATTATACATAAACTTAAAAATATACCACAGTGCGACGATGTGTAATGAAGCGGGAGGGAGTATGAACCCACCGTCATGACGTGACGCGTCACGCTAAAATTAGTTATTTTATTAAATATTATTACAGGTTTAAAAATATAAATATTAAAATTAATAATAAATGTTATTAATTAATAACATGACGTAATTATTGGATGTCCCCAAAATATTTTAGGTTTATTTCATTAGGGTAAAATTTAAAATAACTTGATTTGTTTTAATATGAAACGGTCTATGACATATTTATAGGAGAAAAATAAAAAATCTTCATAAAAATATATTTCCTCTTTTTTATATACACTGTTTCAAATAACCCCAAGGGTACGGGTTATATGAAACACAGACTTTTGAAAAAAAAAATAAAATATAAGCCGATGGGACTTTTTTTATTTTGCATACATTTCATTCTATACTTTTTATACTTAAGTATTAAAAAATACTGCTGCCAACAAAATAATACTTTACCCTATAGACCTAGGTTCATTAAAATCAAAAACAAAAAAATTAAAAAAATATATTTTCAAAAAAAAATATTTTTTTCAAAAATGTTCCTTTTTTTCTTGAAACGAAAAACAAAAAAATTCAAATTTTTTTTTTCAAAAATGTTTTTTTATTAGTAAATTAAAAAATAAATCGGAAAAAAAATAGTTTTTGAAAAAAAGCGTTCCTAAGTTATCGTGGTCACAAAATTCCCGGACACACAGACCCACAGACCGAATTTTTTTTACGGAAATCATATTTTTTTGGAATAAAAATGTCCAGAAATGTAAAAAAAGCAATAAAATTTTTTCGAAATTCAACTTAAGAAAAGAAAATACAATATATCTTTAATTGCCAAAGTTATTTATCAAAATTCTCAAATATCGTTTCATATATACTCATTTGACGTTATAAATAGAATATTCATAGAATATAGAATTTTTCTACAATGCGGTCCAAAAGTCACCCCTCCCCCTTTTAACTTTTGAACGAGTTGAGATATCGACTTCAAATTTAGAACTCTTAAATAAGACAACTTAAACTATCTTTTAGCATATATTTGATATTTTTAGGTCTTAAAATATGGGCAGGGGGGATAGGGAACATTTTTTTAAATAGAAAGGGGGGTCGTGTGATACATAATTTTAAAGCTTATAAAATTCTCTATTTAAACTAACATTTTAAATTTTTTAAAAATGTTTTTTAAGGTTTTAATTTTTTAATTTTTTTATGCTAAAACATTCGATTTTAAGTTTTTTTTTTATAAATTTTTATTTATGTTAACTAAAATTAGTTTAAAAGTATAATTTTTTTATGATGAAATTAGGCATTTTTAAAAAATTATTTGTTTTTTTTAGAGGAATTTTGACATTAATACCCATTTTCAACTCTATTTTTAATTTAAAAATATGGAGTTAAATGGAGAATTTTATAAGCTTTAAAATGATGTATTACACGACCCCCCTTTCCATTTAAAAAATGTGCCCCCATGCCCCCCTGCCCACATTTTAAGAGCTGAAAGTATTTAATGTATGCTAAAAGATAGTGTAAGTTGTCTTATTTAAAAGTTCCAAATTTGAAGTCGATATCTCAACTGGCTTAAAAGTTAAGAGGGGAGGGGGGGGGGGGGTGACTTTTGGACCGCTCTGTATAACAGATAAAAATGTACCATATGTGGATTATTGTGGAATCCTCGGTGGAATCCTATTGTGATAAATCCGAAATAAAGGTATGTATTTGCCATTGTGGCTATATCCTTATTGCTATTTTTACAGGGGATAAGCAAGTAATTATACGGGATCTGCCAAAACGGCCTCTGGGAGGATATTTTTCAATAGCAATTTTCCAACCAAGCGAAAATTTCATGTAACTTTTATTATTGGAAATTGAATTGCCACAAAATCTAAAGAAAATATTTGAAACTCTATCGGGACGCCGATGAGTATTTTCTGTAAAAGGAAAAAACATGGAAAAACTTTATCAATTCTCCTCGAGAGACTGTTTTCCTGTAGGTTTTTCTCCTTAACAGATACCGGAAATTCGGTAATAAGAACCAATTTACTCTCGAAAACGAACAGTTACATTTTTAAGGGCCCTTTAGAATAAAAAGGAAAATATATTTTAGATATATTATGACCAGTAGTCGGCGTAAACTCAGTTATGACTCATCAACGTTGAAAATAAATAGAGAAACATAGGCTTACGGAATAATTTAGTCGAATTATGAGGGAAATTTTTATAAAGGTCACTAAATCGAAACATTTGATGACTAATTTGTTACACACAACAATATTGACTATAAATATTAATTATACATATGTATATATATCGGTGTTTTTCAAAGAAAAAACGACATTCGATTTTTATCTTTTAAGAATACGAAAGTTTTTAATATTTATTTATCGATAACTTTTTTCCCACCTTACTCGTTTAAATGGAATCATTAAAAGAATCAAGATAAAAAGAAATAAAAATGTAAATATTTAAAACCTCGCGTTAACGCTAGAGTCGACGCGGCGCCTATTCGAGTACTGGAAATTCGCCGAGTACTGATTATGACCCATAAAGTTGGCATTTGCAAACCATATTTTGATCACAAAGTTCTCACTTATAATTAAAGATATTAAGATGGTAGTTTTATTGTACAGTTAACAAATTGCTTGAGTGGCTAACGTCCCCACGTACTTTTTAATTTTTTTTCTATTTTGCGACTCTTGTAAGCTCATAATCACACGCATTTTGCGTGTTCTTATAGACCCATAAGAGGTTTCTACTTTTTTTTCTGTTAGGTTGGCAACATACAAAAGCCTATCTCTTGACGTTTTGCGTGCAAATATCAATGTTGATTTAAAGTTTAATTTTTTACAAAATTTTGTGTTTGGGTTATTTTTTACCGTGTTAAAATTGTGGACTGGTTAATTGCAGTGAAAAAAGAAGAGATGACTTTAAAATATATTAAAATATCATTTGTTCGTAGAATTTTAAACATAGTGTAAACTGTAATGCCAACCCAAAACAAAAATCGCTAAATCAGTGATAAATTTAAATGTAGTTTTTTAAAATTTTAGAGCAAAATAGAAAAAATTGTATAAAGCACTCGTTTCATAACACGTTTTTAGAGCACAAGTACTTTAGAAAACTCGCCGCAAGCGGCTCGTTTTCTAAACTTGTACTCGTGCGACTTTATTATGATTAATATTACGTAAAATCTACTAATTTCCAAAGTAAAATATATTAAAAACAAAAAAATTAAATAAAAAAAAGGCCACTCAAGCAAGTCTTTATAGTAAAAAATCATATCAATATCCTTATTATTATTAACCGTAAATTTTCGGAACAAAAAAAGCCATACACATGTCAAAAATAACCAATCATAATCGGGTCTAACTTACTCACACGTATACACGGTGTATTTGAAATAGGGTCCGAAATTTTAAGAGGCGATTATAAATCAGAAAATATGACAAAAACTTTCTATAAACATATGTCTAAAAATGCGTCGTAAGGGAGCTATGCCCCTAAAAAAATTCTTTTTTTATTTAAAAACTCAGGAACCCTTTGAAATATAGCAACAAGGTTTTGCATGTGAACTAATCTTAATAAGGGCCATCTTCTTATGTTATTTTCATGTACTTATTTTAACCAGGGGTGTGCGAAACAGGGGAGCCTCATCAGTTTTTTGTCCAAAACTTTTTTCTGTATAACTTTTTTGTAATTTTATTTTTGGTAAAGGTCAAAATACATAAAAAGGTACTCCTGTTGTAACCCTAACCGTTTTCGAGAAAAAATGAGGGAAAATTATTTTTTAGAGTGTATGTACGTTATATAAAAATATAACATATAATATGATTAATTCTCCATGGGCAACCCCATACGTTTTTGTTCTTGACAGGTTCCGCTTGAATGTAGTGACAAATGCTCACGAGGACGCTTAACGGACAAAACGGTCAGTTAATTAATGAGCATTTGACGCTAAACCAATAACTTTACCTAGTGACATATTGCTTTAGGTCAAGTGAAACTAATGCCACAATAATTGATAATAATATAATAATGATAATAATAAAATAGTTATTTACGTTACACTGTAAAAGGTAAACTGAGTACTCAGTTACAAATGGATAGGGAATCAGAAGTTATTATCCTATACAATTGTACTTTAATTTTTGTCAAAAACCATTCATGTCCGTCCTTAAATATTAAAGAACTATAGTGTTTTTAACAAAAATTAAAGTACATTTGTATAGGAGCATAACTTCCTATCCATTTGTAACTGAATAGGAATTTATGATTCTATACAAATGTACTTTAATTTTTGTTAAAAACACTATAGTTCTAAAGTTAAGTACTTTTTAAGGACGGATCGAGGGGCGTTTCACTGACCTATTTTTGTACATGTATTGTAAATAATGTACATTATTTACAATATTGTACGAATAATGTAAATAATGTAAGAAAAATGTAGTACAGTAAGGTAATGTCGAAATAATGTAAATAAGGTCTAAAAATGTAGTACTGTAGAATACTGTTGAAATAATGTCGGTAATGTAAGTAATGTCCACTTAATGTAAAGTACTGTAGGGTAATGCACGAGGCAGACGCGGACTGGCTTCTTACGGCACAGTCGGAAAAATATTAAAAAAGGCCCCTAAACGGCTCAAAACCCATAAAAAATTGGAAAATCGAGGGCCCGGTATAGCCAAAATAGCCGTGTGAGGGCCTGTTTAGTACTGGGGCCCGGTCGGCTTTTGACGAGCCTGCCTTACGGCCAGTCCGCCACTGGTACGAGGTAATGTAGGATGTTAGGTTAAGATTAACATAAATTTAGGTTTGGACTTTTTAAAATTTAAAAATATATTAATAAACAAGCCGTGAAGATATGTAATGCTACGCATTCCAGTATATATCATTCACAGTATATTGTATAATTTTCTCAAATACTCAAAAAAAAATTAAAACAAAAAAAAATACTTTTTTTTAATTTTCTTTTGAAAAACGGGTTTAGACCGTGTTAATCGATTTTCACTTTCCTACGTTTCGTCTCTTACTACTAGAGACATCTTCAGGGATTAATCTGAAACTGATTTCAGATTAATCCCTGAAGATGTCTCTAGTAGTAAGAGACGAAACGTCGGAAAGTGAAAATCCATTAACACGGTCTAAACCCGAAAGTGAAAGTTCTTTATATCTTAATGGCCGTGAAAGCTTAAAATCTAAAATAAAAAAAATTAAATTATTAACTTGAAATTTGTAACACGTAAAAAATACTGCTGCCAACAAAATATTACTTTCCCCTATAGGCCTGAAAAATTAATTTAAAAAAATTATTATTTTGAAAAAAAAAATTACCCCATTTTACCCCCGTACCCCAACCCGAATTTTACCTAAAACTTTGGATATCACTAGTTTACAAATTTCAACTTTTTTTATGCCCAACTTTATTTACATGTTTTCTAACATAATTTTTGATGAGGAATCCAAATTCGTCAAGAAAAAAAAAGTTTTTATAAGGGAAAATTATAGAAATCATATATTTTCGTTTAATATTAGTAAAAATTGGTATCTGTGGGTTTTTAGACTCCCTAGATACAAATTTTATATTTAAAAGTATCTAACTCTTAAGGGGGTGCAGCCCCCCTTTTTTATATTTTTTAAATATCCCGATAAGAATTAGTTCCTGGGGGTTTTCCGTCTCGCTCAAAATGAATTTATTCTTTTTTAAATTCTGTCTTTATCCATATAACCCATAGGACCACCCATATTTACATTTTTTTAATTAACCTGTTAAAATTTGGTACACTGCGACTCGCTAAAACCAAATTTAATATTAAAAAAATCTGCCTGCAAGAAGTCCCAACACCTATGTACCAACTTTTATCAGCTAATTAAAAAAATATCAATAGTGCTGTCAACAAAATAATACTTTTCCCTTTAGGCCTAGGTTTATTTAAACCAAAAAACTAAAAAAATATATAATATAATATACACCCCTTCTGAGAGACAGAGAAAACAAAGACAGAACGATTAGATCAAGGCTGACGTGATTGTAGTGGGATGCGATGCGCTGTGTTTTATAAAAAAAAAACACGTCAGCCTCGATCTTTGTTTTCTCTCTTTGTTTTTAAATAATAAAATATATATAATATTTTTTTTTAAATACCCCATTACATACATACAATACATTACCCCATCTGATTTTTCCAAAAACAATCCCAGCCTAGAACTCTGATTAAGCATGCTTAGCTTGCTAGCAAACTGTGATCAAAATATAAAACGTCAAGAAGCTTAAAAAAAGCAATACAAGGGTGGAGATAGATTTTTAAAATATTAAATTGTTTTCTATGAGTCCCAAAGCCCCTATGTGCGAATTTTTATTACTTCCCTGCTGAAATGACGGGTCTGGGCGGGTATAAATGGTGCATAAACCGGACTTGAGCATAAACACGACTGAGAGACAGAATTTTTTTTGACGGAAATCATATTTTTTGGATATAAAACGTCCAGGTTTTTGTAGGTTTTATTTTTTTAAATATATTTACTAAAAAATGCGATTTTTTTTGCAACACTTTATTAATATCATTTAAAATTAGTTTAAAAGTATAATTGACATAAAATAAACCAGTTTTCAAAAATTGTTTAATTTTTTTAAAGAAATTTTAACAAAATTTCCCATTTTTAAACCTATTTTAAAACCACAAAAATTGCTCCCAAAAAATAAAAAAATATTTGGTTAAATAGAGAATTTTATAAGCTTTAAAATGACATATCACACAAACCCCCTTTCTATTTTAAAAAATATCCCCCCTTGCCCCCCTGTCACCATTGTGCCATATAAAATATGTACCAAAAAGTTATTTGGGTTATGTTATTTAGATGTTTTTCAAGTTGATATCTTAATTCGTTTAAAAGTTAATGGATGGGGCGGACTTTAGACATGCACTATATAATGTTAAAAGTTAATGGGTTCGGGGATCGACGAACAGATCAGGGGAGCTCAACAAAGATTCCCCTATTCTTCAAAACCGGGGAGTAGAACGACTGATAGAACGAGTCTGAGGTTCGTTCTACTCCCCGGTTTTGAAGAATACGTCTCCAGGGGGCTTAAACCAAGGCTAGGGAGGCCTTGACAAGTAATATTTTAATCTAAAAATGAAACTCTTGGAACTCGACAAAAAAAAAACTAAAAAAAAATACATTTTTGTTTTCTTACATGACAGACATTGAAAACTACTACATAATATTAAATTCCGTACTTTTCATTACACATTATACATCAGGTACACAAAAATGATTAAAAATAATATTAAAACCACCAGAAGTAAACAACACTGCCGAAATTTTATAGGTGTCACGTGGTTTTTGAGCGATCTGAGTAGACGAAATAATGTAAATACTGTAGGAGTACATGCGCATTAATAAAAATAATGTAAATGATGTAGGTACTGTCGTAATGTCAATTAATGTCAGGTACTGTAGAATAATGTAAGTAATGTAACGTAATGTACGGTAATGTACAGTATTGTAAGTAATGTAAGGTAATGTCAATGTAATGTAAAGTACTGTCGATGAAAACGTACATGTATTGTAAAGGTGAAACGCCCCTCGGGACGGATATAAAACGTTGCATGTTCTTAACAAAAATTAAAGTACAATTCTGTGGCTTGGTTCTCAAAGGGCAAATGTCACTTTGTCAATAGCAGCATTTTTAAAATGTAACATCAGAGTTGACTTGAAAACGTTGCTATGGACAAAGTGACATCCGCCCTTTTAGAACCAAGCCACAGAATTGTATAGAATAGTAACTTCAGATTTCCTTTCAATTTGTAACTGAATATTCAGTTTACTTTTTACAGTGTACTTTTGAGACATTACCCACGATAAAAATAGTTTTAACTTCCCGTATTTTAATAGATCTGTTGCAACGACGCACTATATCGCAAAATGCCAAACAAAAGGGAACAAAATTATTTGGTAGGTTAAAATTACAGAAAATACTGAGTATACTTTTATATAAAAAAATAAAAAATATGTTGTGCCATGCGGCCGCAATACACAAATTATGGTGTAATAAAAGTTATTAAAATTTGCACCCCCTTGCACCCTCACCCCCCAACTTTTTTTTTTCAAATAGCAACCTACCCCTTGTGACACTTCGTTGGAAAGGTAATTTAATAAGCTTTCCAACGGTGTATAATAAAGCCTAATTTGGTAAAGGGCTAATGATAAAATGCACAATTTAAAGACATGTAAAGTATAACTTTAGTTCACTATAAATGTTCAAATTGATGTCCTTCAGCTCTTGGACAGTGGACAGTAAAAAAACGGGATTAAAATCGATTAAATAGTAAACATAAAATTGGTCAATTAAAAGAAAAAAAATTGCATTTTTCAACAGGGTATAAAATATTACAATAAGTTTAAAACAACCTTATTTAGATTCTCAAACAATGTTTAAATAAAACATGCCTTTTTTCATAGACCCTTTAACAAATTAGACTTTATCATACACTGTTGGAAAGCTTATTAAATTACCTTTCCAATGATGTATCACAAGGGGTAGGTTGCTATTTGAAAAAAAAAGTTGGGGGTGAGGGTGCAAGGGGGTGCCAATTTTGATAACTTTTTTTAAACCAAAATTTGCAGAATTAAAAATATAAATCGACCTGTCCGAGAATTTTTGTATTTTACTTGTAACTAAAAAGTTATTCGGGTGATTCCAGACTTAATGCACGCACTGTATATATATTTTCATCGCAAAATGATATAAATTGATTTATTACTTATCTTAATATTTTTAAAGGCATATTCTTTGATTTGGTTAATTAAATTCTATTCTCAATTGCTAAATTGAAACCTTTTTTGTCCATTTTTAAATTTCCAATTATAGTTCTGTCAATAGTTTAGTCACTTACTGCAGTACTGACTAGCGCGATACTGCGCTAGGCTTGCAAGCACTTAAACCTATAAAAACTGTCATTATATTTTATAAAAAGAATATTTGAGGTATTTTTTGATAAATAATAAATTAATAACAATAATTTTAAAAAGTAATATATTCATATTTAATTATTGAATAGTTTTAGGTATGAAATCTTGTTGTAAAAGAGAAATACTGAAAAACAAAATACTACAGCGATTCTCACTAGAATTTTCTACAGTGGAAAATTCCCAATATTGCTATAATATGATTGGACAGAAATAAACACGTGGCCAGACAAATTGTTAAATGATTGGTTGATAAAAAATAATCCTTTTATTATAATTTGAGGTCAAATATCTATACTACTTTCGGTATGAATTGACACTGCTTTTATGATATTTTCAAGCAATTAATGTTAAAATAACACAAAATTCACTAGTTAATAAAATGGGTTAACTCAAAAAAAAAAAACTGTATGAAACGCATCTCAATTCGTTGTAGTAAAAAGAAAGAGAATGAAAATGGCATTTAGCAGCTCGTTTATTTACAAACGCCTTATAAGGCTAAGCTTAACCTCCGCCTTGATTCTAAAAAATATTTTCCACGACACAATATAATAGAGTATTTTTATAAGAAAATAATTTTCTTCAGTAAATATTTTTGCTTACTCAAGAAAAGCTTACTATATATCTATTATCTTAAACTGGGTCATATATTAAACGCTCACGTATCACATGTTTGTTAAGTTGCTTTTTTTCTCAAAAAACAAATAACGGTCGAATTTTCAGTAATGCTTGGATTTTTCTAGTTTAGTTTAGTTTGTTTAGTTATCTTAATGCAAGGTCGTCATTTCATCGTACAGGGGGGAGGGGGGCAGGGGGCAACCGCCCCCTGGCATTTTATAATTAGTCTATTAGGTGTTAAAAACTAAGAATGTTTAAAGCAATAAATATCTGCATTCTTATAATGCTTAAAAAATATAATTAAATTAATGTTTTTTTAAGTTTTTTAGCACAATTTCCAATTGTCTTTGACACATGGTTCCTACAGTTCAGGGAAAATAGGGAAATGCCAAGGAATTGAAAGATGGAAAACCTGGAATTTAGCTACTTTTTGCCTAAAATACAGGCAAAATATTATACATCTATAAAAAACAGGGAATTTGGCTAAAAAGCTTTAATTATTTTTTTATTTTGTAATTTGTGAAGTAATTTGTATATTGCGTGAGTGATCTTTAAATTCATAAAAATTTTGGCCTGCGGCGCTAGATCTTTCTTACATTTTGGTGTAATTTGGAACTGTAAAACTGTTTTAAAATATTAAAATAAAAGTTTGTAAAAAAAAAGGCCTGTGGCGCCAGGGCTTTCTTACGTTTTAAGATTGTAAAAGCGTGAAATGCGTAAAAATTTTCGCCTGCGACGCTGGAGTTTTCTTTGTGAAATTTAGAATAATAAAACTATAAAAATTAAAATAGACCATCAAGTTTTAAAAATGTTTCTTACGTTTTTCTCTATTTATGTTTGTTAGTTGATCGGTCGATCGGTCGGTCGGTCGAGATAACTTAAGAACGCTTTGAGCTAGAGGCTTGAAATTTGGTGTAGAGGTACAAAAAACGGTGGTCGCTATGAAATGTATGGCCAAAAAATGGCACTATAAAAATCTATTTTTTTTGTATTTTTTGAATACACAATAAAAAATATTTTTAAAATGTGAAGGTAGAAAGACCCATTTAATCCGAGATTACATCTAAACTCGGTTTCGGCCGAAACTAAGATGACAACCGAACCTTAGGTTTCGGTCAGAAAAGCAGTATCGGTCGGAAGTGACTACTGTTACCGGTGCCCCTAAGAATAGACAGTTTCTATTATTCAGGGCGTCCACAGTGGGTCCACTCGACCAATGAAAAATTAAATAAAAAATGTATTCCGAGAACGCTCTGTATATTTAAGATTGTATACGGATCTGTATGACCTAAACACTTTTATCGTACATGCACACTGAGAGATAAGACAGAATAATTTAAATCCGAACTGTAACGATGCTAATAATAACAAGACGTTTAGATTTTAAATGCTTCGTATTTCCAAGTATACTTTCCCGGTAAATATTTATTATTATTATTATTATCAAATAAATGTAAATTTTTCAGCTATATAAAAAAGTGCATAAAGTATGGCACAGTCAAAGGAATGCGACAGAAAATTAAAATCTAAAATGTGCATATTTCAGATAAAAACATTTTATTTACAACTGTATATGTAATACATACATTACATGTATTAATAAAGTTTTCGAAGTACGTGATTTCTTGTCCCACTGTTTTCCACGCCTGGACCTGACCTGTAATGAAAAATAGAGACCAGTAAACTAATTATTACAGGTCTGCAATTTAAATCATTAATTTCCGCTAGATGGCGCGACCGATTATAAGATCTGCTGTTGTCTTGATAAACACGAATATAATCTAATAAATTTCGTTCAAAAACTTAAATGTACAGTTTTAGTCAATGTTTTTTAATTTTGAGACCGAGAAGAATAATAAATGTTATAAACAGTGCCTTGTGAGCTATCAACAAATGTTTTTTGTGGTTGTTTATTTGGGTTACACGTATGTGGAAATTCAGTTTTATATGATTGTACTTTTCTTGTATAATGCAGGAAAAAATATTTGTGGTAAGTATGAAAAGAAATAAAAAACCTAGTATTATAGTATTATTTTCTTCATTTGAATTCAAACATCTAAGTTTCAAAAAAATAGTACTTTATTTTTAAATAAAAATAGGTGCAAATAAAATAGTATACAGGTCTCCTGGAAAACGGTACTTTTCCTCGACCTATAAATGGTCTCGGCACTTTGTGCCTTGCCCATTAATAAGGGTCTCGGAAAAATACTATTTTCCGAGTCGACCTGTGATCTACTATTAAATTATATTTTAAACCTCGTGAAAAAAAGTTGCATTACAGTGGGATAATAACACATTAATGCATAATATCACTGGCTCGCAGGCCAAATACCTTCTGTGGACCACCGGCTTATAGTGACTTCCGAACCACTGTTTGTAAGGCACAGATACAATTTTTGTCTTCCTTTTATAAAAATTAAATAAACTATGTTGCTACCGTCAACGGGGGTGAAACGGGCAAAATTTGCTGTTTGTTGTTTTTTTTTCGGTTTTCTTACAAAAATTAAAATCCAAAAAAAATATATGTTAACGCTTGAAGTTTTGATCATTTATAACTGTCAATACTTTCAAAACAACCACAGTATTTTTTTTATATATATTTTTTTAAAGATTGATCGGTTTCACCCCATACTAGGGGGGTGAAACCGATCACCTCTTTTATTTCACTTATATTTTTTTCCTAGCAATTTCGAGAGTGAAACCGATCATTTATCCTCATTTAAAAAAAAAACTCTTTCGTTTTTAAATAAAGAAAAAAGTTAAAAAACTAGTAAAAAAACGTGTATTTGTTATCAAAAAGGTAGATATTATCTTAAACTTAAAAATTATTTCTTAAATGGTTTGGGAGGGGTTGTGGGGGTTAGTGTAAAAGACTTAATAAAAGTACTTAGATTTTCTACAAAACAAACTCACAAAAAAAACTTTAATGCTAAAGAAAGCTTTATTTAGACCAATTAGTTAGTGATCGATTTCACCCTACCATTTTCCCTCTTTTTATAAAAATGTAAATAAAAAATTACACAATGTTGATAAAAAACTAAAAACCTTTTACTACTAGGGCCAGATAATAGTTAAACTCAAATTTACTTAACACGTTCTCTCAGCTCTTTTCTGTGACTCTGAACAACCAAACGTTTCGACAAGTTTTAAAAAACTACTTTTTTTACACCTCTAAAACAACCTACGTATCTCGACAGACAGACAAAATAAACCTTCTTAGTGCCCGTTCTCGTAAAGACTGATATTTCCTGCAGTAACTTGTACACTTTCGCCACGTGCTGACTGCTGTATACTATTAGTACTAAAAACATTATACAAAATATATGTGATGATTGGTTTCACCCCTGCTGATCGGTTTCACCCCGGTTGACGGTACCTAGCTCAATAAGTAGAATTAAATTTATCAATTTATGATAATACTGCAAAGAGAGCAGCCTTACTGTATATTCGGTCACAATCTCTGATGTCAAAAGGAGAGCAGCCATACTGTATAGTCGGACACAATTCTCTATGCCACAAAGAGAGCAGCCATAATGTAGAGTCGGCCAGAAGTTTCCATGCACCATCGCATGAATGAAAAATTGTCTTCCATTGCGGAGACTCGAACCCACGCTTTTGGCGTGACGAATTAAGTACTGGACGCGTAAACCGTCACGACTACTGCCTGCTTTTTCACGTAAAGGTAATATATTTGTTATTTTAAGTTACAGTATATTTAAATACTGAGGTGGAAAATGTTTGATTTCCTGAGGAAAAGTTAGCAATACCAAAGGGCGTAGCCCTGCGGTTAACTACTGAATTCGCCAAGGAAAAATTCAATATTACACCGTTTGTATACTATTTTATTCACAATTATACCTATTTATTTCACAATTGTTAATTTATTTTCCACAATTTTTAATTTATTGGTGAAGTTTTTTAATGCACAAAAATGAAAAGAAAAACTATTATTTATTATTTACAATTTTAAAACATTTATAAATTTATTAAACATACCGTGTGTTTAAAATTATACAATACGAATAAAACAAAGATCAAGGAAAGCACAGCGGTTCGGACGGGCCACCTCCCCACTACAATCACGTCAAGGTTGATCTGATCGTTTTATTTTTGTTTTCTCCGTATTGTATAATCTAAAACTTGCGGTATTACAAATATTAAATTTAAATATTCATTCAAGGTCTAAAAAGGTTAATAAAATAATAAGATGTGTAATTACTTTGTTAAATTACAAGCAGAGGCAGCACTAATTAGTGATCTTTCATAAATGACAGCCAAATTGGTTGTAATAATAGTTTTAATTATATATTTAACATAATATTTTCTAGTTTTAATAGTTGCTAATTGTTATTGTTCATGTTATTTTTTATTAAAAGGGTAAGTCATTTTGCTTTATTTAATACCCACAGAACCCAATTTAAAACCTAACCCAGCCATAAAATTTGGAGCAAATAGTCACTCTAATTTAAATTTTGTAATTTAAATTTATATTTCATGTTATTGTATTATAAATAAGATAAATTTATGTTTTTGAAATTTGTCCAATCTATGTAAAGTTAGTCATAAGACACTTTCCGACCAAGGAAGGGAAATTAAGTGTTTCAAACTTTTAGATGGCTGGAGTAAACAATAGAGGAAATGCGCCTAATTTCGGATGGTTTCCAAATTTCGGATAGAATTGTATTTAAGATACTGTCTGCAAAGGTAAACAGAAACCTACTTTTATGTGAAGCCAAAAGTGAAACTAAATCCGTCCTGTAATATGATAACGGTAGAGCTTCTCCCCTTTAAATGGCAGCACAAATCGTTTATATTGCAAATGGCAGTTTTGTGCTCAGTTGCATTATTATGCTTGTTTATTTTATAAATAATCGTTATAAAAGTTCGTGATTCTGTCTTGGGTAAGTTATGATGTTAGTTAAGTTGATCCACTATTCATAATTAAGCAATTTGAAAACGTAAACATTCTACAAATTTCTAATCTAAAAAGCAGAAAGTTGCCTAATTTTGGATAGACCATTTTTGTACATTTTATTCCCAATTTCGGATATCCGCAAGGTAATTATTATTCAGGATAACTAACCATTAATTATTATTTTTATAATGATACAACAAACTAAGATAAACAATTTTGAAAAAACGAAAATTACCTAAGATACTAAGATATTCGAAATTGGGAATCTAAAATTATAGTTCCTATAGTATTTCGTAGAAAATCTCTTAATGATTAAATTACGTCTTAAATGTGAAGGAATAACAAGAAACATAAGCAATGGGATCCAGATCTACTCTTGAAAAAAATTTTTCGGATATGTCCGAAATTAGGAGCCCTTTTTCAAATGCACAAAAATGCGCTGATTTTTTTTAACCGTGTTTTTTGGAAAAAAATAAACTGTAATAAAATTGCTTTTATAATAAATCATGGTTCGCTATAATAAGTTGTATCTGGTTATATAAAAAAAATATCAAAAAGTAATACCGAGTATTAAATATTGAATACATTGTAAATGGTATCCGAAATAAGGCGACTTTCCTCTAACACAGGATAACAAAAAAAAAAGTTAGTTTTTTTATAAACCAAACTATATTTTTTCTGCGTATTTTTGAGCGCTAAAAATGAATATGGCAATGACAAAAATTCTTAACCCTCAAAACCAGATTTTGAAAACCTCGAGATATAGGGCACATTGAGTTTTTGTATGCACTCAAGGCCAAAAAAAAATCCGCAAGATTTCAGAAAAAGTTTTTTTTATGGACTTTTATATATAAATGATTTATGCCATAACTTGCAGATTTTAAATATCTACCCTATTTATTTTTTTACAGAGCTCTAAGACTCTAAGCCAAAAAAGCAGATTTCAATTTGTTTTTTATAGGCTTCTAAATTCAAAAAATTACATTTTTTCGGTTTTTTTCATGAAAATTTTATATAAATACCAAAGATATGGCTCTGATTTTTATAGGCAACACTAACACACATGTGAGATTTGTAAAAATAAAAAAAGTTTTAGATTGAATCCACTAACGGAGATTTTAAGGGGAGTTATTGAAAGCAGAACAACAAAATTTTGAATTATTTAATGTTTATTTAAGTTATTTTAATGTTTTAAAGCAAGAAGAAAGTAATTTTTTTTTTATTTTTCGTTTTGTTTTTTTTTTCATAATAAATTTAATTTATCGTGTTGCTCTCCAAAAAATAAATAAAATATTTCAAAATTTTGGTGGTTTTTTTCTCGATAACCCCCGGTAAAATCTCCGTCACTGGATTAAATCTAAAACTTTTTTTATTTTTATAAATCGCACATTTGTGTTAGTATTGCATATAAAAATTACAGCTATCTTTAGTATTTATATAAATTATATTAAAAACAAACGAATAAAGATATTTTAAATCCGCTTTTATTGGCTTAGAGCCCCACTAATAGAGAATCAATTAAAAAAAAAAGATAATTAGTCCTGAATAATTTTATTTTTAATACAACTATAAGCAAAAAAAAAACACTGTGAGCTATATCTTAAAAAAACGATCTGATCGAGAAAAACGGAAAAAGGTTCCGAAATCAGCCCATCAAATATAGCCAGACGCAACTAACGGCTCCCCGGAAAATAAAAAAAAATCTTTTTTTGTAGTGTTATAATTATAGTTATAGTAATAATTATTAAAAAATATACGTTTTAAATCAAAATCACAAAAAAAAAAACATTTTGACCACCAAAAAGTTGTTGGCCACGGTGGCCAGTCCGGACCTGCTCTTCTACATATATATTTGCGAAGAGTAAATAATAAGTTTATCGCAGAATCCAAGGCGATCTTAAAATTTCTAGTACTATTTCTATTTTGTTTTGTGAAAGTCTTTTTTCCGTGCTTTTCCTGTTTTATGTTTCTGTGTTTGTCGCTTTTCCTTGTGTCTGTGTATTCCTATTGTTTGTGTACTACTTATTGTTTGTGTACTTATTGTTTGTGTGCTGTTTGTTTTGTCCTTGTCGTCCTGCAAATTTTTGGTAAGAACTTGCATCTGATTTATTAAAAAACAAATATTACAGTTTTTATTAAAACTGGACTGCATGTAAGCATGGGTCACTTAAATAATTATTATATAATTATAATTAACTCACCTTAAACTTGTATTTTTTAAGTTAACCAATAAAATAAATAGATTATAAACAGATAAAAATAAATTATTGGTTAAAATTTAGTGATACATAATTAAATTGTAATTATAGTATAAATTATACAGGAACCTACCTTAATATTAATTAGTTATAATCAGTCATCGGCGAATGTCCAGTGCTCGCATAGGCGCCGCGTCGATTCTATCGTTGAGGCGAGGTTTTAAATATTTACATTTTTATTTTCTTCGAAAAACACCGATATATTTACATATTTATAGTTAATATGTATATTCAATATTGTTGTAGTAAAAAATTAGTCGTCAAATGTTTCGATTTAGTGACCTTTATAAAAATTTCCCTCATAATTCGGCAAAATTATTCCGTAAGACTATGTTTCTCTGTTTATTTTCAACGTTGATGAGTCATAACTGAATTTATTCCGATTAATGGTTATAATTACACTTATACTTTATATTATTTATTTATAATAATTGTTATAATTATAATTATAATTATAATAATATCTAGTAATTACTTAAGAGTAAAATTACGAAAAAGAAAGGTAAAATATAACAAAACCCCTGCTCAAAGTTAACAATAAACTTCAAAGTAAAAAAATAGACCCCATTCAATCTATTAAATCGCCCCATAAAACTATTCTCTCCATGGAGACCACACATTTCTATAAATCAAAAGAAATTCAGAGATTGGGGACCAATTACAACAAGATTGATGATACTACACTGATAAAACAGTTAATTTGTGTGTACAAAATATTTGGTTGGATAAGGCCAATTGAATTATTTGGTTGTGACAAATAAATTTAATTTTTTTCCCATTTATATATGATTTTGAAATTAAATTATTTATTTACATGAACTACATATTAATTTGACTTAAATAAATTTTACTACTCACATCCAAATAATTTAATTGGCCATATCCAAATAAATCTAAATTATATTTTTATCAGTGTAATTATCTCGATTATTCTAAAAGTACTTGGTAAATATTGAAAATAATATATAATATCGATGGATCTACGAGACTGGTTATAGATATAATACTAGCATATACCCGCGACTTCGTCCGCGTAGGAATGGAGATACTAAAAAGCATTTGTAAGCAGATACCTTGCCTACAGGATCTCTTTGTTGCTGGCCTTAGACTCGGGTGCTAGGATTACCAGGCCCATTGCCCGTTGTCCGTTTCCCGTTGGCAAATAATAAGAATCTATATTAAGTCAGTCAGGACAAAGTCGCTTATATATACAGTGC
>OY294044.1:27007882-27050571 GCA_958510825.1 Brachypterus glaber | reverse complement strand
GGAAACAATACAATAAACTACTTAAAGAAAACTTTAGTCTAACACCCATTTCAAAAGAAAAAGAACACACGTACAGATCTCTAACATACATAGGCCCAGTCTCGGACAAAATAAGAAACGTGTTTAAACCCACAGACATAAAGATATCCTTTAGAGTAGACCCGTGCATATCCATGTTTAACCATAAGGACAGAACAGACGTAATGGAAAGGAGTGGCATCTATCGACTAAACTGTGCAACATGCAATTCCAATCCAATCCAATTCCAGTATGGCTTTTCCCTTTGGGTAGTTGGCCAGCTCGATCTAGTATAATTTTCAGCCTACGCAAAACCGCCAATTTATAAAAAAATAATAATCTCTTTGAAATTCTTAAAAAAATATCCACGTGTACAACGAAATACATTGAAATTAAATCACATATTAATAATCACGACTCACTTAAAAATTTACAATTAAACGAACACTTTCACGACATTACATAAAATAAAAATAGTCAAGTCCTGTGCATATCAATGATTGCGATGCTGATGCTGGAATATATCCGCCGAAGCAGTCACATCCGTCCCTTACAAAGATCACGCTGCGACGAGCATGCAATTGTTTTTATGTAGGGAAAACAAAAAGAGGGTTTAATACGAGAATTAGCGAACACGACCGATCAAAACGACTAAAACAAATAGGAAAATCGAATTTTGCAGACCACCTGTTAAATGAAGGACATTTCTTTAACCCAGAAGAAAATGTTACTATTTTAAGGTGTACGAACAACGAATATATTCTGGACGGCTTGGAGAAGATAGAAATAGGAAAAGCAGCAAAAAGGAATCCAGGGTATATCGTTAATGCACAAATTAAGTTTGACTCCCACATTCTTCATGCCTTTACATAAATATCAGAAGTTAAACCCCCCCCTCAAATTAGTTACCTGTACTGAAGTTTCCCAAAAAACACACTTAGAACAACACAACGAATTAAACTTGCGGTTCATTAGTCACAACATAACCTGTAAATGTCATAATGTCTGTCTAGTTTATTTATTTTATTTATTCATGTCTTGTATTCCGTATCAATGTAGATACATGTTTATGTTTATACACTGTGACCCGTCTGAATTTGTACATTTTTGTATATTAACTTGACAAATCTTGTTTTATTTTTGTAAGTATTTTTAAAGTTTAATTTCTTATGTAAATGTCTCATATTTCATTTTTATTTTAGTCTCGGGCTGAAGATGAAGTGAACTAAGCACTTCGAAACATGTTCCCATATTAATAAAGAAAATAGGAGAAAAAAGACTACCTTTATTAACCTTTTAAATTTTCAAAACTCCTACCTGGGTATTATGGCTCACAACTACTTTTCTGGTTACTGTAAAGAGAAATTTGGTAGGAGCAATATAACAACTGTGTTACTGTGGTTACCAAAAACAAAACTTAGATTTTAAGGTTCTGGTAAGCATAAACATTTGTCTTGTTACTCTTGTTACTAGATTTCTGGTTGCAACAACCAAAAAAATAGTTGTTTATTTATTGGGTATAATCCCCAATTATTGGCACTTTAAGAATTTTATCAAGAATTAAATATTTTACATTATTTAGTAGTTATTCTATTTTATATATTATATAAAATTTAAAAATAATATTAAAGATTGTTTTTTAATTAATTACAAGAATACACAATTTCGTATTATTGGCACCTTTTTGCTAATGATTGACACCCAAATTTTCCTGTGCCAATATATAGAATTTAGTTTAATTTTGTATAATTGTTGGCACCCTCGAAGTTAAATAAAAATGTAAAGAAAAATAAAGTTTTTAAGCCTAATTAATAAGTAGAATGCATATATTTACTAAAATTATCGAGAAAATAAAAAATAAAAGTTTTTTACCAACCTTCTATTTAAAGCACTTCCTTAGCATTAAACTCAAGTTTGCATTTATTTAGGAATAGGCAACCCATTAAACAGCTATGTATTTTATTAAATATAAAACTTAGAAAACTAAAGCTAAATGAAACTCATATTTCCTGTTTTACCATAGACAAAATAAACAAATAGATTGATTTTTGACCGTCTGCGCATACTTCTGCGTCCCGACTAAATGCGTCCTCCATTTTGATTCCAATTGTCCAAAATAAAGTAAAAAAATATATATTTTATGTTGGTAACACTGTGTTGCGTTAGATAGGAATATTTTCTTTGTTAGAGATGTGTCTTTTCATTTCACTTCAGTAGTCAGTAAAAGTTTCTTTTTGTCGTTGTTTTGTTGCAACAGTTTGTTATATATGTAACTAAATCAATATGTTATACTACACAGATATTTATTTATTTTTACCAGTAATTTAAATATAAAAATATAATTCTTCGCACACACCTCTAACATATTCGTGCAACAGGTTAACATAACCTAATTTATGTATGTTTTGAGTTTGTTTTCGAGGTTTTTCTGTTATTTTTTTCTACGCATTTGGTGTTTTGTGCTAGAAGGGTGAACATTTTATTTTATTATAGACTATATACGGTAGTTAGCGGGTATATGTAAAGGTGGTTATTGCATTTCACGCATACCTTCGAAATCTAAGGTTACCTATGTTAGTTTTCTAAACATATTTTTATCTTATCTATGATTTGAATTAAATAATTTCATATCTATAGAAACAGAATGATATACTTTGACAGTAAATAATAAAAAACATTAAAAAGTAAGGTTATGTCGTTTATTTATTTACATTTTACCCACTAATTTAAATTTCCCGGCTGATTTCTGACGTAACTTCCGATAAAAATGGAGGACTCGTAAATTTGTATATAACCTCGATATAAATTTGTATGCTCTTTATAATTATTGTTTGCTTTGCTTTACTTAAAAATTAGAAAATTTTAAAATAAGAAACTTCATATTTTTTCGGGATCGTAGGAAAAATAGTGTACATAACTCGTTGGAAAGTGTATTTCATACACTCGTGGGGTTTCCTCACTCACCTAGCGGCTCGTTCGTAAACCTTCCCACTCGCGTGAAATATTTCAAATATTTCACTTTCAACATTAGTTATGTATTATACTATTTCGAAGTACGAAAATATAGATTTTTTAGGTTGTCCAAAATTTACCGGATAAGATGCTATTTTGACCTTAAAATCGGGTTTATTGCCTCAAAATACATGGGAATCCAATGGTCTCCAAAAAAAATCTGGACATTTTTTTGTGTGGCTGTGTCATAATTACTAAATGCAAAGAAGTGTGTGAGAGAGAGGAGAGAGAGATAGAGAGAGAGAGAGAGAGAGAGAGAGAGAGAGAGAGACATACGAACACGTGACATACCTGTAAGATTCATTAAGGTGTATATTTTTTATTAATATTTATATTTATGTCTTATAGTGACAAAACAATTTATTACATTCTTATGATTTGTAAGCATTTCTAAGCAAATATCAATATAATTAGATAAATAATACAACGATAGACGATGTTCAATAAATAAATTTTGATCTATGACCTAAAAGTATTGATTAATATTATCATATATAATCACATAATAATAAGTATTACCTATTAGTTAATCAAAAAATGTAAAGCGTCTGGTATTTTTTTTTGCAGTAAATATTTTTTCTTATTTTGAGTAATTTAAAATATTAGGATGACAAAATTTAATGTATTTAGTTATAGTTGTTAGTTGCTGTTTGGGGATGGTTGTCGTATAATCTGGAGATATGTTTACGGTATAACATTTTCTTTTTCATATTTCCTTGTTCAAAGTTGCATTAAAAAGTGGACATTTGCAAAATAAAATCTTTAAAAAAGAATTTGCAATTTATTACTGCTGTTGACCATGCAGTCTGTGGAAGAACATTTACCAATTATTTTCCAACTGGCCCCATTAGGATCTTGCTCTCAAATGTTTTAAAGTTAACAGACACTTTGCTGCCGTAATTCACCATAATCTAAACTTTAAATAATTTTTACAACCTAAATATATGTACTATATAAAATTAAAAATTTAACTACCATGAATATATATGTTGGACAATATAGAACATGCACAGTATATTCCATAGACAAAATAACAAACTAGAATGATTTTTTACCTTCTGCGCATACTTCTGCGTCCCGACTAAATGCGTCCTCCATTTTGATTCTAAATATCCAACATAAATTAAAAAAATATATATTTTATGTTGGTAACACTGTGTAAAATTATTTTCTTTGTTAGAGATGTGACTTTTCATCTCACTTCAGTACTCAGTAAAAGTTTCTTTTTGTCGTTGTTTTGTTTCTACAGTTGATTATGTATGTATATATATGGGTATTTCTGTACGAATCCATACCACCTTGGTGATTGAATGTCACGGATTTTCGTTAAACTTTTTTTATATTATCACCACTATAATACTAAAAGCCTTATGCAAAAAAAAGAATTTAAAAAAAATTTTTGGCTGAGATATGATTTTTTTAAAATTTTGTAATTTTTCAATTTTTGACGATAAAGAAAACAGCTTTATTTTCAATTTATTACTATAAGTCTGACAATTTTAATCCAAATTTGATGAAATTTGGTGCAACCATGTAAACTTAGATGACAATCTTGATTTTTTTATAATTTTTTTTAATAGTGGGTTTCTGCTCTTCTTCTTCTTCTTCAAAAATATTTTTTTACGTTTTTTTATAACTATGTTTAACCCGATTTTTCGTAAAGTGCCCCCCCTACGATTTTTCTCAAATTTTGGTCAAATGTACTTCTAAGTGTCCTTTTTTCAATGACGTAAAATTTATTCTGGGCAAATTAGGTTATTTTAGCCATTTTAAATTTTTACGACAATGAGGAGCTGTGCTGGAAATAGCTGTTTTACAAAAAAAGGCACATATTTTTTATTATATGTTTTTAATAGTTTAGGTCAAATGCTTCATTTTAAGACAAAAGCAAAATAATTAATTGTTGGTTTTTTTCAAAAAAGGCGTAAGTCCACAATTTTATTACTTTTTTTTCTATGTATTATTTAGGCGTTTTTTTTCTGGTGTAAACATTAGCTTACGTTAAATACTAAGTCTTTAACACCAAAACGTATTTTTATTTTTTTTTTAACACAATATGTTTTTTTGTTTTGTTTTTGATCTTAAAAATGCCTGAAAGTTGGTAAACTGTCAGAGTAAGACACTTTTTTTTTTGTTATAAATCTTTTTTTAATTCCCAGCTCAGAAAAAAGTTTTCTATGCCGGGGATAAATCTTAAAAAAAAATAATTTAAAAAATATTAATTTATTTAACATACTAATTCTTTATTTACAATTTATTTATGTCTTATTATTTAACTTTAATTTATTATACAAAGTTTTTTTTTTATTAAAATCTTTTGAATTTTTTTTATTTAAATAATATGTACCATCTTTTTTATTTAACCTAACTAAGCCTACTATTTGATTCTCATATATATTTATAACTGTTGGGTTCTCTAAAAAGGAATAAACATTTTCGTGCTCATTGAAATTATAAATATATACATTGTTCTCGATTTCTAAAATCAGCCCAATAAATATTCGTTCACTATACTCAAAAGCTATATCAGAATTAATTTGATATTTAATTCATCTGACCGCAAAATATCCTATTTCTTAGCTTTTTACTTTCCCGCACGTTACCATGGCAGCGTGCCGGAAAGTACATTTTTTCGCGCGCACAGTGTAGGCAACCGGCATGCCGCGGCCTGTCAATCGTAAAACAACTGCCAGTTATATACGACAAGATGCTGGCCTGCCATGTTTTTAATATGACATTATTATTTATTTCTTGTTAAAAATATGTTTATAAGAGAAAAAAAAATGCGTATGATCCAAGGACGAAAAATAATGTTGCTCGGTCGCATGCAGAGATTGAGATATATTCCTCGTCCTTGGATCATACGCTATTTTTTTTCGCTTCTAAACACATTTTAACACAAAAAGGTAAAAGTAATAGGTAAAATTAGTTTTAATTTGGTTCTGTCAGTTATCTGACAATTTTCCATAAGGGGCCAACAAAATTTTGTTTTTGTTTTTTCAAGCACAACCGCTATACAATTTTCCAAAAGGGAACGCCGAAGTAAAACAAAAGACAAACTGTTAACAAAATTGTCACTTTTAACTTAACAGTTCTAACCGAACAATGTCACTTTGGAATACAAGCAAATAAAAAATTTTTATTATATTTTAGCGATGGATGCGCTTCACAAAAATTTAAATGATTTTGATAAGCTTTGTATAATAATTAAAGTTAAATAATAAGACATAAATAAATTGTAAATAAAGAATTAGTATGTTAAATAAATTAATATTTTTAAATTAATTTTTATTAAGGACTTATCCCCGGCATAGAAAACTTTTCTCTGAGCTGCGAATTAAAAAAAGATTTATAACAAAAAAAAAGTTTCTTACTCTGACAGTTTACCAACTTTCAGGCATTTTTAAGATCAAAAACAAAACCAAAAAACATATTGTGTTAAAAAAAAAATAAAAATAGTTTTTGATGTATTTAACGTAAGCTAACGTTTACACCAGAAAAAAAACGCCTACAAATTATATAGAAATAAAAAAGTAATAAAATTGTGGACTTACGCCTTTTTTGAAAAAAACCAACAATTAATTATTTTGTTTTTGTCTTAAAATGAAGCATTTGACCTAAACTATTAAAAACATATAAAAAATAATATGTGCCTTTTTTTGTAAAACAGCTATTTCCATCACAATTCCTCATTGTCGTAAAAATTTAAAATGGCTAAAATATATAGTAAACCTAATTTGCCCAGAATAAGTTTTACGTCATTGAAAAAAGGACACTTAGAAGTACATTTGACCAAAATTTGAGAAAAATCGTAGGGGGGGCACTTTACGAAAAATCGGGTTAAACATAGTTATAAAAAAATGTAAAAAAATATTTTTGAAGAAGAAGAAGAAGAGCAGAAACCCACTATTAAAAAAAATTATAAAAAATTTAAGATTGTCATCTAAGTTTACATGGGTGCACCAAATTTCATCAAATTTGGATTAAAATTGTCAGACTTATAGTAATAAATTGAAAATAAAGCTGTTTTCTTTATCGTCAAAAATTGAAAAATTACAAAATTTTAAAAAAATCATATCTCAGCCAAAAATTTTTTTTAAATTCTTTTTTTTGCATAGGGCTTTTAGTATTAGAGTGGTGATAATATAAAAAAAGTTTAACGAAAATCCGTGACATTCAATCACCAAGGTGGTATGGATTCGTACAGAAATACCCATATATGAAAAAACTAAATAAATATGTTAAAATTTACATAGAAAAATTTATTTTTAACAGTAATTTGAATATAAAAATATAATTCTTCGCACACACCTCTAACATGAAACATGAAGTTAACATAACCTCATTTTTTTATATTTTTGTTTTATAATTAAATCTAATTAGGTACATGCTTCTAGTTTTAGGATCAGTCGACTCGCAAGACTATCTTTAGATCTCTTGTTAAATGACCTTTTTTCTCTCATCGATCAAAGATTTACTAAAAACTAGGCTTCGAACAATAAAGTTACTTTTGTAAAATTGCATACATTGTACAGTGTTCATGAATTTAAAAGGTAGTTGTTTGATAGTACATAGTAAAGGTAGTAATAATGTCAAATAACATATCGAGTGAAAAAAGATTGAAAAAAAAATTGAAAAATCTACATATCTATAGTAGATATTTTAAAAGCGTACAATATACCTGGTTTATAAATTCTGGCTTAGTTTAATAGTTTTTAGTTAAAATGTTTTTTCATGCTTACATGATGTACGAGTATAAATAAATGACGTGACTTGACTACACACTGGAGTGTATGTCCTAGTAGGACAGTCCTACACAGTATTATAAATGAAAAATTAAGATCTTTCTTGCACTGTACGAATTCCTATGTAACTTTTTTATGAGCATAATTCAGTACAGTACAGTAGATGATATATTTTTTTTAAGTGAGGTTATGTCGTTTATGAACATTTTAGCCATAAATTTAAATTTCCCGGTCGACTCATAATCAAAATGGCGGATCTAAATTTGTATATAACCTTGAGATGACAGCTCATCTACGTTCTTTGTCTATGGCATATTCCCAGTGGTCTTAGGCAACATTAGTAATGTTCTCTCTAGTTAAAAAGAAAATAAGATAAATCACTCAATGTCAATAATTATATATTAATTATAAAAATAATAATATTATTATAAATAGTATTATTATATTATGTAAATATGTATAATTATAGATATATTGTATAGAAATAAGAAATAGAAATAGAAATAATTTATTGTGTTACAAAGGGTTTACACTCGTCAATTAAAAAAACATAGAATACATATAAGTAAAATATCAAATTTTTATGAGTTTCAGGTTACTGATAATATCATCAATTTTGTAAAATTTGTTTTTTATTAGAAATGTTTTAATTACATTTTTAAATGTTTTGGTTGACAAGGATTTCACCTTGGTAGGGAGGCAATTGAATGCTTTAGGTCCATAGTAATTAATGCCATTTCTTGAACGATCTAGTCTTATGAAATCAATATTTATGTTGTTTTGATTACGAGTATTATAATAATTTTCATGTTTATTATAGATATGAATATTGTTTTTAACATAGCGTGCGCACAGTCTCTGTACTCTAATTTAAATAATACTCTTAGAGCCCTTCTTTGAAGCCCAAACAGTCTGTCTGCGGAAGATGCGTGCCCCCATACTAATAAAGAATATTGGAGTCTGCTGTGTATTGTTGCGAAATATACGGTTTTTGCTACCTCAAAAGATACAGTACCAGAAAGGCATCGCAGGGCATATACATACTTTGAAATAGCTGAGGCTACATAATCTATATGTCTATGCCACACAAGGCCGCTGTCTATATGGACGCCCAGAAATTTTACTGATTCTGGATTGACACAATCACCCAGATGTCTAAGTGTAAATATAATGTTTTCTGTTTTTGTATCGTTCAAGCTTAACCTATTCGATGAGAACCACTCTAGGGCATGCGTCTGCGTCTGATTCATACTACTTTTCAAATTATCTATGTTTTGTTTTTCTTTAAAATCGTTGTGTCGTCTGCAAATAAGACGAAATCAGCATCAGGGTCAGCATTTATTATGTCATTTATATAGGCGAGAAAGAGCACAGGGCTAAGGACGGATCCCTGCGGTACCCCGATGCTGACCTCTTCTACTTGAGAAGACTTGTTATTTATTATAACAATTTGTTTTCGGTTTTTAAGATAGGATAACATAAGATCAATAGCTTCTTGTGAAAATCCGTATTTTTTTAGTTTCTCAATTAGTATATTTGGACAGACGCAGTCGAAGGCCCTAGAGAGATCACACAAAACAGCTCCTATTTAATCCAGGCCCTCAAAACCATCAACAATTATGTTTATTAATTTATTTATTGCATCTGTGGTAGATTTTGAGTATCGAAAACCAAACTGAGATGGGTTGAAAAGGTTGTTTTTTTCAAAAAAATAAACTATTTGTTTTTTTAAAGCCTTTTCATAAATTTTTGAAAATAGAGGTGTTATAGCTATTGGCCTAAAATTTGAGGGATCATCACAAGATCCTTTCTTATATACCGGCACAATTCTGGATATTTTAAGTGATTTCGGGTAAATTCCTGTAGAGATACTTTCATTTACCAATTTCGTCAGTGGAATATACACGGTGTACCACGGTAGACAAATCAGTCAAATTGTGGCGTTATTATCAAAGCTATTAAAATATATTTTTTACCAGTCAATATAGACCTAGATACCTTCAATTTACGCCAGAAAAAAGTGTTGTACTTTTTTCTGTTTTTAGGCTAGAGCAACAAACAGAATTTTTTTTTAGCATAATAATATTTTTTAACGCCAAAATTTAAAAAAATAATATCATTTCTTTATCATATGATAGTTTTTTTTACTAAAAACAATAGTTTTCTATTTAAATTTTTAATATTAGAAAACGGTAAAAAATGGTAAGTGCATTATGGAGTGACCCCGGTAATGTAAAAGAGAGGATGCTATGAAAATAAATGTTTGCAAATATGACGTTCACGATAAAAATAAATGTCAAATCTAATGTTATAAATTAGATTTTTACTTAGACTTAGTAAGGACCTTGTGGACTAGGGTATTTTATACTACAGAGTGTATTACTTAATTACTAATAAATTTTGATTTTTTGCGTTCAATCAAATTTTTTAATTGGTATGATTGGATTAATCTTAGATTAATCTTAGCAGTTTTTTTACAAAGTCAAGTCTATATCATAATGAAAGTATTGGTAAAGCAAGTTATTATAAAACCTATTGGACAACTTATGATAAAACATGTTTTAAAATTATAAGACTTTAAAAAACATAATTAATTAGCTTGTAAAGAACCCCCTTCCCTCGCAGTTGCATGAAGTTGCAGCTGGTTCATATTAGCAGGGCCGGATTCAGGGGGGCGCAGGGGGTACAGATTACCCGGGGCCCGGGCTCAAAGGGGGCCCGGCGACAGAAGTTTTTAATAAATAGTTTATTTATTTATACTCCTTCAGCTGGATAAGGCGTCAAAATGAGAAAATAAGTAGATCTCGTTCCAAATGGGCAATAGAAAAAATTTCGCCGCGGCAGCGCTTAAGCCTTTTTGGATTTTTGTAAAAAATAATAGTGCACTGTTACTAGTGTTTTAAAATTTGTAAAAAAATTCGCCCGCGGCGCTAGGGCTTTTATTATTTAATTTACCTACGTATTTTTTTTAGTTCAAGCTTGTAAAAGCTTAAAATTTGTAAAAAACTTGCCTGCGGCGCCAGAGCTATCAAAAATGAAAAAAATTTCGCCTGCGGCGCTAAGACTTTATTATTTTTTACATACTTAAGCTTGCTGAACTATGAAAATAAAACAGCCAGTCGCTTCGGCCCTCAGTGCCTTAGCTGCAGGCCTGCATGGGACAATTATATTTTTACAAAAAATGGGGGCCCGGGCTGGCTCTGTCCGGCCCTGCATATTAGGGTCACTTCATCTAGTCCTACTTCGTACTTTTGTTCTTAGTCGTTTGTTTTGTTTTTTTGAACCAAACCAGACCGAAATTAGACCAAATACAGAAGAACAAAGGAAAAAAACTGTCATATTATGGGCAATCTAGTCAATTAATTTATTGTTATATAATTAATTACGTACATTTTGGATGGAATTAAAAGTTAAATGATACTAAGAATAATTCTCATAAGTTAAAATATCAAATTGATTGTTATTATTAATATTATTTATTAATATGCGAAACGCAAGACGTATTTATGATATTTGAATTAATTAACTCATCATTGTGTCAAATTCCATACATCTACAAAATATTACGCCTTTCTAGAATATTTTCAGTGTTATTAGAATTGTTTTGTACAATATTTCAAATAAATCCATGTTAGTCCTTAGGTTTTCTCAAATCACTCCAGTTCTGATGAAAAAAGGTCAAAATTACGCATCTAACTTCAGAGAATCATGGGAATATAAATGCCATTTCACAAAATCTATTATTAGCAAATAATTCTAATTCTTTGCGAGTCTTCCACGATTCAAATGGATTCAAATCAAGCAGCAAGTTAATATGTACTGCATTGATCCTCTTCCCCACATCGTCTACATAAGAAGCCCCCATTTTAACACGATAAAGCAATTTAATTTTGTTTAGATGTCTGAGTCTGTCTGTGTATCTATCTGTCTTTTTGTAAAGTAGTTAGTCATAGTCGTTTCGTAAAAGTTCAAAAGTTCTCCCATCCTCCTGAATACACATAAAAAGCCTACTTTCAAAATTATGTCTGACTCGTTGAAGCATTACCGGTGTTATTTCGTTAAATGCTTCAACGATTCTTTGACGCATATTTTCAGGAGTGGTTGGAGCTTTTCGGTAAACCCTGTCCTTTACAAATCCCCACAAAAAAAAATCACACGGGGTTAAATCGGGTGATCTTGCTGGCCAGGCAATTTGACCACCACGACCTATCCATGTATTATAAGTCTCATCCAAAAAAGTCCTCACCTCATGAAAAAAATGAGCAGGAGCCCCATCCTGCATAAAAATTATGTCATTTCGCAAATTTAGTGGTACGTCTTCTAAAAGTTCCGGTAATTCATCACGCAAAAAATTTAGGTACATATTTCCATTTAGATGCCCATTAAAAAAGTAAGGTACAATAACCGAATCCCTCAGTACCCCTCCCCAAACATTTAAAGACCAAATCCGCTGGTTGTCAACATGCCTAACCCAATGCGGATTTTCAACAGACCAATAATGCATGTTATGCCTGTTGACAACTCCATTGCTTTTAAATGTAGATTCGTCACTAAACAAAATTTTGGTAGAAAAGTCCTCGTCATCCCCTGTTAATTCCAAAAGTTCATCACAAAATCGAACCCTATTTTCAAAATCCCTCCCATGTAACTCTTGATTAAGACATAATTTATACGGATGTAATTTAGAATTTTTAATAACCCTACTAACTGATGTGCGTGACAAATGATGTTCCCTTGCTATTATCCTTGTAGACGTGTGGGGATCATTGATAACTGCTTCTTGAATTATAGTTATAGTTTCAGGATCTTTGGTTACTGGACCTTCGCAAACTTTTTTTATGTCCCTCACTCCTCCAGTATCCAAAAATAAATTAACAATTCTTCGTACGCTAAAGTAACTAATACTATCATCGGGGAACTTTTCTACTATTCTTCTCGTTGTTTCTCTTAAATTTCGAGCACATTCTCCATAAGTTAAAATAATTTCTTTCTTTACTTCTAAAGTTATCATTTTGGCATTCAAAACTTGGTTTTATAAAAATCTTGCTTTGTTAATTTTTTGATTATAATGTAAAATCAAATTTGATATTTATTGTCATCATATACGACTTATTTAAAAAAATTAATTTCAAGGCATCCTACTCTTTTGCCATAGCGGGGTCATTCCATTATGCAATTGCCCTTTTTTAAGGTTTTATAAAATTAAGAATTTAAATCGAAAATTATTGTTTTTAGTGATAAAGAAAAATTGTTACTTTTTTTAATTTTGGCATTTGAAAGTATTGTTATGCTTTTAAAAGTGCGTGTGTGGAGCTCTAGCTCAAAACCAAAAAAGAGTAGAAAACTTTTGTTTTGGGTCAATTGAAGATAATTAGGTCCATATTGACTGGTAAAAGTTTCATGTTGATATCTTTGTTAATAACGCCACAGTTTGACTGATTTGTCTACCGTGGGACACCGTGTATATTAGGTTACCAATGCATTTGATTATTTTGGTATTTAATCCATAATGATCAATGCAGTCACTCTTTTTTAAGCCAAAGATTATATCTCTGAGTTCTGTATAGGACACCTCGGAAAAACTAAAATTTAGATCAGAGACAGAGTGAGACTTTTCAATGTACGCCCTAAAGTCGGTTTTAACTTCCGGTATCTGCTCTTGAATTAACTTGGGAATTTTGGAAAAGAATTAATTAAATTCATTGGGCGTTATATTTTAGGATTTTACATTTTTTGTTGGTTTACTACTGTTAATTACTTTTCAGGTTGCTTCCTGCTTATTTCCAGCTGATTTGATGAAATTATTGTGTGCAGCTTGTTTTGCTGCTAAGATAGAATTTTTATATTTTTACGGTAGTTTTTTGTTATCTGTGTGAGCTCAGGGTCAGTACAAAAAGTCTAGAAAAATCATTCATGAATTTTAAGTTTTCTCTTATTTTCTTGAGGTCCTTATTGAACCATTTGACTATAGGTTTGACCTGAGACTCAACTTTTATCTGACTTTTTTGTGGGAAAGCAACCTGTAAAGCCCAAGTAATATTGTCAATAAATTATTTGAATTTAATTTCTAACGAGGTATTTTTATCATTTACAAAGTTCCACTCTGCCTCTGATAATATTGTATACATAGTATTAAGACCATGTTGTGTGATAGGTCTAGTGATGATCCTTGATTTTAATTTTTTTAAATTATAGTTAAATTTTATCATAACCGCATCAAGATCTGATATATTAAGGGGTAACACACTACTAACATATTCAGTCTCCTGTAAATTAGTAAATATGTTATTTAGACATGAATTTATTCTAGTTTTAGTAGTAATAGTTTTCCTAAAATTAAAGGAATGAAACATATCCAAAAAATTTGAGCTATTGTATAGGAATACTATTAATAGAAAATATACATATTTTTAAATGTCGTGGGAGGAAAATTTTATTAAATCATGTCTGGTTTAAAATAAATGATAAAATTGAACAACCGTAACAATAACTAATGCTTCGCATTTTTTAGTATATTTTTGCCCACCATTATTATATTATTCACAGCGCCTGCGCTAAAATAATATCATACGGTAATTACGAATTTTCAAAAAAAAAAAAAATCCCAGAGTAAAAATTATTGTATATCAATTTATTTATATTTATTTATGTGTACAATAAATACATACTGTGTCATGGAGAGCCCCAAATAAGCCTATGCTTATTTCATGAAAAAATAAGCAAGTCCGTTCTTCTGTCTGTCCGATGTCACGATTTTTGTGAACACGATAATTCAAGAACGAATAATCCGATCGACTTGAAAGTTTCAGGAAAAATCAAGTTCTACGAGGGGAAGATCACTTTTGTTTTTGAAAGAAATCTCCCCAAAAACAAAAAAGTAATGGGGGGTTAAACTTTTTAAAAAAAATCGAAAAAAGCTGAAACAAAATTCCGATTAAGATAACTTTGTGAGTTCAAAGTCCAAACGAAAAATTACTTTTGCTATAAGGATCAATTCTACCAATTTTAAAAGTAATTCCCCCAAAAACAAAAAAGTTATGGGGGCTAAACTTTTAAAAAATTCTAAAAAAGCTGAAAAAACATTCCATAAAACGTAACTTTTTCAGGAAAAAATATCTTTGTTGTAAGGATTCTACCAATTTTAAAAGTAATCCCCCTAAAAACAAAAAAGTTATGGGGGTTAAACTTTTTAAAAAAATAAAAAAGTATCATTAAAAAAAAATTATTTTCGTTTTTTTTTTTCAAAAAAGATTAGAAAAAATTTGAATTTTTTTTGCAATATATTTTTTAATTTTTTTACATTTTTTTATTTTTTTCATTTTTTTCCTTTTTTCAAGAAAATATCTTTTAAAAAAATGTTATTTTTTTTTAATTATTTGGGTAAATGCAATATACCATTTACTGTGAATAATATATAATGAAATGCGTAGCATTACATATCTTCACGGCTTGTTATTTTCTTATTAGTAATGTTCTCTCTAGTTAAAAAGAAAATAAGATAAATCAGTCAATTTCAATAAATCAATTATAATTATAATTATGATCAATTATAATAATAATAATATTATTATTATTATAAATAGTATTATTAATATTATGTAAATATTTATTATTATAGATATATTGTATAAAAATACTATTAATAGAAAATATTTTTAAATGTCGTGGGTGGAAATTTTATTAAATCATGTCTGGTTTAAAATAAATAATAAAATTGAACAACCGTAACAATATCTAATGCTTCGCATTTTTTAGTATATTTTTGCCCACCATTATTATATTATTCACAGCGCCTGCGCTAAAATAATATTATACGGTAATTACGAATTTTCAAAAAAAAAATCCAAAATCGTCCTAGAGTAAAAATTCTTGGATATAACATAACCTGTAAATGTCATAATGTCTGTCTAGTTTATTTATTTAATTTATTCATGTCTTATATTCCGTATCAATGTAGATACATGTTTATGTTTATACACTGTAACCCGTCTGAATTTGTAAATTTTTGTATATTAATTTGACAAATCTTGTTTTATTTTTTCTCGGGCTGAAGATGAAGTGAACTAAGCAATTCGAAACATGTTCCCATATTAATAAAGAAAATAGGAGAAAAAAGACTACCTTTATTAACCTTTTAAATCTTGGATATAAATTTATTTATATTTATTTATGTGTACAATAAATACATACTGTGTCATGAAGAGCCCCAAATAAGCCTATGCTTGTTTCATGAAAAAATAAGCAAGTCCGTTCGTCTGTCCGATGTCACGATTTTTGTGAATACGATATTTCAAGAACGAATAATCTGATCGACTTGAAAGTTTCAGGAAAAATCAAGTTTTACGAGGGGAAGATCACTATTGTTTTTGAAAGAAATCTCCCCAAAAACAAAAAAGTAATGGGGGGTTAAACTTTTTAAAAAAATCGAAAAAATCTGAAACAACATTCCGATTAAGATAACTTTTGCTATAAGGATCAATTCTACCAATTTTAAAAGTAATCCCCTGAAAAACAAAAAAATTTTTGGGGGTTAAACTTTTAAAAAAATCTAAAAAGGCTGGGAAAACATTCCAAAAAACGCAACTTTTTCAGGAAAAAATTCTTTTGTTGTAAGAATTCTACCAATTTTAAAAGTAATCCCCCTAAAAACAAAAAAGTTATGGGGGTTAAACTTTTTAAAAAATTAAAAAACTATCATTAAAAAAAAAATAAATCAATTTTATTTTAGTTTTTTGCAAAAAAAGATAAGAAAACATTTTTTTTGCAACATATATTTAATTTTTTTACATTTTTTTTTAATTTTTTAATTTTTTCCTTTTTTTTAAGAAAATATCTTTTAAATAAAATGTTATTTTTTTTAAATTATTTTTTTATATTTGGGAAAATGCAATATACCATTTACTGTGAATAATATATAATGAAATGCATCACGGCTTGTTATTTTCTATAATTTAATTTAAAAAAATTATAATATATTATTTAGATTATTTATTTATTTTTATTTGTTATCCAATTTTCTGAAACGCATAGAATTTAGTTTAGAAACATTTTTGTTCGATTACACAGACATCCCATAATTCGAATGGTAGGTAGTCAGCATGGTAATTCCAAAAAGTCAGCATGGAATTAAAAAAAAACATCATTATATCTCCTCACGTTCGCCATTTTGGTATTTTAAAATATTCAACAGCTGTTTTAAACAGCCTGTGTAAGTTTTATTTAAAATTTTTAAGTATTTGTACTTTGAAGTTACATAAAATTTAGATAAAAAAATTATTTTTTCTTAAGAGGTAAAACCACCAGTAAAACTAAGTTTATCGAAAAACGGCAATATGTTATTAAACAGTCATTAAATACGGAATATTTTAAGAAATCTTCCGCCATCTTTTTTAATTTTTAGATATCGGTGTGCGAAGCTTAAATTTAGACTTGACAATACACTTAAATTTTCAGAAAATTAATTATAAAAGGAAAAATACCTATACCTATTTTTTGTTATTTTTATTAAAAAATATTTGCCGTCAAAAATAAATGGAAAGTATAAAGGAAACGGTTCTGGCAGTATGAGAAAAGCTGAAACATTTCTATATGTGTGCTCACGCCAAACGGGCACTGTGTTTTGATTACAGTTAACAAAATATAAGAGAATTCTACTTATAAACTATTTCAGGAGTCAAGAAAATTATGCTTTGCTAAAAAAAGTTTACCATATTTTAATGTATGTATCTCAATGTCAAGAAAAATCGAATTTTGAATGTCCGAACTTTCGTTCCTGGTATTTTAAGGTCTAAAGGCATTACCGTTTATAAAACCAAAACAAAGCTTTGTTTGCAAAGGTTTTTTAAGATTTAGGTAAGGAAGTTTTGATTTTAATTAAATTATGTTTCAATCCCATTTAACCCCACACTAACTCTATGGATTGAGAAGAATTAATATATCAACTTTATATACACTGAAAAAAATTTTGCACTGATGAACACTTTATTGTATAAATGCTTAAAATTCCTGGCCTTTATGCATAAAATCATTATAACAACGAAATTTTTAAAATAAATTTTACATTAAGACAACCAATTTTAAGCATTGATGTAATATGTAATATGTAATGACGTTAATTTTTATTGATATTACGTTAATTTTTGGTTCAGTGTAGAGCCGAAGCTACCTATGTTACACTTCAAAGCACAGTTAATGGTTTTATAAACTAAATTAGTGGTAGCCTACCTCAAATCATTTATGGGATGAAGACTTGACTTCTTTTGAAAATACAAACATTGAAAATTTTAATGAGATTAACATAACTAATACAATTAGCAAACTAAGCTCTAAAACAACTGCAAATACATTGCCTAGCTTTTTAATTTTACAAGGTTTTAAAAGTACGTTTATAAAACCTCTTGGTATGTTGTTTATTATTTCTTTAAAAACCTATGCTTTTCCAAAAAATTGGAAAGAAAGCTCGAGTTTGTCCTATATTTAAATCAGGAGATTTATCACTTAAAATAAATAATTGCCTCTATATTTCATTGCTAAATATTTTTTTTTTGTTTTGAAATATATATATATATATATATATATATATATATATATATTTATTTATTTATTACAAAATATATTATTTATATAAACATTTAATATTATAACAACATCTATCCACTTACAATGCATTTAATATCTGATTTTCAATATGGTTTTATAGTTAACCGATAAAAAATTACAAATCTTGATTGCCATTTACAGTACCTACACGAAACTCTTGATGGATGTGTTTAATTCGACGTAATCTTAACCAATTTCTAAAGTGCATTAGATAAAACTGAACCTAAAAAAATAAATCGGCTTGCTAAATGGTGTCAGCAGATTAACCTGTTTTTAAATATAAGTGGTTCAGGGAATAGGTATATTAGCGTAATTTTTTTAATTAATAATGTAGAATTGGAAACGCCAAAAAATGCATTAATTTTACATAACATATTTTCAGTCCAGTCACTAGAACAATAATAGTATATTAAGGTACTAATTTATGTTTGTTTTTAACCTCGTACTATTCTACTTAATTAAGCATCCCCTAAGTCCAGGATTTTTGCGCTAGTAGTAGAGGGAACCACCGGATTTAATTGACTTTAGAACCAATATATCTAGGGAGTACGCCTTCGCCAAATTTCAATTATTAATTAACTGAAAAAGGCAATCGGCGCCATTGAGGTTTGAACTCACGATCATTAGCTCAGTGTCAATGCTATATCGATGCCTTAGACCGCTGAGCTAATTCTCCCATAATTTCATAACACCCTTTTTTAGCGTATAATAGAGTTTTCTAAATCTCGCTAAAGACGTTTTATGAAACGAATGATTTATACGGTATTTCCTATTTTGCCCTAAAATTATAAAAACGTGCATTTAAATTGATGACTGATTTAGATATTTTTGTTTTGGGTTGGTTTGTAATTTTACCATATTTAAAACTCAAAGAACAAATTATAATCTTTTATAGTCAGCTCTTGTGTTTTCCACTGCAAGTAACCAAGTCACAATTGTAACATGGTTAAATTAAACTTAAAACAAAATTTTTTAGTCATTCAGGTATATACCGTGCGATTATAAAGTGCCGAACACTTTTTAATGCAAAACTGGCATTAGCGATGAGTAAAATGCAGGAAAGCTGTGCGCGTTTTACTGGCCACCAAGCTGTTGTACGTAGCAATCACATGGGCCTGTCGCGCACAACTCTAACAGCGGCTTTGCTTCAAACGAAGAGTATTTTATTTTCAAACTGTTCGGCACTTTATAATCGCACTGTACAATGCATATTATGCATATCTAGAACATATCGATAAAAGTAATTTACACCTTGTAAAAATATAGAAAACACCAGCTTTTATTATTTAAAAAAACTAAAAATTATTAGAAAAGAAAATTATACTTCAAACCGATCTTGACATTTATAGGGTCACTCGATCAGTTGTTACTTTGTCTAGTGTTTTGGTGGTTAGCTGTTTGAGTTTCTGGTATTTTTCGCCTATAAAAACCCCAAACCAACCAACCACCAAAACACACTGACACACAAACTAGACAAAGCAACAACCGATCAAGTGACCCTAGACATTCAGACAGAAAATGTCCAGCGTTATTCATTTGTCCTATTGCTAACTCAAATGAAAAACTAGTACTAACTCCTGAGCCGTTAAGAACACTCAAAATTCTTGTTATTATGAGCCTATAATAGTCGAAAAATAGAAATAGTATGTTATGCACCTAGTATGCGAACTAAGTCTTTAGTGTTCGAGACTGAAGTTTTTTAGCTGAGAGGGAGTCGAGGCAAAAAATTAGTCTAGAACACTTAAGGCAGTTCGCATACGTGGTGCATATACTATTTTTTCAACTACCTAAAGCTAGTAACTCCAAATATCAGTTAAAAATAAAGTTTAAAAATTATTTTGACATAGCTGTCAGGTTGACAAATAAGTTGAAAAAAGTTAGGAGTCTCAAAAAAATTTCATTATTGACCGTCGTCAATAAACAATGCTTAACAACGGTCAATAATAAATGACTTCACTGATTTTATTGGTTGCCAAGGTAAACAAGCCTTGACAACGGTAAATAATATGTAAGCTACTTAATTAGGTAGTAGAAAAAAGTATATTATTATATTATATATAAATATAATACATTAAGTCTGGAATCGCCCGATTAACTTTTCAGTTGTCTTTTAAAAAAACGCTCTGACAGGTCGATTTTTATTTTTAATTTTTCAAATTTTGGTGAAAATAAATTATCAAAATTTTCACCCCCTTGGACCCTCCCATTACAACTTTTTTGTTCAAATATCAACCTACCCCTACATCGTTGAAAAGGTTATTTAATAAGCTTTCTAACGGTGTATGAGAATGCCTTATTTGACAACAGGCTTATAAAAAAATGGGGGGCTATTTGAAAGAAAAATTGTAGGTACAAGGGGGTGAAAATTGTGATAACATTTGGTGTAAACTGAAATTTGCAAAATGAAAAATAAAAATTGACCTGTATGAGCATTTTTTTTAACTTCCCAGTTACAAGTTAAAAAAAAATGCTCAGACAGGTCGATTTTTATTCTTTATTTCGAAAATTTTGGTTTACACCAAATGTTTTTCACCCATTACATTTTTTTTTCAAATAGCCATCCATTTTTTTTATAAGCCCTTTGTCAAATAAGGCTCTATCATACAACGCCGAGACAGGTTAGGGAAGACATCTTTTGACATGTAACCAATAATTGACTACCCCCACCACTCAGGAGCTACCAGTTCGAAAATCTTAAATGGGAATGTGGAACATTTAATAAAATATTAAAAAGGTTCTCTAATACTGGTTATAACAAAGTTTAATTTTTTTTTAAATTGGTTCAGTGGTTCTTGATAAAATGTATAACAAAAAAAATGCATAAATTAATTACTTTCAAAACATATTTTTACATTTATGTTTTTTTTATTAATAATAATTAGAAAAACACACATAATAATACCCGTTTGTGACAGTTTTTTTTTCAAAAAAAAATATTTGTTTTTGGATTTTTGATAATTTCGTTGGTCCATCGTCGTCCATCGTAAAACTATTAATATGTAATGGTAATACTGTATAAATATTAAAGTACCCATTTTGGCCCATTGGAAGATAAAACCATTTCTTTTACTACATTTTTTGACGTTTTTGACATTTTTTAAAAATTTATATCAAACATTTCCAGCAGGCTTTTTAAGCTTGGATACTTATTTCTTAAAAACTTTTGGGCCAGGAAAGCTAATATTTGGTATGCAGGTAGTTCTTAGCCTAAATATAATTATTCTAATCGATATCGAAAAAAGCTGAAAAAAAAATAGATTAACGTAACTTTTGGGAACGTAAGTATTAAGTAACGCAAATTTTGATCATTTTGGACCCCTCACCCCCCCCATTCCCAAAATGTTATTTTTTTTATTATTGTTTTTGTTGAAAAAATATTTTTTTTTTGGCAAAAAGGAAATAAAAAAAAAATTGTTTTATTTTTTTTTATTGTTAAATTTTTTTTTTAAGTATTTGGAAAATGCAATATACTGTGAATAATATATAATGGAATGCGTAGCATTACATATCTTCCCGGCTTGTTACTAATATTTACGACTGTATGTTACATACGAAACCTAATATTGACAACTAAGGTATCTCTCTGGCGTATATACACCTAATATGAGCTAAAGCCAAAACAAACTTATAACCCAGAGCTTTTGTAACCTGTTACATTGTTTACATTGCTGCAACATTTGAACGATATATAGATGTCTTATTGCTTTTCTTGTATTCCTTCTTTCAAAAGATAATATAAAAATGTATGGAAAAAGGGATTCTATTACCTATACCTTATAATTAGAATTGGTAAAGTAATTCTTTATGCAAGAATGAAAACCATAATTTCTCACAGGAAGGGGTTAGATGCCGCTGGAGCGTAACCGGCGGAAGTCCTACATACAAAAGTTTTTTTTTGCCTCTGCTAAGCAATTTGGCATACCAAAATAACATTTTAATTCTGAATCCATAACCCGAAATCGTTCTATATTTTTATTTTGAAAAATGTTATTTTTTTAATATGGTTAAATTCTGAAAAAACAGTACTCTGGGTTACCCTAAAATATAATTTTAGAGAACCCAATGCATTTTTAGAGATATCCTTATAGGAACGTTTTTTCATTTTTTACTATGTAGAATCACCTCTTAAAATTAATGACATCATGTACTGGACATCCTGTATTTATATCTAAGATCTAATAAATGTGAGTACACAACACTATAAAAGTTCATAAAAATATTGAGAAATATGAAAAATTTAACAATCATTCTTACTCTACCAGATCTGCAAAAAATACTTATTTAATAAAAAAATTTAGATTTAGGTATTCAACATCCCTAAATAATAGTGTAAACATAAAATTGAATAACAAATTGCCTGATCATTTAAAAACACTTAAACCTGAAAAATTCAAAGGATATTGCAGAACTTCTGTTTTTTCTCTGTTGAAGAGTTCATGGACATGCCACCAAATATGTTATGTAAGTAAATTATGTAAGTTTATGTATTTTATTTATTTATTTGTAAGTTCAAATTTTTAGACATTTCTAGACAATGTAAAAATTTTTTATAACCACCAATAAACCTATTCTATTCTATTCTATTCTATTCTATTCTACATAAATAAAATTAATGTAAATGGTAATCATTTTGTCATCAAGTATATAATGCAAATCCACCCATAAAACTGTTGTACTTTAGCCAGAGATTTGGAGAAAGAAAAATATCCAGTTTATATGACGGTGGAAATGAAAAATCTTAAGAATTATGTGAGGTGTCTACGTTCAAACCCTATAATCACAGATAGAATTTAATTTTTTTTTCATTTTCAGCAATGCATACTTATGTGGCTCAAAATTTTATAGAGGGAACATTTTCTAGAAAAGCTGCTATAATAATAAAATAGTTAATTAACTAGTTTTAAAAGTAAGATTACAGATTAATTGCCTTTTAAAGCATTTTTTACCACAAAAAAAATACTGCTGCCAACAAAATAATACTTTCCCCTATTATAGGGGACTAGGCCTATAATAGGCATAGGTTCATTAAAATCAAAAACGAAAACAATTTAAAAAAATATTCAAAAAAAATACATTTTTTTTCAAATTTTTCAAAAAAAAAAAAAAAATTCAAAAAAATAATTCTCAAGATTTCAGAAAAAGTTTTATGAAAATATTTATAAATGAAAATGATTCATGCCATAACTTTCAGATTTTAATTATCTACCCTAGTTAATTGTTTACAGGGTCACAATATCCAAATATGGCACTTTTTTCGTATTTTTCCGATATATTTCATTAAAAAAATGATATAAATAATTCAGATATAGCAATACTCCTACTGTGCGTGTGGTTTTGAAACAAATTAGAGATCAGGTCATTTATTGTCAAATTTGTAAAAATCGCTAAAAAAACTTGAGAAAAAGGTATCAGACAGTGTATGATATATTTCTTTTGAAATGTCCAACTTTATACCCCCCAAACCACTGGAGATAAAAAAATATATTTAATTTTTTATCAAGCATATGCATGTAATAGTATTACATAAATAAATTTTTGGCTGTATCTGTATTATTTATATAAAAGTTTTATTGAAATATATCGGAAAACCACGAAAAAAGTGCCATATTTGGAGTTTTTGGCCATGTAAAAAAATTAACGGATAGATATTTAAAATCTATGTTATGGGATGAATCATTTTTGTTTAACAATATTTCCATAAAAAAGTATACGTATAAAAAATATAGTCTGTTTTGTAAAAAACAATTTTATTTTTTTTTTTTTGTGGTCCTGGGTTATTTTTAGTTTTAATTTTTAGATATTCCTGAATCCAGTTTCAATTTAAAAAAAAATCCATTAATTAAAGTCCAAACACAATTTTAATTTTTAAGAAACGTAAATTAACAGGGCTAAAGAACCCGTTTTTTAGAAACGTCAATTTAAGTTAAAACCGTTTAAACGTCAACTTAAAACTGCATCTGTTTTTGGTGAATTTCTTAAAAACTGAAAGTTGTTGATGAAAGTCTAAGCAATTAACACTTTTAAAAAATTAAACTGAATGTAAAGTTGCAGCAATGTTAATGCAACATCGTTAATATTTTTTTGAAGTATGTTGTACAAAAAATCAAATCGACGAGATATACCATACACTGCAAAAAATATAAAAATGATAAGAGACAAAAAATTTGCATTACCAAAAAATAGTAAATACTGCACGGGATTAAATATGAGCTTTCCTGTTGTTAGTTCCCATAAAAAGTGCAGTGAATCATTTTCGAAAGTGCGGTGAAAGGCAAAGATCATATCAGTTCGAGTGGGATTCGCGTAATTTCGTTTAAGGCGGTTCTCTTACACGAAAGCAGCATACTAGTTGGGTTTTAGTCACTGCATCTTTTATTGAATTTTTACTATAGTACATAATAATCTTAGTGTTTTTTACCCCAGTTGCTTTCCCATTTTGAAAATTTTCAACATTTTGGGAAAATTTGCGTATTTTTGCGTTTAATGACCTTTTATTTTAGATTTTAAGCTTTCACGGCCATTAAGATATAAAGAACTTTCACTTTCGGGTTTAGACCGTGTTAATGGATTTTCACTTTCCGACGTTTCGTCTCTTACTACTAGAGACATCTTCAGGGATTAATCTGAAACTAAGTTTCGAATCAACTTGTGTCACTATTTATGACGAGTTGTGGTTATTCACCCGTGACGAGCTTTTTCCTATCAAAGACTTCCATATTGCAGGTAAGTGGTAACCAGTGTCCCGATTGATATTGTTAGGATGCTTGATGATTTCTATCGATTCCCGTATCTTCCTTGGCATTTTTCTGTTTTCTGTTAATATTTGTTTTGTTTCAGACAAATTTATTTTATGACCTGTTTCATGTACATGTTCGGCTACTGCCGATAAGGAAATTTGTTTCTTTCTTATATTGCGCTCATGCTCTTGAAGTCTTGTAGAAATTTTTCTCTTAGTTTCACCTATGTAAACCGTACCACAGGAGCAGGGTATTTTATATACGCCTTCTGAACTCAGGGGTATTTTGTCTTTTGTTGAAGTCAAAAATTGACCTAATTTTTGGTTGGACCGAAATATAGGCTTAATATTTGACTTTTTCAAAAGTTTACCTATTTTATCCGTGATACCGCTTACATAGGGAAGTATAACTTGTGTCTGTCTGTCATTGTCACTATTGTCCTGTTGTTTGGGTCTGGGATTTCTGTATTTGTATATGGTCTTATTAATGTCTTTTTTGGTATAACCGTTCATGGTCAAGGCTTTGGTTAGTTTAAGGAGTTCTGTGTCTAGGGAATTCTTGTCTGAAATCATGAAAGCCCTATGAACAAGTGAATTAACTACCGAGCGTTTTTGAGAGGGATGGTGATGTGAAAATGCGTTTAGGTATCTGTCAGTGTGGGTTTTCTTCCTGTATACCGAGTGTCCTATTGAGCCATTTTCCGTTTTGTAAACCAAAATGTCCAAAAAGGGAAGTGATCCGTTGTTCTCAATTTCCATCGTAAACCGTATAGATTTATGTTGGGAATTGAGGTGATTTAGAAAACCTTGAAGGCTTTCCATGCCATGGGGCCAAATAGCATAGACATAGTCTACTTATCTGCGCCAAATTTTAGGTTTTAATGGAAATGACTCAATAGCTTTTTTCTCGAAGTATTCCATGAAAGCATTGGCCGCAGGGGGTGATAATGGGGATCCCATTGCGGCGCCTGACACTTGTTCATAGAACTCTCCCTGTATCAGAAAATATGTAGATGTCAGACAAGCTTCAAATAATTTACATAACTTAGGGTCAAGATTTCCAGTTGTAAGTAGGTCTCGTATAATATTTATTGTATCGGGAACGGGAACGTTAGTAAATAGAGATTCTACGTCGAAACTAACCATTATGTCCGAGGGGTCCAGGGTCACTGTCGATAAGGTTTGTACAAAGTGTGTGGAATTTTTTACATAAGACCTCGTTTTTCCAACTAACTGATTTAAAATTTGGGCAAGGTGTTTGGCAAGTTTATACGTAGGGGAACCTATTGTGCTGACAATTGGTCTAAGAGGGGCACCGTCCTTGTGAATTTTAGGTAAACCATATAATTTTGGTACGCGGGAGTCTCGGGGGGTTAGATTATAAATTTCAAGAGGTGTAAGGGAGGATTGTTTAAGTAATTGTGTGATTTTTCGTTCAAATTTTCCAGTAGGATCGGTCTCGAGTTTTTCGTATGTGTCATTGTCTATGAGTTCCGTTATTTTGTTAAAATAGTCAAGTTTGTCCATCACCACAGTGGCATTACCCTTATCAGCAGGCACAACAATAATATCGTCATTACGATTAAGATTCTTTAAAGCTAAATATTCCTCCCTTGTCAGGTTAGACTTAGGTGGTTTTGACTTTTTTAGAATCTTAGCCGTTTCATAACGTACTATCTCTGCATCTACCGGGGGTAGTGAAGACAAGGAAGACTCCACTATAGAAATTATTTCTTCTGTTGGTACTGTCCTAGGTGTAATGGCAAAGTTATGTCCTTTGGACAGCAAAGAGGTCTCACATTCTGTTAAGTTTGTCTTTGACAAATTAACAACAGTGTTTGAATTTACTGGAGGTTTCTCTTTACTATCCAAAGAAGAAAACTTTTTCTTTTGGATTTCTGAGACTTTAACACCAATAAGCGGTATCACGGATAAAATAGGTAAACTTTTGAAAAAGTCAAATATTAAGCCTATATTTCGGTCCAACCAAAAATTAGGTCAATTTTTGACTTCAACAAAAGACAAAATACCCCTGAGTTCAGAAGGCGTATATAAAATACCCTGCTCCTGTGGTACGGTTTACATAGGTGAAACAAAGAGAAAAATTTCTACAAGACTTCAAGAGCATGAGCGCAATATAAGAAAGAAACAAATTTCCTTATCAGCAGTAGCCGAACATATACATGAAACAGGTCATAAAATCAATTTGTCTGAAACAAAACAAATATTAACAGAAAACAGAAAAATGCCAAGGAAGATACGGGAATCGATAGAAATCATCAAGCATCCTAACAATATCAATCGGGACACTGGTTACCACTTACCTGCAATATGGAAGTCTTTGATAGGAAAAAGCTCGTCACGGGTGAATAACCACAACTCGTCATAAATAGTGACACAAGTTGATTCGAAACTTAGTTTCAGATTAATCCCTGAAGATGTCTCTAGTAGTAAGAGACGAAACGTCGGAAAGTGAAAATCCATTAACACGGTCTAAACCCGAAAGTGAAAGTTCTTTATAATATAATAATTTCGAGCAAAAAACAATTTTCGGTCGATAACTTAAGAATGCTTTAAACTAGAGACTTTTTTTTTGCAATTTGGCATACAGGAATGTTGCCAAAAGTTCTCGCTCTGGATTTTTTTTGGTGAAAATTGGTGTACGGCAAGGGGAAATGGTGAAAATACATTTTTTTTTAGAAAAAATTGAAAATTGCTATACCGGGTGTTTCAGGAAGGTGGTTCACCCCCCTTAACTTTTTTACTTTTTTATGTAGGATCGTGAAATTTACAGTAGCTATATTATGTATAATTTAAGATTTTTCGACATGGTTAGACAATTTTTGGCATTTCCGGTTTCACCAAATGAATTGAACTTTCGATTTTTAAATAGAACACCCTGTATATTTTTACATATTTCGTTTTAAAAGTCAATTCTGAGAACAAACATGTGCCACTTGTCAATTTTTGACAGGTCATGTAATTTTTTATTTAAGTTTTTATTTTAAATCTGTAGTACCTTAAATTAACTTATTTGCTTAGTCTAGTATGTTCAGAAATGGTTATTTTTGTATTCAGAGTGCAAACTGACTGGTTTCTGGTTGAGCGTTGCCTACACTATAGCACGCAAAATTCAATTTTGCGCTTGCTGTCATGGTAACTAGCAGAAAAGTAAAATGCCAAGAAATAGGTTATTTTGAGATCTGAAAATTTCATTTGTTTTGTAGAAATGTTCAATTTTTTATTAGATCGTATCAAAAATACTATTTTGATTTTTTTCCCAAAACTCTAAATGTGGTGGTCTCTTAAAGGTTCGAAAATCATACTTTGGTCCATAAGACATTTTTTTCAATTGGAAAGGGGGTGGCTCATTAGGTTAAAATGAAAGACAATTTTCTTGCGAACATTTTGATACTACACATGAATAGTTTATTTGGAAGAACTTGGCATTAAAACACAAAAGATTTAAAATGAAGATTTAAGTAAAAAATTACATTACCTGTTAAAATTTGACAAGTGACACATGCTTGTTCTCAGAATTGATATCTGAATAATATGTAAAAATATACAGGGTGTTCCATTCAAAAATCGAAAGTTCGATTCATTTCTGGCAAAACCAGAATGGCGGTTGTGACAAGTGACAGAAATTAGCCGTGCAGCAGTTTGCTAGCAAAACTTATCATTTGATGACTTTTTATTAGTTTTGCTGTTTCCATTGAACGCAGCCAATAAATAGAAAAACTGACAAAGAAGTATATATTTTAACTTAATTAAGGCACAAATAAAATAAAAACAAAATAAAAGGAAACGTAATGTCAACTATATGTAAACCAAGCCGGACAACTACGAGTGAATACCTGTAGCGGATACAGTAGAGAAGAAGTATTGTTTAATTGTCTGTCAGCTGATATGTTTTTGTAATAATTGTAAAAATATTGTGTAGTCCTTAATAAAGTTTTATTTATTGTATTATGTAAATATGTCTCTAACGCGTATTCAAACTGGGTTTAAGTATAAGTACACTCAGAAAAATATCATCTTGTAAAATTAACAAGAAATTATTTTAATTTAAAAGAATTGCCTTTTAAAATATTAAAAGTAAAAACTTTACATTTTAGTTATGAATAATATTAATTTAAAAAAATAATTTTTACACCAAAACGTTTTTCACTTTAAAGTAAAAGTATTGTTCCTTACTTTCTTATTTTATTGTTTTCTTAATAAAATTATAATAGTTCCCTTTATATTGTTGAAAAATATCGATATATTAAAAGAATTATTTTTAAAATAACCAGTTTTTGTATTCAAATCATTTCTAGTTTACAAACGATTTAATAGGAAACATTTTTCAAATTACAATGAATATTTTTATTTTTACAATGGCTTATAAAATTTAAAAATATCTCTTTGAATTAACAGAAAACACTGTCGGAGCAAAAACATATTGGTTTTCTTATCATCATGACTTTTGTTTGATTTTACAACGATTTTTCTCTGAGTGTAGTTTTTAATTATTTTTGGTTAACACAAAAAAAATGTTGGTTATACAATAACTTGATTTTATATAGTTTTAATATTGTTTTTTTGTATTAAAGGTCTTATGACAGGGGAAACTACCCTCTAAACACCACGAGTTTAAAAAAATATTTAAAGTATCAATTTAACCCTTTTCCCAAAAAACATTAACAAATATGCAATAAATAATAAAGTAATTTAAATTTTAAGTTGCTCGTGCAATAATACATATTTATGCATGGTTTGTTTCTAGAGGCTCCAAATGAGGAAATCCTAAGAATGATGTCTAAAACTTTCTTGTGCGAGGACATATGTGAAACATTTGTATCTTCATACAATGTCGGAATATTTTCTATTTAGATAAAAATTCAAGTTTTGGAATATTTTCATGAAAGTATCCCATATTTCATTTTCTTTAAATGGTCTCTTTTTTTATTAAGATAAAGTATATATCACATTCAAACATAACAATACTCTCTCAGGCTTTTAATCCTTATATAAGATGGATTTTTGCGTAATAGTACCTAGTAGTTTATATTCCTAACTAGCAAAACATTCAGTATTTATATAGGTAGAGGCCGGCCCAGGGAGCGCAGTGGATAGCACGTATGACTACGGATCCGGGGGTTGTGGGTTCGAGTCCCACTGGTTGTATAGTGTGTTGTCTTAAGTATATTAAAAATACTCTCAGTGATATTAAAAAAGGTCCGCAGTTACCAAAATTTTGCATTTATAATTAATTATTAAATGTCAAAGGTTAACATTTTAATTTTCATAAACTTTTTCATTTAGAATGAAAATTATTTACATTTTTTATGTATAATTACATTTTGATTTTTATTTTACATGTACGGTAAAAATAACTAGAACTTTGGTAAAATATACCACATATATGACATATATGGTATATTTTACCAAAACTATTTTTGGTTTTAGGTATTTAGGTATTAAAGTTTTAAAGTATTTCTTAATGTATATTTTTGTCCGTATGAGCATCAAATGTAACATGTAAAACATAAATCTAAATGTAATTACACATAACAAATGTACATAATTAATATTTTAAATGTAAAATAAATGAAAAATGTAAAACTTTTACATTTCAAATTTAATATTAAATGTTTAAATGCAAAAATGCATTTTAAATGTAAAAAAACATCCGTTCGAAATTAAATTTTTTGAACGAAATGTAAAAATATGTGCACGTAAAATGTTATATTCCGGTTCTGAAATGGGGACCAAAATAACCTATATAATATAATATTGGATACCGTAATTAAAAATATTTTTTTTATTAGTGTAGAACAGAAAAGTTCAAGAATTTAATTAAAAGTCGAAGTCTTGATTCTTGATCAAGAGTCTCTACTCTCGAAAACGTGTCTCCCGTCTTGATTTTTTAAATTAAACTCTTATCTTGATTTTTTCTCTAAATCGAAACAAGACAAGGCAAAACGAGAAATATCGATTCTTGATTTTCGTTACATAATGTAAAATCTCATTTTAAATTTTTACATGGTTTGAAGTGGGTAGATTTCTTTTTTTTTAACTTTATTTAAAATCTAAAAGTAGTAATTTTGAATACCTATAAGTACTTTTAATAAAACACGAAATATAAAGTTAGAAATCATTTTAATACTTAATGCAAAAGTAAATTTGTTTCTCACAAAATAAATTATTAAAACTTTACCCCAACTTTCCGAAACATTTACAATAGTGTCTACAGACGAAAAGTTCTCTTTCAGAAGCTTACATGCATATTTCACAGAATTACTGAAATTTATTAGTAATGCTTCTTTAAAGTATTTAATTATTTTATTATACTTTGTTACTAAACAGATGGCTGCAAAAGTAAAAAGTTTTTTTTTATTTTATGGGCTGATTTTATAAGTAGTTTATACTCAAATGAACCTGGCTTGCCAGCCTTGTACTAGACATCTTCTAAGGACAGAAATTTTAATTTTAAACAAAATTATAAAAATATTAATTTATGATTCCATCAATCTATTTTCTATTCATCGTACAGAGTGATATTGGTAGACTGACTGTTTCGGGCTGCTGGTCCTCTTCAGTACCAAGAGTCAACTATGTACGCTGATTAAGAAAACGTTTTTAGAATTAAAGTCATCAGATTAATGCACACTTGTGCGCCATCTATTGCTAGATCTAGACAATTACTCATACTTCTCCTAGTCTGGAGACTTTGAGTGGTAGCAAGTTGAAGACTTAGTGGTATAGTATACTTGGTATCAGAAAAAATGGTAGGTGAAATATTTATTAATGTAAATTGATTTTTTACATTTGTCAATTATTTGACAGATATTAAATTATTTCGTTTATCAATCTATTTTCTATTCATCGTACAGAGTGATATTGGTAGACTGACAGTTTCGGGCTGCTGGTCCTCTTCAGTACCAAGAGTCAACTATGTATGCTGATTAAGAAAACGTTTTTAGAATTAAAGTCATCAGATTAATGCATACTTGTGCGCCATCTATTGCTAGATCTAGACAATTACTCATACTTCTCCTAGTCTGGAGATTTTGAGTGGTAACAAGTTGAAGACTTAGTGGTATAGTACACTTGGTATCAGAAAAAACGGTAAGTGAAATATTTATTAATGTAAATTGATTTTTTACATTTGTCAATTATTTGACAGATATTAAATTGTTTCGTTTATCAATCTATTTTCTATTCATCGTACAGAGTGATATTGGTAGGCTGACAGTTTCGGGCTGCTGGTCCTCTTCAGTACCAAGAGTCAACTATGTACGCTGATTAACAAAACGTTTTTAGAATTAAAGTCATTAGATTAATGCATACTTGTGCGCCATCTATTGCTAGATCTAGACAATTACTCATACTTCTCCTAGTCTGGAGACTTTGAGTGGTAACAAGTTGAAGACTTAGTGGTATAGTACACTTGGTATCAGAAAAAACGGTAAGTGAAATATTTATTAATGTAAATTGATTTTTTACATTTGTCAATTATTTGACAGATATTAAATTGTTTCGTTTATCAATCTATTTTCTATTCATCGTACAGAGTGATATTGGTAGACTGACAGTTTCGGGCTGCTGGTCCTCTTCAGTACCAAGAGTCAACTATGTACGCTGATTAACAAAACGTTTTTAGAATTAAAGTCATTAGATTAATGCATACTTGTGCGCCATCTATTGCTAGATCTAGACAATTACTCATACTTCTCCTAGTCTGGAGACTTTGAGTGGTAACAAGTTGAAGACTTAGTGGTATAGTACACTTGGTATCAGAAAAAACGGTAGGTGAAATATTTATTAATGTAAATTGATTTTTTACATTTGTCAATTATTTGACAGATATTAAATTGTTTCATTTATCAATTGTTTCCTTTATTTTGGTTTGTTTCATATTTTGCAATACTCTTAAATCCGGTAATGGTTACCAAATTTTGGCATGAATTCACCAGTAGCAAGGGCATTCAAGGCCACTAGCCCTTTTATAAATATCTTTCAATCTTTTTGGTCATATAATTTTATCAATGTCTTACTTAAATTATCTAGAGAGAGACAATACATCCGCCTATTTGGAAAAAGGACCATAACTTATTACTTTATCAACAGAAGTTTGAGTATGAAACAGCAAAATTAGAACAATTATGAAAAAATGGTGTTATCGGCTAGATAGAAAAAAATCGGCTAGATCTATTATAGAAAAAACATTATAAGAGCAAGATGAAAGTATATTAAAGTTGTTTATTTGAATTCTTGCGTAAAAAAATACATATTTAAAATATGGTTTAAATTCCAGGGTTAAAATATGGTTAAATCTTAAATACAGGTACACTTGCTATCACAAAAAATGGTAGGCGAAATATTTAATAATGTAAGATTTTTAAATAGAATTAAGTATTTGAAAAATTATTGATGTTTTTTTGACATTATACAAAACTAACCTATTCATTTAATATGCAAAAATTTTCTTAACCTCTTAACTAGAAGTCTAAAACAAGGAATGAAATGAAATAGTTTCCACCTCGGTATGTAATATACTAAATAGTAATATAACTATTTCCTAACAAAGCAATGCCATATATAAAACGGATCATGCAGATTCATTTTCCATCTATATTTATCACGAATTTATTTTTTCTTTTAGTTGAAACAATGAAAGTTCTTTTTTAATTAAAGCCATCCCTCGTAAACTTAACTCAGTTAAATAAAATTAAATCATTGTCGGTATATTTATCGTTCGTTTTGCAGATTTCACTGTTTTTCTTTTTCGAATTCAGCTACGAAGAAATCGCTATCTAAAACGCTCACGTTCCTCGAACATATTCTGAATAACAAAACTTGACTAAAGTAGGGTTTTATATTAAACAGCTTACCTGAGATTATAAAGTACATACTTTAGAGAAGTTGCAATGAACCTTTCTCTTCAGAAATGCGGACTTATTTTGCCCTGTTTTCTTATAAATCTCAGACTGAATAACAAGAAATCATTCTGGAACTTTTATCCAAACAAAACTATAAAGCAATATGAATTATTTTATCCAATACCAAAGTATTTGTAACAACAGCTCACAACAAAATTAGGTTCAATTACTATATTCTGTAGGCTACATATTTAAATTAAACAAAGTAACTCCTTAATTATACCGGCCTACAAAAAATAATAAATGTCAATTAATCGGGGCCACGTCAATTTTCTAATTTTTGGAACAACTAACATTATTTTTCACCTTAAAGCATATTGTATCTAAATGTATATTTTCTAATTATTTTATTGCCTAATTCATTTTTTGACTAATTCATTTGTACACTAAATAAAAAATGATCTAAAGTTTTTATTTTTGCCTGTCTAAGAAAGTGACATAATGTTATTTGCATCAAATTAATATTTTTATCCAATACATACAAATAATAAGACAATTACTAGCTTTATATTAAATAGATAAACTCAATAATAACCCCCGCGTGGCTTTTACTTTATTGAGTGGATAATTATTTATTTTACCCACTCAACTGTCACTTGTCAAATTATTTTCTTGTAAATGTCATTAAAATTTTTAAATAAAATATGAATTCCTAAGCTTTTTATTGGATAAAACCTTGTATGGCACTCATGGGTAAACCGAATTTGCCCTCTTACTCTACCCACTAGTACCATAAATAACTATAGTCGAACGATTTTTTTTGCCGAAAAGCTATTTTGCTGAAAATGACAGCTGCCAAGAGATGGCGCAAGCGTTGCATTATTTATATTGTTTACCGGTATTGAATTTTTGATTTCTGTTTAAAATGTTAAGTAAATAATGAAAATGTTAATTAAAAGAACGCCATGACGTGAAATTAAGACTATGAAAATCTAGGAAAGACAATTATTTAAAGCTTAATAAACCGTGTCAACCTCAAAACCTAAATTATGAAGTAAAAAGTTTTTAATTGCGGTTGCTTTATAGCAAGTAAATAATTGCTATTGTGGAGTGATTATTAGATTATTAACCATAACTATATATTGTATGATGCAGGTCTATCAGAAATGAAGAATTCTTTGTATTTTTTTTGCTTAAATGCTCCATATAATTGCATAAAAAAGGTATATTTCTTTATTATGAGAAGAAATGGTGCTGTATTATACATGGCATTAAACATTGTAAGGGCTAAGAAAAGGACTGAAACAGTACCGTAATTTCACACAACTATAGTCCAGCCACACAACAATAGTCTAAGGCCCCCAAGGGGCGGGGGTAATTATTTTTAAATGTTTACAATTTCTTATGAAATTTGGTGTATATGGGGTATACAGCAACAGATTTTCAAAGTTTTTTTAAATACGCTGCTCATATAACATAGGTGTGAAATTCTAGACTATTGTTGTGTGAAATTAGTGTTGCCGCCTAAAGCGATGGTTATCGCCAATAAATACCTCTAGTATCGCAACTACGATGCGATATTTCAAAAATTATCGTCTCGCACAAACGATAACGAGAGGCCTCTCGTTATCGCCTACCTCTAGCCTACCTCTCGCGATAACGATACTTATCGTTCCACCGTAAAAGTTGAATATTTCAGCCATCTAATATTAGTTAAATGAATTTGACTCAAATGTCACATTTAAAAAGAATGTGTCAAAAATTACTAAAATGCATATATCTTCGTAAAATGATATTTTGCTGCATATATGTGACCATTATAAAAGGCTTTTATCTTTTTAAATCGTATTGCAAGCAGTGATTGCTTCAACATTGTCCTATTTTTATAGCAGATATAAAAATATGAACTCCTGGAAGTTGCACTAAGTACCTAATTAGGCTTATAGTAAGTACGGTAGTATCTGACTAATACGAGGGGTAATTTAAAACAAGGCAAAAAGGCCAGAGCTGCTGTTAGTAGGATTTGAGTGCTAAAAATCAATTTTAATAGTCTTTATATATTTTGTTTTCCCATTTTTACTTTTTCACAAAGAAAGTATTGTGATAGAAAAAAAAATCATACATTTTTTTACCTAAATCATCTTATTTTTTTCCTGAAATGTGGAGAAAAATCAAAATAAGCAAAACAAATATATTCGTCTGTCTGACGGTCTGTCTATCTGTCTGGGTGTCTGTCGGTCTGTCTGTCTATCTGCCTGTCTGTTCGTCGGTCTGTCAGTATCCACGATAACTTAGGAAGGCTTTGAGCTAGCGACTTGAAATTAGGTATGCAGATGTTCTTTATATTATCTTCGACAAGTTCATTTTTGAGCAAAATCGGTTTAGGGAAAGGGAGAAAATGTTTGCTTTTTTTCTATCACAATACTTTCTTTAGAAAGTAAAAATCCGAAAGCAAAATATATAAAGACTATTAAAATCGATTTTTAGCACTCAGGTCCTACTAACAGCAGCGCTGGCCTTTTTGATTTCTTTTTAAATTACCCCTCGTATTAGTCAGATACTACCATACTTACTATAAGCCTAATTAGGTACTTAGTGCAACTGCCAGGAGTTCATATTTTTATATCTGCTATAAAAGTAGGATAATTTTGAAGCAATTTCTGCCTGCTATAGGATTTTAAAAGATAAAAGCCTTTTATAATGGGCTAATATATTCTGCATAAATCATATTAAGGAATATATTTGCATTTAAAAAATCATTAAATTCAAAAATAAATAATGACGTTTGTGTCAAATATTTTTATCTGATTTTAGGTGGCTTGAACATTCGACTGTCTCTGAGTGTACGAGAGTTATCGCTCTCGCTTTGGTCTCGTTACGGGCGAGAGGCCTCCCGTTATCGTTACAACGATACGATATTTTTCCACCTCTCGCTATCGTTCTGTTCAGCGATAACGAGACGATAGCAAGACGATAGGCCTTAGGCGGCAACACTATGTGAAATACGAAGAATTCTTCATTTCTGATAGACCTACACACCATTGAATATATAGTTATGGTTAATAATCTAATATTCACTCCACAATAGCAATTCTTTACTTGCTATAAAGCAATCGCAATTCAAAAGCTTGTTTATACTTCATAATTTAAAAAAGTCCAAATATTTTGAGGTTGACAATTTACAGCAGTCACTGACACGGTTTATTAAGCTTTAAGTAGTAAATAATTGTTTGTCCTAGATTTTCAGTCTCAATTACACATCATGGTATTCTTTTAATTAACATTTACTTATTTAGGTACTTAAATATTTTAAACACAAATTATAAATTCAATACAGGTAAACAATATAAATAATAAGAGGCTTGCGCCATCTCTTGACAGCGGTCATTTTCGGTAAAATAGCTTTTCGGCAAAAAAAAATCGTTCGACTATAGTTATTTATGGTACTAGTGGGTAGAGTAAGAGGGCCATACAAGGTTTTATTCAATAAAAAGCCATCTCTTGACAGCGGTCATTTTCGGTAAAATAGCTATTCGGAAAAAAAAATCGTTCGGCTAAAATATTTATTTAACGCAAATAACGTTAGGCTTATTTTGATTAGGTCACTTATTTAGACAGGCAAAAATAAAATTAGGAAAGATAGTGAATTATAGTAGATAATTATTATTAGATAAAAAAGAAAAATTAGAAATTTTTAAGTTTAGTTTAAAGCAAAAATTTGGAAAAATACTGTTAGAAGAAAGCAAATTTAAGTAAATAAATGAATTAGGTTAAAATTAAATTGGATAAATTTTTGTTTAGTGTACAAAAGAATTACTCAAAAATTGAATTAGGCAATAAAATGATTAGAAAATTGATGTCTCCCCAATTCATCTCTAGAAGACTATATTTTTTACATATATTTGGGTGCTGAAAACGAATTCGACAAAGAAGAAGCTCATTAACGCCTAAGACCCAAGAATAAAACACGTTGAACAATTTGGATAATGTCAGATAACTTTTTTTTAACCGCGACTCGATTTTTTTTTGTAGATATTGGATATTATTTGTAAGTAAACAAACATTTTCCATAATATAAGAGAAGTAACTTACAAACCTGTAGACAGAATTGTTTTTACTAAAATCGACTTTTTTTAGAAGCGTAAAAAAAATAATAAAACATTTCCAGTTTTTTCTTGAGGGAATATTATTACTTTGTGATATGGGAAAGTAAAAGGGAAATTATATGGATACCATAGAAGCGGGCAGTTTTCACTGTCAAACGCAGTTCTATCAAGTATACTTAGTACATGATAGACAGCAAAACGTCACTTCACCGAAACCAACGTACTTCAGTTGTTTTTGCCAAAGCTTTGTAAAGGGGCGAAAATCAAGATCTCATGTTAAAGCATTCCTGATACCTTGACAGCCAATTATATGCAGTTTTATTCGTATAGGTAACAGACACAGGCGCGGATCCAGTTATGGCACGCACTCAGTGTTTATATACAGAAAAATCATTAACAGAAATGTTAAATACAATATTTAAAATAATACCTGTCCATCGTCCGTGTAAAAAAAAACAAAAAATTAAAACTGATTACACACAATAGCTGAATTGTTAAAAGTTTATCTAATAAGATAAAATTACGTAGATCACGGTGGGTCCAAAACATGTTTTTTTTTTAATTTTTACCTCCATCCAAAATTGATGTCAGTTATTGTTAAGGGGTCGAATACGTGTAAAAGAAACTGGCCCTATAGTGTTACATAAACTATCTTTTTATGTATTTTTAAGCAAGGAAAGATATTTTATTGAAAAAACGTCAAAAAAGCTAAAAACAAAAACTTTGGGGCAAAAAAGAGGCAAAGCTCCCCCAATTTTGCATTCCTCTGGTTAAAGTTACCAAATCAAAATTACATAAGATGTTGTACATGCCCTTACTAATAAAAACAAGCATTCTATGTATTTTAATTTGGTAACTTTAACCAGAGGCGTGCAAAATGGGGGCGCTTTGCCTCTTTTTTGCCCCAAACTTTTTTATTTTTAGCTTTTTTGACATTTTTTCAGTAAAATATGTTTCATTACTTAAAAATACATAAAAAGGTGCCATTTATGTAACACCGTAGGGCCAACAGTTTTCGATAAAATTTAAACATCTTTCACGTTCTGAGTTTCAAAAATATAAACTAAAAAATGCGCCAATAAAAAATTTAATGCTGCAGGGTGATTCTACATCAGAAACTATAACATAAGGAAGCTTCTATAAAAAAACCCTTAAAGTATGCAACCCGCTTTACTCTTTATTTTTATATTATAAAAAAAAATATTTCAATAGTTTTTCACTGATATGCTATACAAGGGTATTTTAATAGGTTTTCAATGCAAAATAATAATTTACATGTTACACCTACAAAATATCCAAAAACAGACGTTTTTCGATATTATTCAAAATTTCACCCATCGATTTTTTTAATTTTTAGTTTTTTTTACAGGTATTCGATCCCTTAATAATAACTAATCAATTTTGGATGGAGGTGAAAATTAAAAAAAAAAACGTGTTTTGGACCCGCCGTGATATGTTTATTAAAAATACTTGATGAGCTGTAAACTCTTAAAATCTGGAAATAAATGCTGGAAAAGCACTGCTTAATAAGGTATTTCTTGATCTCGTTAAAATTCTGAATTCTTATGCGTGAATAATCATAATTCTGCAGCATAAAAAAAGGGACCTTTAAAACTAATCCAATCAAATTTTATACGAGAAATAATTAGTTAATTTTTAACGAGCTATTTGTGTAATGGCTTTTTTTTGTAAAATTATAGGTAATTATCTACACAACTGCTATCAAATATTTAGAGAGGGGTTTCCTAGCATATGGGGCGGCTTATTAAGCTGTATAATTCATCTCGCAACTGAATCAGGATGCAAAATTTAATGAAGCTTTACATTAGAGTGGGCCGTTCCTGTATAGGTATTTTATTTATTTTTTTTATTTGAAAAACAAATTAATTTTTTCAATTTTTTGCCCCCTAGAAAGGTGTACATTTTGTAACAAATGCAAAAACTGTTTTATTGCAAAAACAAATAAGTTTTACAGTCGAAAATAACATTTAATTTAAGCCACTCTATATTCTGCTTTGTGGTCGAAGTGAGGCATAATTTCACGTGACCAAATAGAGAATTTTATAAGCTTTAAAATGATGTATCAAACAACCCCCTTTCTGTTTACAAAAATTTCCCCCTTGTCCCACTGTCTCTATCGTGCCTACCAAGCATACAAATTATAAACCAAAAAAATACTTGGGTTATGTTATTTATGTGTTCCAAATTTCAAGTTGTATCTTAAGCCGTTCAAAAGTTAAAGGGGGGGCTGACTTTTTACACGCTGTGGATACATTACAAATTTGAAGAAATACGATATTTTCATTAATATTAAAGGCTTTGTAGAGGGCTCAAGATGGCCTTTAATCTGATTCTGCACACACATTAGGCATATTAGAAGGCATATTTTGGCTGGTATTGCGTTTTGAAATTCCAGATTTCAATTTTTCGGCCCAACCTACATTGTGCAATGTGGTAGATTTTGTCAAAAAAATCTTCAATTGGGTTGGCTGGAATTCAAAGTTACTTCCGCACAAGATAAATATTTATACCAGAACTTTAAACACAAATAAATATTATGATTTATAAATAAATAAATTTAATACTTTTACTATTATTGATTCTTAATATTTTAAAGGAAAATCTAACATTTATAGATAATATTAAGCAAGCTATTCATGAATCAACAAAGTTAGTTAAATCAAAGTTTTTTAAAAAGAAAAAACCATGGATCACAAATGCTCTCTGCGTTTCTGTTTGGAAAAAAAATTATTTATATAAACAGGTTTAAAAAAAAAAAATTCTAGTAATCAAAATTTAAAAAATAAATATAAGTCTTATAAAAATAGATTGGTTGATTTAATAAAAAAAAGTAAAACTATCTACTATTCCAACAAAATTAGGGAAGCTAATAACGATTTAAAAAAAATATGGGATATTACAAAAGAAGTTTCAAATAAAAACAAAAATATCAATTTAAAAAGTCATGCTAAAATTATTAGTAACGAAACTGTGGTAACTGATAAAAAAGATATGGCTAATTGCTTTAATGAGTTTTTTGTCAATATTGGTGTAAGTCTTTCTAAAGGAATAAAACATAATAAATACAACCGACGTAGATTTAAACGTAAAATTTCACCAAACTCAATCGTACTTGATTCTACCAATACCCAAGAACTAAACTCTATTATTAATAATCTAAGTAAAAGTTTTTCTACTGGTGATGATGGCATTAGTAACCATGTATTAAAGTCATATTTCAACCTTTTTTCGGATCCTTTTGTTCACATATGTAATCATATTCTTGCTAATGGAGTTTTTCCTGATATTCTCAAAAGAACTATAGTTGTTCCTATTCATAAAGGGGGAGATCTCAGCGATATGAATAACTATAGACCGATTTCCCTTACATCAAGTTTTTCGAAAGTTATAGAAAAAATTATTAAGAAAAGACTAATTTGTTTCTTTGAAAAGTTCAAACTTCTTAGCGAGAATCAGTTCGGTTTTTTACGTAACAAATCTACGGGGGATGCTATTCGAAAGTTACTTGGTCGAATCTATGAGCTAATGAATGCTGGTATTCCCACCATTGCTGTTTTCTTGGATTTGACCAAGGCTTTCGACATGGTTCCTCATGATTTGCTTCTAGAGGTACTAGATGACATGGGTATTAGGGGGATCGCTTATAATTTGTTGAAGTCTTATTTAGAAAAAAAGTATCAGCGTGTTAGGATTGATGGTAAACTAAGCGATGAGAAAGAAGTACTAAAGGGGGTGCCACAGGGAACTGTTCTAAGTCCTCTTTTATTTTTATGTTTTATAAATAGTTTTTTATCTCTCTGTGGGATAGGTGAAGTAATAGCATATGCAGATGACACTGTTTTACTGTTTAGTGGTATCTCATGGGAATCTGTTAGAGATATGGTAGCTCATGGCCTTTCGCTAGCCAAAGATTGGTTAGACAAGCATAATTTATTGTTAAATCAAAAAAAGACTGTAATAATGCCCTTTTGTAAAATTAAGTCTGCGTTACCATCTTTTAATACCATTAGAACCCATTTGGACTGCGATTTTTACACTTTTAACCCACCCGGACAAACCGTTAACTGCAAATGTTCTTCTAATTATATTCTTCTGTCCTATGAAGCCAAATATTTAGAGATCTATATAGATTCAACTCTTAAATGGAGCCTTTAGATAGAAGCATTGTGTAAGAAACTCAGACCGTTTATGTATATTTTCAAAACTTTAAAAAAAGTAGCACATCTATCGACTTTACAAATGACCTATCATGGTCTTATTGGATCTATTTTACAATATGGCTGTATTGGTTGGGGAGGAGTTTATGATACACATCTTGAACCACTAAATATAATACATAGAAAAATTATAAAAATTATTTTTAATAGACCTTATGATTTCTGAACTATTGCATAGTACCAGCGGTTTACTTGATATTATACAAATATACGTGAAAGTTATATTATTGGATTGGTATCATAACAAAATAACAATAAATTTTTTAAGACATGAATATGCGACCAGAGGGGTAAGTCAAAATGTAGCGTACTTTTTAAAAGCAAATTCTAGACTTAGTGAAATATATTTTTCTTTTTTCTTATATAAA
>OY294044.1:26967357-27007682 GCA_958510825.1 Brachypterus glaber | reverse complement strand
AGAATATTTTTCACAAAAAAATATAATATACACGGTGTATTTGAAATAGCGTCGGAAAAAAAACCAGATTATCTTTGTGACCCCAAAAATCGATTCAGAAAGAAAAAAATTGGAAAAAAAAATCTAAAAAAATTCTTTAGAAAACCTTAAATCCAGCCTACAGACGACGCATCTGTAAGCTTTATCATTGCGCTTCAAATTTGCAAAAATGCAACGTTGTCAGATTTTGTAGATTCCGTATTTACTGTTTGACAAAATAACTTTTATCGTATTTTAATCATCATAGAATTTTATCAACAATAATTATTAAGTACCGTAAAAAATGTTAAAATAATAACCAGGGATGTACTTGCCATATTCATAATCTTCACCTACAAACTATTTAACAAATGTTGTTTTTAACAGATGCTGAAACTTAACATTATCATTCTCACACTTGCAGATTTTTTAGTAGAAAAAATACCATATCACTAGAAGTGATTCACTACCACTGTTATTTAATTTGATGAAAAGAACTAATCATAAGTGTTTGCACGTAAATAGTATTTTGTTAATTAAAAACAACTTTAACTTATCGTCTTACATTAAAATTCCCACTAGGTACATTACTTTACGTTATAATTACTTAATTTATTCATTTTTCTATGAATTCGTTTTGTTCTTGATGCTTATAAAAATGCATTTTTTTTTGTGCAATTCGAGTTAGACGTAAGTCGAAGCTTGATAAACGTGCCAAGATGCGCATGCGTAGTAGACGGCTTACTGTTTTTCAATAAAAGTGTTTTTTACAAAAAAAAACACCAAACAGGCCTAAAACCAACGTTTAGGTAAAGAAACACCCCCATTAAAAAAAAACAAAACACCAAACGTACCAAACCAAACTCCGCACGTTGTGCTGCCATTAGCCGCTGGTTTCAATACAAGTGTCACTTTACGTTAACGTTGGTTTTGCACCTGTTTGGTGTATTTTTTTTTGTAAAAAATTGATTTAGAATATTGCATTGAAAAATGGCCAGCGCAGCTCGGCACGGGAAAATGTTATAGGAGTACCTTTTAAATTTTATGTTTCTACTGTTGGTATCACTTATATTTTTCAAAAAGTCAAAAAGTAAGGTTATGTATCACGAACGTAGAAAAAAATTAAAAGCCCGTCAATTAGGCCATAGCAGCGAAAAACGACGTTAAATGATTAAACAAACAAACAAAGCTAGGTGGCTAGAGAAAATCACGAGTTTACCCTCCATGATAAATTATAAGGGGTTGTTCTGTGATTTGTTCTGTGTGTAGTGCCCAAACAATTTTGTTGTTCTTTAAATTTCAATGATATCCAATCTTTATGTTCAAGGACAGAAATTTTTAATTTTAAACAAAATTATAAAAATATTAATTTATTATTCCATCAATCTATTTTCTAATCATCGTACAGAGTGATATTGGTAGACTGACAGTTTCGGGCTTCTGGCCCTCTTCAGTACCAAGAGTCAACTCTGCACGCTGATTAAGAAAACGTTTTTAGACTTTACTCGCAAAAGGAATATAGCCATTAGATTGATGTTCAACATGGAATAGGCTAAAACATCGAATGTTTTTTCAAGGAAGGTATGTAAACGTTAAACATAATGGACGTAACTGTGATACTGAATTGTTTAATAATAAATAATTGAAATTCCATATTACGGCAATGGATTTGGTAAGTAATAGTAAGTACTGTAATTTCTCACAAGTATGGTTTAGGATCACAACTATAGTCCATGTTTTAACTCCACCCCAATAGGATATACAGCAACATGTTTTCAATGTTTTTTTTTAAATATGCTGCTCATAGGTGTGTGGCTGGAGTATACTTGTGTGGTTTTGGACTATTGTTGTGTGAAATTACGGTATATTAAAAGTTAAATTAAATAGGGTGGTTTGTGTGTTCAATCACAAAGTGCGGTCTGTGATTATAAGTTTGATGGAAAGTGACTTTAGGTCTGTTCGTTGGTGCTGTACTGAACTACATAGGTTTAAGTACGGAATTTCCTATGAAACATGTAGGTCTCTATAGGTTTTAATAGAGATTTTACTACATCTTTATAGGGAAATCACTGTCTAAAAACATACAGGGTGATCATTTGAAAATGATCCACCCCAATTATCTTGCAAACAAAGCATTACCTAACTTCCAGCTACCTCAACATTAGAATCTTAAACATCAACCCCCATCTTGTAATAGGATATTTAAAAGAGCTAAAAAAATGCTGTTATGGTTAAAATAAAAATTAAATACCTCAACCCTTAATGGTGGATGATTTTATTTTAAAATAATTTGAAGAAAACATTTACAAAAATAGCTTAATATTTAAAAATTTAGTTTAATTCATGGTGGTTGTAACTTCTACCCTTTAGCTACCAGCCACTCCATAAAAGAGCCTAAAAATGACAGCCCCCCAAAAAAATCATGTGCCAGATACTAGAGCAACGCATTTTTATATTTTCGGGGTCGCTAAAACTGGATCTGATCTCAGAATTGATGCTTCAGGTCACAATTTTTTTCTACACATAAATACATCTGAACTTAACTACCCCCCAGGATAAAATAATTTCAAAATTTGTAGAACGTTTGGTTATTCGTAAAAATTTTCGCCTGCGGGGCTAGAGTTCCTTGTATTTTTGTAAATTTTTTAAATAATTGCAAAATTTATAGAACTTAAGCGCGAAATTCGTAAAAATTTTCGCCTGCGGCGCTAGAGTTCTTTGTATTTTTGTAAATTTTATATTTAATTAATTGTAAATTAAAAGACTGGTTTAAAATTAAAATAGACCATCAAATTTGTAAAAGCTTTGCCTGCGGTGCTAGGGCTTCCTTACGTTTTTTCTTAATTCAAGAATATAAAATTTTATTTCAGATCCATACAACAAAAATGAGAAATCCCAACAACCCTTTACACAATCCCTCAAATGCTTTCCTTTATGAGAAGACTGGCCTGGAACCAATAGAAGATAGATTAAATCGTCTGACAACAAACTTTGCAAACAAAGATGCAAACATAGAAAAAACGCAAGAGCCAAAAATAAGATACCCTGAAAGACCACTCTTTGATGCCTTAAAACTGTTAAAAACAAACTAAATTACCTGTGATATTTAAGTATTCTTTTTTTTATATTTTAAGTTTAAATTTATATAGTTTTTTTTTCTAATAATTTATTGTAGTCATAACAAATGATAACTAATAATTTTGTAAAATATGGGCAGAAAGACTCAGGTTGTTAGCCTGTTGGAAGTTTCCAATAAATATTTTTATTATTAAAATTTTATTTTTTGATTTTACCCCACCCCCCAAGACCATTTCCTGGATCCGCCGCTGCCTAAAACGTCGAGAAAAATCAAATTAAGCTACAACAAAAATTGTCTGTCGGTTTGTCTGTATCCACGATAACTTAAGAACGCTTTGAGCTAGCGACTTGAAATGTGGTATACAGATGTATTTTCATATTATCTTGGACAAGTTTGTATCTCAACAAAATCGGTTGAAGGGAAGGGGGTTAAATTTTTGTTGTGGTCTTAATTTTATTATTTAGAATATAAGAAAATTAAAAACCACATACTTTAAAACGAAACAAAAAATGCTATTATTATTTTTTTTTATCATTCACAATAGAAGAAAAATTCAAAAATACACCTAAAAGGTAAAATAAAGTTACATAAAAAAATTTATTATCATTTTTTTCCATGACCCCCCTCTCCCCAAAAGGTAATACATTGTTTCTGGACAACTTATTTAGTATTTCCAATGGAAGAAAAATTTAAAAAGCACCTAAAAGGTTAAATAAAATTACATAAAAAATGTTATTATCGATTTGTCAAGACCTCCCCCCCCCCTCCTCAAATTGTAATCATTTTTTTCTGGACAATTTTTTTTATGGGAAAGTATTCTCGCTCATTCGAGACGGCTGGTTTCCTAATAAATTCTAAAAAATCAGTTTGACAATTATTTTGACAGGATTCGATAGCCCAGTCTGTCACTGACCCAAAATAAGTGTTCAGGATTCCACAAACAGAGGATCAAAGGGGGTACAAAGTTTTAGGCCCCTATCCTGTGAGGGGGCCCGTCAAGCTTAGTAAAGTTTAACAAATTTTCGAAAAGAAGTCAACTAGTTACATAGAATCAGTTAAAAAACTTTACATCACAGAAAATTTTACAGGTTTTATTTAAACTTAACGGAGGTGCCCATATAAACTTAAAAAAAATTCTTAGAGGGTCTGATCAGCCTTTAGCAAAAAATGGCTGTGTGAAAAAATTTATGGGAAATAAGTGCAATGGCAAAATGACTCAATGTAATCCAAACAATTTTTTTTTGAGTTTGTTTTTTTTTGGCGGGGGGGGGGGGGGGGCAGCGATCTTTCTGAGCCTGGCTGTGACAGGCACTATTTACAAGGGCCCCTTGTTAAGGGGCAAAGGCACCGAGTCGGGAGGCGGAGATCATGGCCCCCTGGACCCATAACATGGGGCCGGCGCCCCTTGGAATCTAGTCTATACTTTAAAATGCTATAAGCTTCTACAACTTTAACAAATCCTACTTTTTTTTTAATTTGTATTATAATTTATACAAATTATAAAAAAGTTTGCTGAAGGCCACTCACTAGGGAGCATGTTAGGCAACATGCTTCTCAACATGCTTGTCAAAAAAACCCACCGAGCTCACACATCAGGAAACATGTTGGGCAACTTTTATTATATTCGGAGATATTTAACTTTAAATTTGTTGAAAACCTTTGGGCGATTCACTTCACATTTTGATCAGTATCTTATACAGCACAAATCCAAATTTCCCATTGCACGTAAAAATAGCCCCCTGATGGGATGTAAAGAAGTTTTGCTAGGGTCAAAACAATACGAAAAAATAAATGACCTAACCTAAAAATACCAAACAAAGTGTAGCCAACTGTAGAAATATAAAAACTGGCTTTGGCTTATGAAGCTACGACTTACGTTCTAATTCGATTCTCAGAAAATTATTTTGACCAGTATTTTTTGCAATAAATCGTAGTGTCAATAATAAATAGTTAATAATCATTGCAGTGGTTTATGTGCGTTATTTTCCTGTAGTGATTAGACAATTTTTGTTTAATATTTCAAGTTTAATACCTATTCCGACCATTCTAATGCAAAAAAGTGTTTCAAAGTGTAAAGTGTTGTGTACATTTTTTTACTTTATTATTTAATAAATCTTATAGTGATTCAATCGCTGTGGTTGATAATTTAAAAAAAATTGTGAAAACTTCTTGTTAAGATGAAAAACAAGGGTTGGGGAAATAGTTCGATGGCATCCAGCGGATACCTAAAATATTATTATTACCTAGGTGATAATAAGATGTTTACTTCATGAAAACATGCCCCTATTTTACTACGGTAGGTAAGTTTAAAAAAACTTTTCTTATCGAGTGAATCTGGCAACGTTGGGAAGATTTCATACATATTTGCTACAAGGTCACCATTAATTTAGAGAATTTCACAGCGTGACATTGACGTACGGCTAAAAGGTACATTTTTTTCAAAAAAATCCCATTCTGAAACTACTGCACATATTTTTTTAATTTTTACCGAAAATGTTAGTTATACCATGAGCTATTCGTGTATTTTTTTTCCGACGCTATTTCAAATACACCGTGTATAAATATTGACAGAAAATAAGAAAATAATATTTTGTAAGTTTTTTTGTAAAATAGTATTTATACATATGTAAAAATATACAGGGTGTTCCATTTAAAAATCTAAAGTTGGATTCATTTCCGGTGAAATGCCAAAAAATGTCTTACCATGTCAAAAAATCCTAAATTATACATAATATAGCTCCTGCAAATTTCACTATCCTACATAAAAAATTAAAAAAGTTAAGGGGGGTGAACCAACTTCCTGAAATACCCGGTATAGTACACAATAACACAGCAACCCCCAACGAACAAACATAGTATATACAAACAATGTATACTATACACTGTTAATAAAATAGGAAAAGGACTCGTCCATTTAACTTACAATACTAAGTTGCAGTAAACAAAAACATAAAATTATCAAACTGCTACCAAATTGGCAAAACATTAGCATACTGAATACATTTTCTATTTCATCTGCAAATTTTGTAATCTGTTGATGATGGTATACAATTGAGTTTACATACACTTCAACTTCTTTTGATGATCTACCTAAAAAATAATTTAAAATTATTTTTTTTATTGAAAATGACTATGCATAATACCAATTTCCTTATAAGGGCATTGGAATATAAATATAAAAAAAAATGTTCGAGCTATAAAAAGGGAGAGTAATAAGGCAAATATAAGGGAGATGTGCAGAAAATTCTGATCCGTGATGTCAAGAGTAATTCTTCATATATCTGTTATAGCTGGAACTGCTCCCATGGGGGAGGGGGGCGCCACCCCCTCAACCAATTAATTGTCGAACTGGGAAATATTTGGGAAAATTATGTGGCAGAGTTGGAAAATTTCACTGGCAGAGTTGATAAATTGGTAGAGGCGAAGACTTTTTTTTGTTTTTTTTTGGACGGTAAATTGATTAGTTGAGAAAATGGGACACAGCTAGCCTTAAAAAATTTAAATGAAAAGTCAAACTACCCCGGATTTTTTGATTTTAGGTTATTTTTGGGACATTTCCAAAAAGTTTTTGACAAAAATTGAAATAGCTCATGAAGCAGTTTTTAAATAAAGTCATTATTCTTCTTCTTCAAGTTCTTCCTGACATCACAATAAGGAGTTTTTTTCTATGACACACCCTTAAGCATAGGGCTTACCCATGATACTCAATATAATCACGACCATTCACACGCCTGCTTTATTAATGTCTAAAATAAGACGACTGTAATTTTGGACATTAACAAAGTAGGCGTAGGTCGTAACTATATTAAGTATCATGGGTAGTACCTATGCTATAGGGTGTGTCATAGAAAAAACTCCGTATTGTGATGTCACGAAAAACTTGAAGAAGAAGAAGAATTACTTTATTTAAAAACGGCTTCTTGAGCGATTTCAATTTTTGTCAAAAACTGTTTGGATATGTCCCAAAAACAACCTAAAATTAAAAAATCGGGGGTGGTTTGACTTATCATTTAATTTTTTTAAGGCTAGACATGTGGAGTCTGTACCACTCCAATTTGGGAATTTTGTCAGTCGAAAGGGACCTTCTTTTTTCGCCATCAAAATTTTCCGTCAATGGTAAAGTTTTTTTTTAAGTTGGGAAATTTCTCAATTTTTATTGGGGAATTATTTGTCCTGCCCCCACCCCCAAATACTTCGGCGCATCCCTACATCTGTATTATAGAAATTAGATACTTTTATAGATACATACGCACATATATTAGTAAAAAAAATATAAAATTATCTTCAAAAACTCTGATACAGAATAAAATTTGCACGTCTCATTTTTCAAGTTCAATAAATCATTTAAAAGATTAAAGTGAATAAAGTTGCTTCCAGTTCTATATTGAACTCCCAGTTGCAAGTAGTTTTGTACTTGTACTTGTCGATATTTATAGCTTATTTTATTTTTTTAGTTTAGCCCCCTATAATTTTTTTTTGTTTCCTAGAGATTTTTTTTTAAATTCATTACGATTGATCTTTTTTAATGAAAATAATTTTTTCTAAAAAAAATGAGTGGGATGTTTTCTTCTATTTTCCATTTTTTTTTACTTTTTAGCCCCAAAACTTTTAATTTTTTAGAACGGTTATTTCAATGGGCTCTAACAAAGAATGTACTTTTCTGAAAATTTAAAGTTAATCGAATTTTTTTTCCTTAGTTATCAAACATACAAGCACACGTGAAATACGGACAGATGGACGGACGTTTTTAAAAGTTGATTAGAATTGTATTTAACACACATTGTCATTTTTTTTTTATTTTGATTTATCATTTTTCGGGGTTCAAAGTAAACGTATATTGGGTTATTACGTCTCTGCTGTGAGAGCAACTTGGAGTATAGTAGAGAAAAATATGCAAGTCGCTTGCAAAACAAATTTACACTACGATATTTTAAGAAATCTTTGACATAGAGACTTGAAATTTAAATAAATAAATAAATAATACGTTTATTAAGCCAAGGCTATTACAAATAGTCAATATTTACATAAAAAACCTTATATTATAAGGTAATATTATTTTTCTATAAACTATAATAATTCAGGTACATAGTCATATAAATAATATAATAATACATTCTTAAAATAGGCCAACGTTATTTTCCAAAGTATGATTTTTTAACAACGTTTTAAATTTGTTATAATTTTGAAATTTTTTGATTGGAACAAATTTTGTTTACTACTTAGAAAATCTTTCTTCCAAATTTCAAGTCACTGTGTCAAAACGTTTTTGAAATATCGTAGTGTAAATATGTTTTACAAGCGACTTGCATCTTTTTCTCTTCTATATAATAATAGGGTTAAGTATTGGAAATACATATCTATTTAGATACTTACCTTTGTATAGGCTTAAATTTTCCAATGAAAGCTTTAAAATTAAGTACTGTGCTTTAATATGCTTCATAAAGCCACAAATAAGGGCATCAATGGCTCCAATTAGAAAACCAGACAGCATAAATGCTATTATTTGATACAAAAATCCTATTAAATAATATTTAAATATATTTATGTCAAACGGGAACCATGTTCGATACGGTAAATTTCGTATAATTTCTGTTGAATTACTTGTATTTGTCGGGTTATGATCTAATAAAACGTAAATTCCTTGAGATGGCACTATCAGTACCACAAATACGTAAAAAACTATGCACTAAAAATAATGAATAGAAAAATTAAAAAATACATTAGGGCCATTTATTAATTACGTCACGATATTTCCCGCTATTTTTAACCCCCTTATACTAAATATGACAAAGGACCAGCACTTCGTCACGTTGGCAGACCCGCCCACCTCATTAAAAAAAGTCCAAACAAAAAAAAAATATTGAAAAAACATTCTTAAAAAAACTTAAAACAAATCCCAATAATTTTTTTTTTGGTTAAGGGTGGTAGGTATATTGATTAAATTCAATATTAATATTTTTAAACTTTCAATAATATTTTTACAATAAAATATCACGGAGGGTTCAACCCTCCCTTCCTCCTCATCGCGTAACTTAATTAATGTAATTTATGAATAGCGCCCTTACAGTTAACTCTAAAACTATGCTAGCAATAAATTAGATAAAAGTAGAAAATATGTAACTACCCAAGCAACACTAACATATTTTTTTATAAAATGTGCGGTTATTAAACTGTTATTATACGTAAAGTTTTTAATTTACGAATAATAAACCTTTAACTCTTATTAAACTTTTATTAATATATATTATACCTAAATTTTGTAATTACTTATTAAACTTTTATTTTACTTAAATTAATAAATTATTTTATCATACGTAAAATTTTGTAATTTACATATACACGTATAATAAAATTTTAATAAGCGGACCTTTTATCAAAATATATACCTTCCCATAGCTTGGAAACTTTATTGATAGAAGGTTGTATCTCAAATTTTCTTGATTTTGCGGTATTTTATATGTATGAAAAATTTTAACATAAATAATAATGTATAATGTGGTTCGATAAAACTTGTATAAATTAAGTTGTATATAAAATTTATACTATAAAAGGCTCCTTATGTTTATAGTTAACACAGCTTAATTTATACAACAATAAAAACATATTTTACTTTCCCAGTAAACACAAAGGTGTACTTTTTGAAAAAATATCTGCTAATTAAATGCTTATTATAGAGTCCGCGCGTGATAAGAATGGTACAGTGATGTCATTAAAAACGGAATGCGCAGAAAGCCAAAACGGGTGGTTTGTATATACGTCCCTTAACAACGGCGCGTTTTCCTTAGAAAAGTTGCTTGTTGGAATAAAGCCGTTGACTCCGCCTACATTGTTGTGCGCGGTATCATTATTAATTTTATGACACCACTGTACCATTCTTATCACGCGCGGACTCTACATATTTTTTTTTATTTGAAAAGGATGGCGCACAAGTCTACATCAATCTAATTAAGTCTAAAAACTTTTTCCTAATCAGCGTGCAGAGTTGACTCTTGGTACTGAAGAGGGCCAGCAGCCCGAAACATTCAGTCTACTAATATCATTCTATTTATATATTTATATTCATTAGAAAATAGATGATGGAATAATAAGTTTTGTAATTTGAGTATAACTGGGGACATTTTATCAAAACATTTACATTTAATCCTTTAAAGTGAGCATATTTGAGATACGACCTTTTGAAATGGAGATATTTTACTTGTATATTAGATCCTTTTATTGCATCGATAATAAGTTTATATTCTTGTTTTCCTCCTCTTTTCTCGTTTGGCAAAAACACACCACTTTCAATGTCTTTCAGTAACTTTATTATTGACTTATTATTTATTCCAAGAAATATAATCTTTGCAGCAGCTAAAATATTTTTTATCAAGTTAATAACTATAAAATAAGTAACCAAATTAATTAATTTTTTGTCTGAGCCTCAAAATTAAGGAAATCTTCATTTAGATTCACAAAATTTCACACAATAGGTACATAAACTGTAATGTGTTATGTATTTTCATATTACCAATTATATATATATAACACAAAATTTACTGTTCTGACGAATGTTTTAAAAAACACGAAAAACAAAAAGAAGAAACAGAAGAATTACAAAAAAATTTAAATGAAAAAATAAAAGAAATAGAAGAGAGAGACCGGCGCATTATAAAGCTGAAACGAAATTCAGACGTATTTACAGAAGACGCAATTGAAGTGGAAAAAAGTTATAAGGACGAAATTGTACATCATAAACTAGAAATAAACAAACTAGAGCAGACACTAAGTAAAAAGTGTGATGATGAAAAGAAACTCTTAATAGCATATGATGCTTTAAAATTAGAAATTAACTTTTTAAAAACAGATGCCAATTCTCTTACCAACATCAACAAAAAAATAGAAAAAAATATAAAAGAATACGAGGAGAAACTACAAAAGTCAAACAATGAACTAAAATTATTAAAAGAAGAAATAGCTACAAATAAAATGCAAAAAAATACCGGTGAGTTGGAAACTAAATCACAAAGTAACAAGAGGGAAATAAAAAAGGCCCGTATTCTTGTTTTGGCTGACAATAACGGTTACAATTTTGGAAAAATATTAAAGAATAAAACATTAAATCAATACGATATCAACTGTAAACATCAGTCAGAATTAACGTTAGAAGAAATATTTACAAACACCGGCAAACTATTAAATTCTTTCAACAAAAAGGACTACGTCATACTATATTATGGAAATCAGGAAATATTAAATGGAAAAACTCTAAAAACTAAAATGTTTGAAAACTTGTTTAAACAAACAAAACAAACAAACGTTATTATACTTTCAGCCCCAAGTATTGAAAACAAAACTTCCTTAGACCAACTTATTCTTCAAAGTAATTTGACAATCTGGAACCTTTCGAAATCTTTTACACACATAAAATATATTCACTCAGACAAACTGCTTTACCCTTATCAAAGCCACATAAACGGACTATCATTTAATGGAAAAAAAGCATTATTAAACTACGTAGCTATGAAATACTTAAATAACGCAAACTTTGAAGAACTCCAAAACCAAAATAAAACAATTATATCAAAAAAAGTCAGAAACCATCAATACTTAGAAGCTAATGAAGCAGAAATCTCAACAAATCAAACACAAATCTTAGACCAAGACCGTATTTATCCCCGTTTATCACAAATAAGTTTTGACAATACAATAAACAATACTTCCATAGCGAAAGAAATGCAGGAAGCTGAATCATTAAGTCAAACTCCATTAAACTCCTCTCTAAACTACGCCACAAATAAATCAAAAAGTTCAAAAAACTAAAAAAGTCTAATTCAAGAAAACACTCCATCATTTCACAAAATTTACAATCCATAGGTAATAAACTAGACATACTTCAAAGTGTACTGGACGAAAGTGATTCATGCGTATGTTTGTGTCTACAAGAACACTGGAAGTCTCAGCAACAAATCACACAATATAACTTTAAAAACTACACACTTAAATCTAGTTATTGTCGCGAAGAAAATGAACACGGAGGAACAGCAATTTATGTACGTAATGACATTTTGTGCAAGAGTAGGAGTGATTTAATTGAATTATCTGTAAAAGGTGAGGTAGAAATATCAGCAGTCAAAATAGAACAGCCAACAAAATGCATTATTCTTTCAATATATAGACAAGGAAATAGTGTAAGTACTTTTTTAAATATACTGAGTGACATTTTAAAAAGAATAATAAATGAAAATTGTGATATATTTATAGCGGGAGATTTTAATATAGATTTACTGACAAACTCTACAGATTCCAAAGATTTTAAAGACTTAATAAATTCATATGGTATACACCCTTGTCATAATGTCTATACCAGAATAGATACAAGAATAAATTGTAACAAAAAAAGTTGTATCGACAATATTTTAACTAACATAAATAGATATCAGTCTGATGTAACGGAACATCATATCTCAGACCACAAAACTGTAATTTTAACTTACGAAACATCAATCAAAAAAAGTAATTATAAATTAATTCGAAATTTTAGTCAAAACAATAAAGAACTTTTTAGGCAAAAGCTTAGTGAACAAAATTGGCAAGAATTATTCTCAAGCGCCAATAAAGATGTTAATAAACAATGGGATTCCTTCACTAACATATTATTTCCGATTTTCAACGAGAGTTTCCCAAAAAAGCGTGTTAATACAACAACAAATATTAAAGAAACGTACTACAGTGATCCTGAAGTTCTTTATTATAAAAATCAGATGGATATCTATTATGTTTTAAGCAACAATAATCATGCGTACAAAGAAATTTATAACAGTATAAAAAAGTCCTATAACACTGCCCTGATAAATGCCAGAAAAAGATATTACTATAATAAGTTGCAATTCTCTCAAAATAAATCCAAAACGGTTTGGAACATTGTTAACAGCATAAATAAAAATAAAAACCAAAGTCATATATCCTTAGCGGGAGATCCTAAGAGGGCTGCAACTGATTTTAATAATTTTACCATAAACTGTGTCAGAATAGAAATACTGTACTTGTCCATTAAGGAGTGGTTAGAGAAAAATAAAATGATCTTAAATGAATCCAAGACGAATTTTTTGAGGTTTAGAGCGGTAAGAAGTTCGAATCATACAAACGAAGTTATTGATATATGCAATTCAGAAAAAGAACTATCAAACTCTGTAAAATTTTTAGGACTTTTTATAGACAAAACCCTAAGCTGGTCCTCACACATATGTCATCTGAGAAAGAGATTGAGTTCAGTAAATTACTCACTATATATGTTGGGGCGTTATTTAGATGTTAATGCATTAAAGATGGTCTACTATTCTAATTTTCAAAGTATACTAAAATATGGCATAATTTTCTGGGGCAAGTGCAATATTAGTGATTTAGAGTCAATCTTTTCCGTTCAAAAAAGAGCGATTCGTACGATTTTAAAATTAGGCTATAGAGACTCCTGTAGAGAAATTTTTAAAGAAAATAAAATTTTAACTGTGGTAGGTCTTTACGTGTATGAAACAATTTTATTTTTAAGGAAAAATCAACATTTATTTGTAAAACTTAAGCCAAAATCTAATAGGGTACTAGATTATAATGTACCTAAACACAACTTAGTTGCATACGAAAAGGGTTCCTATTATTCTTCGGTGATATTTTATAATAAACTTCCCCTAAATTTAAAAAACAATACTAATTTTAATACTTTTAAAAAAGAATTATTTAATTATATTTGCGATATAGAGCCCTATACATTAGAAGAATTCATGTCCTTTTAGAGTTTATGTGTATTCTTAGAATTAAGTTTTATTATGACAGTTTTTCAATCAATGTTTTTCTTTGTACAAATGTAAAAACGTTTTTATGAAAATAAAGAATATTATTATTATTATTATTATTATTATAAAAAATCACCCGTATATAAATTACACAGCCCCACAAAAAAAAAAGTCTGGATCTCTAGACCAGACATGTGTATCCTTATGTATTTTTGCCCGCTGAATCAGAATCCGAGGTCAGAAAAAGCCCTACACCCCAGGAATTGGCCCCAGAGGCCGAAAATGGCCGCTGAAAGGTGTGAAACGGGAATTCCGGCATGACGGATGCTCAGGGCAGGTTGAGATTGCATTCTCAAGGCAAAGTCGAATTAGTGGCTAACGGTGGTTAGATCCGACAGGCATCGCGGCCCCTGAGGCCGGAAAATGGGCCCTTGGGGCCCGAAAAATCGAGATTTTCACGTCGGGATCGCAGTACTTGGATTTTCTTGAAACTTCAAACTGCAGCTACGTAAAGAGGCTGGAACCTCTTCCAGGCCCATTGAAATTCACGCCCAGGGTCCGGAAAATGGGCCCTCAGGGCAGGAAAATCAAGATTTCCACGTCGTCATCACGGCATTGACGTTTCTATGAACTTTCAAACTCAGGAAACACTGACGATGTTGGAACAATTCGTGGCTCATTGGAATGTATGCCCGAGGCCCAGAAAATGGGCCTGAAGAGCCGGAAATCGAGAATCCCATGTCAGAATCACGGCACTCAAGTTTATATGGACTTTCAAACTCAGGAAACACTGAAGATGTTGGAACAACTTCAGGCCTTGAAATGTTGCTACATTGCCAGTGTTTCCGTGAGTTTTAGAGTCCATAGAAATTTGAGTGCCGTGATGACGACGTGGAAATCTTGATTTTCCCGCCCTGAGGGCCCGTTTTTCGGACCCTGGGTGTGAATTTCAATGGGCCTGGAAGAGGTTCCAGCCTCTTTACGTTGCTGCAGTTTGAAGTTACAAGAAAATCGAAGTGCTGCGATCCCGACGTGAAAATCTCGATTTTTCGGCCCCCAGGGGCCCATTTTCCGGCCTCAGGGGCCGCGATGCCTGTCGGATCTAAGCTCGGTTACCCACTAATTCGACTTTGCCTTGAGAATGCAATCTCAACCTGCCCTGAGCATCCGTCATGCCGGAATTCCCGTTTCACACCTTTCAGCGGCCATTTTCGGCCTCTGGGGCCAATTCCTGGGGTGTAGGGCTTTTTCTGACCTCGGATTCGGATTCAGCGGGCCAAAATACATAAGGATACACTGGTCTAGAGATCCGGACTTTTTTTTTGTGGGGCTGTGTTATCATTACACATGCCCGTAATTTTACAAAAAATGCACATGTGTGATTACATAATAATAATAATAATAATAAAGGTTCTTTATTGGCTGACCAATAGGCTATTGACCGAAGTCCTTCTACCCTTTACAATTTGTTTACAAAGTTGTTTCTTAATTAAATTATTTATAATACAGTGTAACTTAAAAAAATATATATACATAGAATAGTTAAATTATAAAAAAGATAAAGAAAAAAAAAATAAATTTATATGTTGTATTTAGTTGTTTAGTCTATTTTCTAAAAGTATTTCCCAAATGGTTTTGAACTCTTGTCTGTTGTATTGTCGGTCTTCTTGTTCCATGTCTTTTTCTGATTTACTGAACTTGTTTGTCATTTTATCCATTCGCAAAGTAATTTTTTCAATTTTTGTTGTGTCATATAATAGTATGTTGCTAGGGTTGTTGGGATGCCTCATTCTGGTTAAAGCTCTTAAAGAAGCGGTTTCTACTGTTTCTATGGACACTACTCCAAAAGCGGTCTGCAGATGCTTTTGTATATTTTTGTGGATGACTTTATACTAATTTCCTTGTTTTGGTATGTAATTTTTTTGAAGACTTTTGCTCTGTTAATACATTTGGTTTTTATTGTTTGTGTGTGGAAGTTGAAGTTGAGTTTATTGTCCATGTTTATACCTAAATACTTTGCGTTTTAGCATGGCATGTTACATAATAATAAACAAAGTTATTTAAATTCATAACAAAGAAAATTTACTAAACCCCAACATCCAACCACCAAAAAAACAAGGAAAGCAACTAAACAAACCCTATCTGTCATTGGTGATTTTATTTTTATTTGTAAACCGCTTAGATTTGAGCCAAATTAGGTACCGTAAAAGCATCCAACTTGCAACCGGCATGTAACCTGCAGCAAAATTCGAATCTCTAAATTTCTCCCTGTACCGCCCAATTGGTAAGCGAGCGCGGACTGTGGGTTTCGTGTTCTGTTTGCTTGAGATTGTTTAATATTTTGGCGCTGGTTGGACCTGGTATGTAAAATTTTGTTTTACATTGTTAAAATGTAATAAAATATTTTTTTAGTTCTATTTCATATGCAAAATATTGTTCAAATATAATAACTATAAAAAAAAAACCTTTTTATTTGAAAAATAGAAAATATACATTTAAAAATACACAAATGCATAAACTTTTTAAGGTATATTATTGCAAGCTGTATAAATGGAGATACTGCTTGTAATTCTTTATAAATTAACTTGTGTTGCATGTTGGAGTATTCTTATCCTAAATTACAACACCTACTTTTATTTTGTTTACATAAAAACTTTTGATCTATTTTTTTAAATTAAGCAAGCCAAATGGTAGTACTAATATCGACTCAAAATATTATTATTTTTATTTAGGTTTATCAGTTATAGTTTTCCTTCAAACATCGTTGTAAAATAAACCTTGTTGCAAGTTGGACGGTATCTTATTCACGAAAGGGCTTAAGGCCTATCCAGAAGCTTGCATAAGAACATAAAACATAAGAATGCGATGCCGTGATTGGCTTACAAGATACATGGAGGCACATCAAGCGGCATCGCATTCTTATTTATTATGTTCTTATGCGAGCCTGTGAATAGGCACTTACATAAAGTATGCGGTAGCGATAGCCTTGCATATTTAACCTCTTCAGGAACGAATTTTTTGTTTAAATTAATTTTATAGCAAAAGTTAAAAATGTTTTTATTGTCAAAACAGGCAAACAACTGAAGATGTGTGAATCTTGTCCATTGGATGTTTCTTGTAGTTGAAAACAAAGCAAATGGCAACATCTATAGCCATTGAGCAATAAGGAATTTTCATTTTGAAGAATTTATTTTTAAACGTACACATATGTGCCTATGTCCCTGAAGAAGTTAAAGAAACACTTGATTTATTATACTATTGCATTAGGGGAGGTCGGGGTCAATTCTAACGCGGGTCAATTGTAACAGGGCTAAAAAAATTGGCTAAACAACTTTTAAAATGCCTGCCACTAGCACATGATTTGAAGCTTGCGCAGTACCATATGCCAGTGTAGTTTAATAAGTGAACACCAACTTATTAAAAAACGAAAATTTTTAAAAAGTTGCTCGGTAAGTAATTTTGATCTTTTTTAAACATTTTTTAATCATCCAGCAAAAATACATCAAAATTATTCTTAATTATCACTATAATATTGCCAGAGCATTGATTAGACTAGGGTGTATTTATTGTAAGGTTATGTTTATATTGAATGGCGGTAAAATTATTTTTCTAACTCAATACAGATCGGGGACGATTGTAACAGATCGTAGAGGTACAATTGTAACAATATTAATATGTTACAATGCAACATGTTGCAATGCAACATGTTACAATGCAACATGTTACAATGCAACATGTTACATGTCTTAAATCTTACTCGGCTTTTTTATTACTTTAATTGTGAAGAGTGTTGTACAATACGCATTACACATGTTCCTAACAAGGCCGTATCCAGAGGGGGAGGGGGCAGGGGGCACGGCCCCCTTCCCGAAATCCTAAAATTATATATAAAAATCTAAACATTTTCAAACCTTCTTTTAATTTATAAAAGTTTATAGGTAGTTTATTTATACTAAACAGTTTAGACTTTATTTATACTTCTAATTCGTAAATTATTTCGCCTGCGGCTCTAGATCTTTCTTTGTTTTTTCCTTATTTAAGGTTTATAAAACTCTAATATAAAAATTGTCAAAATTTTTAAATTAGATAAACAGTGTGTTTATTTTATTTCTTATAAACATTTTGCAATAAAAATTGTTGCAATTGTCACTACCCCTTGTTACAATTGCCCCATCATCGGGGACGAAAGTAACAACAAACAGACTCCGAAAAATCTAGTTGTTAGTTTGTTATTAAAACAAATTTAATTAAAATACTAGCGTATAATGAAGGAAGATACGTTAATTCTTTTATATATCAAGTTTGGTATCCAAAGAATAATTTTTAAAGCTGTAGTGCCTTTTAAAGTAAAATTTGTTACATCTGACCCCGACCTCCCCTAGTAATATTAATGTTTATTGGTTAATACGGGCTAATATTTAAACAAAATATGTATAAGGATAATTCTCTATATTTACATGAATTTAAAAATGTTTTCAGTGTACTTACCTAAAACATGAGTTATTGAAAAACAGATTCCTAAACTAGCGTCCGATAAATCATAGTGACCGTACATATAATAAAATAGTTCTAAAACTAGCAATAAATAATAAAATATTCCAGTTAAAAATATGGAATACATTAAAAATAAAGCACTATAAACTTGGTTTTCCATTGGTAAAATTGATATTCCCAAGCACTTAAGAAAGAGTAAGTGTAATTTGAAGTAGTTTTTAGGTACACTCATCTTTAAATGTGGAAGAAGAAATAATAATGTTACTGAAATGAAGATATTTATATACTTATATATATATATATATATATATATATATATATTCTTATGGCGTACAAGGTGAGCTCCTCCCATGCTAAAGTTGCGGCTAAAGTGGGCTCCGCGGCAAGGTGAGCTCCGATACACGGAGCCCACTTTGCCAAACGCTAAAAATATCGCCAAACATCTTATTTTAAGGTGTAGATTCATTCTCTAAAGTTTCAGCTGGACTCCATTTTGGTCGCTATCATGAATATGTATACTTTTTTAGTTTGCGTGTATATTATTAGATGGCGGCAATTGTAAACCTTAATATACAGCTTTGGATACCTTCAGCGGTCAACCTGGAATCCACTACGCTTGGCAATGCAGCATATGTATATTTTATACACCTAGCGGTTATGGTAAACTCATATAAATAAAAGTGAATCTTTGACGGCTTATAATAATGCAACAAGAAAACAACACTCTATTTTATTTGCCTAAACTAGTAATATGAAAATACGGATCATTTATTTTGCTATTTAGTGCATCATTGTGTTCTCGGGTGGGATCATTGAGTTCTCGGATGGGATAATTGAGTTCTCGGATGGGATCATTGAGTTCTCGGCTCGGCTCGGAGGAAAAAAACTATTTTATATAATAGGCTGACTGAAATTATTGTTTATTACTTGCAAAAAGTATTACATAAGCATGGAGAGCCCCAAATAAGCTTTTATAAACCAAGAATTGAGATCCCAGTAACTTTGAATACCTATAGCAAATAAGTTGGGCTCCTTAGTCACGTGGTTGATGTATATCTTTCGAAAATATATTGAATACCTATCTAAATACCTTTAGCAGATAAGTTGGGCTCCTTAGTCACGTGGTTAATGTATATCTTTGGAAAATCTATTGCTCTAGCGTTTAAGTTGAGCTCCATGGAGCTTGATCTAGCGATGCATCGACATTCTCTTTTTAGTCACGTGACACGTAAAGAAATTTTTTAAATATGTCGAAAAGAAGTAAGAGAATATTGCTTTTGGCCACAAGTCAAGCTTCCAGATGTAAGTATTAAAAAGTTACTATATATTTTAAATCAAATACGAAGTAAATAAATAAATATTGAGCAAAATTATAATTATCTACATAATATTATTACAACATAGAGTAGAAAAAAGCGGGAGAAGGAGGTTCAAGGTCACGGTTCGGCTAAAAATCGGATATTGATACTTGATTTCTGATTGTTTTTTATTAAAAAAGTAAAATAATGCAATTACTTTCCCCTAGGAAAACCTTTTCATTGTTTTTTTTACGTTTCTGGAAGTTTTATATCCAAAAAAGATGATTATGTCAAATAAAAAAATCGCGTGTCGGTCTGTATGTTGGTCTGTCTATTTGTCTGGGGACTTTGTTACCACGATCACTCGCGAACATTTTGAGCTATAGACTTCTTTGGCCCATAGCACAATGGGCCAGCACATAATAAAACAGGGACACAATTCTTAATTTTTGCATACGACTATTTTCAATACCGCTGATTTTAAATAAAAAAACAAAAAAATTAAAAAAAAAGTCGCGCCCGTAGGATGGTCAAAAAATTTATTTCGTTTTGATCTTTCTAAAAATGTATCAAATGCTTCCTTTGATTACGTTGATGTAGCAATGTCCATAACTTAAAAATTCAAAATGGCGTAGTCAATATGACGAATCGCGTGTCGGTCTGTCTGTTGGTCTGTCTGTGTGTCCGGGAACTTTGTAACCACGATCAAGTGAGAACTCCTTGGGCTAAAAACTTCAAATTTGCAATTTCAAAATTTTATACTTATAGAGATATGATCAAACTTAAAACTACATTTAATACCCTGTTTTCATAAACATCTGTATTTTAAGATACACTGCCGGATAATAAATTCGGGACACCTAAAAAATTGCCATTTTTTAAATTCAAATGTTCGAAAACTACTTAATGCTTTTGACTGATTCTTTTTTTGTTTTAACGCTTAAACATTTGATAATTTTGTTTGTAGTAAGAATGATTAAAAAAAAGTATTTTTGTTTTGTTTTTAAAAACCTTTCAAATAAATACAATAAACGCCATTGTTCGAATCAGCCAGAAATCACAAAAGTCGTCCGCCATTTTGACCAAAATTTTTTAATATATGGCACAGAAAACCCCCAGATACCGATTTTGGTTCGAATTGGCAATTAATGACACAAATCATCCGCCATGTTGATGCCGCCATTTTGATTTTTTTGTAATTATGACAAAAAATTCGTAATCTACTACCCCGAAAAACCCCTGATACCGATTTTGGTTCGAATCGGCCAGAAATCACAAAAGTCGTCCGCCATATTGGCGCCGCCATTTTGATTTTTTTAATCTTAACAAAAAATTGGTAATCTATGACCCCGAAAACCCCCTGATACCGATTTTGATGCGAATCGGCCAGAAATTACAAAAGTCGTCCGCCATATTGGCGCCGCCATTTTGATTTTTTATTTTGACCAAAAATTCGTAATCTACGACCCCGAAAACCCCCTGATACCGATTTTGGTTCGAATCGGCCAGAAATTACAAAAGTCGTCCACCATATTGGCGCCGCCATTTTGATTTTATTAATTTTAACAAAAAATTCGTAACCTACGACCCCGAAAACCCCCTGATACCGATTTTGGTTCAAATCGGCCAGAAATCACAAAAATCGTCCGCCATATTGGCGCCGCCATTTTGATTTTTTTAAATTTTGACAAAAAATTCGTAATCTACGACCCCGAAAACCCCCTGATACCGATTTTGGTTCAAATCGGCCAGAAATCACTAAAGTCGTCCGCCATATTGGCGCCGCCATTTTGATTTTTTTAATTTTAACAAAAAATTCGTAATTCACGACTTCGAAAACCCCCTGATACCGATTTTGGTTAAAATCGGCCAGAAATCACGGCTCACAGTAACCCAAAAGTCTTCAGTCGTAAATTTGACTATCTGGGATTTGAAACCCATTTGTCAAAAATGAGAAACGCTAATCTCGATCATTTCAGACTAAACATATTGCTGCTCACCGTCGCCCTAATCAATATTTTATTTAAAAAAACATGACAACACCGCAAGGAGCCCAGGTTGCTTAAAATACCCAATACACGGAGCCTGCTTTGCCGATAGGTATGGTAATACACGTCAAACGAGCTCAACCTAACCGCTACATGTATGGGATCCCGTCTTGTACTTTATGTGTATAGTGGTATACACGAAATATACACAAGGACTCCACCTTTCACTCTATGTATAACGGAGCTCACCTTAACCGCTATCTGAGTATATATATATATATATATATATATTTGGAGTAATAATTTTATTGATAATATATAATTTATAATAATTTATAATGTATAAGATCAGAAGTTATATTTTTTAAATAAACTTTCCGTTAGTTGTAAAACTATTTTATTAATATAATATATTATGATAATAATAACGGCATTAATATTAATAATAATACCATTATCAATATATTATGTTGAAATATTTTTTTTTTATTTTTTTAATCTCGGGGTTGGAGCCATACTTGACGGGACCCATTTTTTTACAAATCAAAGTGTTCTTTTTAATATAAAACCAAATTAAGAATATTCTATGTGGATGCAAGCAAAAAAAAAAAACGATTTTCATTTGTTCTAATAAAAAAATATGAAATTTATAAACTAATAAGATAATATTAATAATAAAATTCCAGCTTATGTTTGGTGTTGCCCTTCCTACCCCCATCCCGTCATCCCTGATTAAAAAAGTACACCTTAATGGTCCATTTTTTCAACCAACACAGTAAATTAAAAATCGCACAGTAATTATTTTTACAATAGGTTTGAATAGTATATGTTTGTGTATAGAATATAGTTATGTTTTATAAAATAAACTATGCAGTATATTCGCACATCCAATATTCGAATCTGTTTTGAAAATATTCACTGTGCGATTTTTAATTTACTATCTTGCTGAAGAAACAGACCATAGTAAAAAAATTGGGTCCCGTCAAATATATAAGTACTTTGCGTTTAAAAAACTGGTTACAAATGAACTGTGGGTACTTTGTAATTATTTCTAGACAACAAAGGATATTATCGTATTTTGGGCTAAATCGCCTTCAACTGTAAGATTTTACATAGATACATAAAAAATAAATACTTATCCAAAATTTCAGCCCTTTTTAAATCCCGGAACATACTTTAATTAATTATTTTAATTACGAATTTTGACATATGTTAATGCATGATTTGGCAAGATTGCGACAGTTCAAATGTCAAGTCTCATGTCATGTCAAAATAATAACTTTGCACATTAAGTGCTACTTTGGAGAAAAGTGTATTGTGTTGTTTTTAACCAACAAAAAAGCAAAAATACGAATAAAACTTTTAATTTTTGTCATGCTTTTTATAAAACATGTAACAAAATATAAACTTTTAAGATATAATTGAGTTATTCATTAAAAATATTGCTGAAAACATCTATTTGTGGATTTAAACATTGCTTTTTGAAAATTATATACCAATTGTAAAAGAACTTTTCCATTTTGTTTTTGACTACGATCGGTTCCAATTTAATTAAAAATAGTTTTATAATACATATAACTCCCTCTTTAATTATCAATTATTGGCATTTGGTGTCACAACTTTAAATCCTATAATATCTTAACTGTGTGTATTTTGTTGTATTTACTGCGCTTGACTATAAAATTAAAATATTGTGTTGTTATGTTGTTGATTTTTATGGATTTAAAATGGTATAAAATACACAATGTGTAATTTGGTTAAATTTATCAGACTAGTTTTTCAGTGATTATCGAGTTGTTTTTGAGGTATTTATACTAATAATTCAATCCAACGTTATTAGGTTTTTTGCACCTATCTCTCCCTTTTGTCGTAGGTCTCTTACCGTGTGTCGGACTATAACAACCCAAAAAATCCATATTAAAACAAAACAAAATTATAAGGAGGTAAATCCTTATTTTCAAGCAGATTAAGTGGGACCTACTTAGTGGGTACTCAGATTTGTTTTACCCCTATATATAGGGGTAAAACAAATCTATAAGGTATACCGTATAATATGTATATAAATAATATATAAATAGTAACCTAAAGCTTGCAGTTCCACGGCACAATGTGACCCCAGACTAGTAATTTAATGTAGCTTTTAACGTGTTGTATAACTTAATTTCCATGAAAAGGTTTTAAGAGACTTTTAAACTGTAGTTTTAAATAGATACATTAATTTGATATTGTATACCGTACAATGAACAGTATTTTTATTATACATTCTAAATGTTATGTTCATGTTCAGATAAACAGAAATGTCACTTTTCAAGATGATCAAGCATTTAGTTTACCACGATGTTTACTATTGTTAATAAATTTTTGATAAAAAAATGGTTGTTTTTTTTTAACAAATAAACTTAGTTTTTTTCATCATTTCTTTTCATTAACTTGCACTTTTTTAAACAAAAACATATTGTTCTTATTTAGCCCAAAACTCGCCTTTTAAGCGATATCCTTCTATTCGGGAAAACATTTGAATTATCTCTTATTCCCGGTATTTGGATATGCAATGGGCTGCTTAATACTGTGTTAGGTGACATTGATACACTGCAAAATGCATTGACAAAAATATTGTTTAAAATGGATTTTAGATACCCTAAAAATGATTTATACAGAGAGTAAGAAATCTTTAATATTAAACTTTATACTTACCAACTAGCATTATGGACAATTAAATAGATAACCACGTTTTCCAAATCATTACAAACTTAATTTAGAATATCCTCTTTATCAATTCCTCTAAGTCTTAATAAATGCAAAAATGGTAAAAGTCCAGGTAAGGACAATATTCCATTTGAGTTTTTTAAGTATCTACCAGAAAACTGGTTACGCTACCTATTGTATTTATATAACAATATATTTGACAAAGAAATCATTCCCCATACTTGGTCGGAAATTTCACTTCTTATGCTTCACAAAAAAGGTCCAGCTGAGGATCCTGCTAATTACCGTGGTATAGCTCTACTAAACTGTATGGAAAAAATATTCTCTCAATTAATTTTACAAAGGCTTACAGAGTGGTCCGATACATTTAATGTTATACCGGAATGTCAGGCAGGCTTTAGACAAAACCGGGGTTGCTTGGATAATCTATTTACTCTTAATTCCCTCATTAATATTTGTCTACGGTTGAAAGGTAGAAAACTTTATGCGATTTTTGTAGATTTCAAACGTGCGTTTGACTGTATTAACCACCATCTGTTATGGAAAAAATTACACTCTCTTGGAGTAAGTTCGAAAATAATCAGGATCCTCAAAATGTTGTATGACAAAGCAATTGCACAAATAAAAACTGCTGAAGGCTATGCAAAACCCTACAATATTTCTGTGGGAGTTCTACAGGGTGAACCATTAAGCCCCATTCTTTTTGCATTGTTTATTTCTGACATAGAAAAATATTTTAGGAAAAATGGAGCCTTGGGTGTTAATGTGGATGGTCTTGTGGACATACTTATGCTTTTATACGCTGATGATTTGGTCATTTTTGGGGAATCGCCCATTGATATTTCACGTAAACTCAAAATTCTCTCTCAGTATGCAAATGCAAATGGCCTTAAAATTAACATTAAAAAAACGAAAATAATCTGTTTTACCAAGGGTGGCTTTAGGTTTTCAAGTGACTTAAACTTTAATTATGACGGCGAAAATATTGAAGTAGTAAATAAGTACGTTTACCTGGGTGTTACATTCTCTCAGTCAGGGCTATTCGCTGAAATGACCAAAGAAACATGCAATAAAACAAAAAAATCAATCGGTACCGTTATGTCCCTTTTGTCAAACTCAAAAATCAACAGCTGGCAATCCGGAATTAAACTTTATTAATCTATAGTCCTATCTACTTTGCTTTATAGTTCTCCAGTTTGGGCGTTACGTTTCTTTAATGAAATTGAGCGGGTTCAGTTGGCCTTTTTTAAAAGATTATTTTTACTCCCCCGCAACACCCCGGATTATATGATACGACTCGAAACTGGGTCCGTTAAAGTTTCTTTCTTGATTTTTAAAATGTGCCTTAATTGGATTGAAAAGCTTATTAGAATGCCCGCTCATAGATACCCCAAGCTTTGTTTTAACCGCTTACAAAACTTAAACAATGGTAATACAAAGTGTAACTGGTTGGCACAGTTTCAATGTATCCTGGAAAAAATTGATGAATCTAACTTTTTGACTAATTTAACAGTAAGAAAAATAAAATACAATAGACCAATTTTACTTAACAAATTTCGCGAATTTCTACATAGAGATGACATAGATTCATTAATTTTTTCCAAAAATTCAACTATTTATCAAAAGTTTAGAATTAATCCGGAACCTCAAAACTATTTATACTGTCGAGACAATATCTCTATCATTCGTATTATAATGCAATTACGTATGGCTACAAGCTTTTCTACCTCCTTCTCATTCAATGGCAGCTTTTACAAAATCAACCCTAAAGAAGTATGTACTATTTGCAACTTAAACGAGTTTGAGACTTTAGATCATATTTTCTTTAAATGCCCCGTGTACAAACCGTTGCGTGCACCTTACATCGATAGCCTTATTAACCTAGACGGTCTAGTCTTTGCACTTAACTTTCTTAATGTAACTAAAATAAAAATGCTGCACAGTTTTATCGGAAACTTATTAAAGCTCCGCTCCTTTATAATTAACGAATAATGTTTTTTGTCTTTAACCTTTAAATACACCGGCACACAAAAAAAAAAAAATTGTCTGTACACCGGGCGCCACCTATCTACGGGCATGTTTTTCGACCCGCTGAATACGAATTTCAAGTCAGTTTAGGCCGTCCACCCTTCAATTTCGAGTAAAAAATTTTTTTTCTTGCCAAAACATCGAATTTTCGCTATTTTTTGGGTTTTTTTGCAATTTACTCGAAATTGAAGGCTGGACGGCCTAAACTGACTTGAAATTCGTATTCAGCGGGTCAAAAAACATGCCCGTAGATAGGTGGCGCCCGGTGTACAGACAATTTTTTTTTGTGTGCCGGTGATATTGATATTATCGTTTCTTCTTTTAATTAACTTTTTTTTTGTATCAAAATTTTTGCTTTTTCTTTTTATTAAATTATCTTGAATATTCATCAAATTACTTAAATAGTTAGGGTTTAGTATTTAGTGTATTTTTTGTATTTTTTTTTTTATATATTCAAACCTCTTGTAACAAGATTTGTAATCTTTTATACAATAAACGTTTATTATTATATTATTATTAATTCCTCTACACAAAAATGCACACACACACAAATTTGCACTGAACTTCGCTCCAAAAATCTACAGTAAAATTCCAATTGATATAAAAATATTAAATATAGAGATAAATTAAAATTATATCCAGACAAACACATTATGTATAATGCTATTCAAAAAGAATTCTACAACATAATATTTATTTTATTTCTAATTAAACGGTTTAAAAAAAAACCTTTTAAATTTTAAATAATTTGCATTCTTACCTTCCAAGTATATATATTTTTTAATATTTACTTACCTTCTTAGCTTTTCTGTTGATTTACTTACCCAGTTTTAATAATAATTTTAAATTAAAAATTAAACAAAATATTTAACAAGACACCGCACACGAACTACGCTTAGGCGGGTCTTCAATATTATGCACTTATTGTCAATTATTTATTAATGTAAAATAAATGAATTAAAACTGAATTGAATAGAATTTTTAATCTTGCGTATTGTTATTACAAAGCGGTCCAAAAGTCACGCCCCCTCTTAACTTTTCAACGAGTTGAGATATCGACTTCAAATTTAGAACTCTTAAATAAGACAACTTAAACTATCTTTTTTAAATATATTTGATACTTGCAGCTCTTAAAATGTTGGCAGGGGGCCTGGGGGACATTTTTTTAAATGGAAAGGGGGGTCGAGTGATAAATTATTTTAAAGGTTATGTAATTCTCCATTTAACTGTATATTTTTAAATTTGAATATTTTTTTTTATGGGTTGAAAATGGTTATTTTTGTTAAATTCTCTAAAAAAATTAAACATTTTTTTTTTAATGAAAAATCAGAACTTTAAAAAATTGTTTAAAAAATTAGAAAATATACAGTCCAATAGAGAATTTTATTTGCTTTAAAATGATGTATCACACGACCCCCCTTTCCATTTAAAAAAACGCCCCCCCATGCCCCCTGTCCACATTTTAAGAGATGAAAGTATCAAATATATGCTAAAAGATATTTGTCTTATTTGAGAGTTTTAAAATTAAAGTCGATATCTCAACTCGTGCAAAAGTTAAGAGGGGGGTGAGTTTTGGACCGCTCTGTATATGAGAAATAACTAATTAAATTTTGCATGACTTACCTAGCACATGCGTTATTGAAAAGCATATTCCCAGTGAAGCATCAGATAGATCATAATGTCCATACATGTAATAAAACAACTCTAAAATTAAGAGTAAGTAATAAAATAATGCCGCTAAAATTTTAGAATATATTTTAAAAAGTCTGTTATAAACCGTTTTTTGGATTGGTAGGATGGATATTCCTAAAATACGCAAAAAGAATAAATGAACTTTAAAATAATTTTTTGGTATGCTTGGTTCAGGTAAGTACATTTTGAAATGATTTCTGATAAATAATTTCGTCAAGGAAATTCTTAAATTTATATTCCTGGATTTCTTAAATTAATAATAGATTTATATCAAACCCATAATTTTCAGAGTGCAGTAATTTTAATTTTCTAAAATTAAAATGAAATCTCAATAAAAAGTTTTAATGACAGTTTATTATCAAAGCTCGTCAAAAACCAGGTAATACCTAATTGTAGATCGAAATCTGGTAATTTTTGCTATTTAAATATTCCATTAAAAAATATTTAATTTTACACTGTAAAAAATGTTCCCGGTACGGATAAACCGTAATTTAATTACAGGCTATCGGTACCAGCATTTAAAAAAAATGTAGGATTAAAAATTTTACAGTAAACTGACATTTTTGCAATATTTGCTCAATTTTATAACGCAATTTAAAAACAATATTGTAATTTTAAAACTTAATTTTAATATAAAACTTTAATATTACAATGCATTGAAATTCGTTTAAATAATAATAATAAGAATAATAATAATAACAATAATATAATATATATATATAATTTAATCTTAACCATATAAATTAATCATATAAATTTTACAATTTAATATTAGCCTCATGTTTTACCTTAATTTTTTATTGTGTAGCTTAAGGCTATATAATTTATGAAATAGAAAATTTATTTTTACACGTTTTGGCAGATCAGATGTAAAATTTGGTTTGGGTATGTAGACCTAAATAATATAGACTTCCTTAGGTAAAGATCAGTAAACAATACTTACTTATCTTTTCTGATTTTATTTTTTATTTACCTAGTTTTTGACACAACCAAAAATGCGTAATAATTATGTTAATTAAAACATTACATTAATTTTAAAATACAATAAAATGATCGTTTAACTAAATATTGACAAAAAAAACATTATGTTTTACTCTAATAACTTGCATTCAGTAACTTTTTCCAGGGGTTCCAAATATACAAAAGTGTTCAATATTTAATACAGTTACAAATTATCAGTTCCATTTATAAAAAATTATGATCGTTTTTTTTTTCTACGTATCTAAATCAAACTAAAATATAAAAATGACTTTATAAAAAAAATACTTAAAATTGCTACTGAATCAGTAAAGTTTTAATTAGTACATAGTACTAATTATGGGAGGATTGGTGTAGTGGACTACCGCGTCGTACTTGGCGAGTTTACTACACTAATAGCGTGAGTTCGATTCTCACCGGCGCCTATTTGCCTTTTTCAGTTAATTAATAATTGATTTGGAGAAGGCGTAAGTGAAGCGGACACTCCCTATAAATTGGTTCGAAAGTCAATTAGTGGTTCCCTCTACTACTAACCCACACAAGTCCTGGACTTAGGGGATGCTTAATTAAGTAGAATAGTACGAGGTTAAACAAAATGTAATTAAATTTTGTTCTGTAGTAGGTAACTTTAAAATTTAAACAAATTGAAGTAGTTTTAAAATATGGATAAGAAAATCATGTCATATCAAAAAGAAATTGAAAGTGCCATTGCGTACTTTATTCTTTTATTTACATTTTCCATTCTTTTCCCTCTAACCAAAAGTGTATTTTTCAATAAATATTTTTATCAACGTAAAATATTACACCTTTATTCCCCTGACGTCCAAAAAAATCAAAGTAACACGATAGAACAACATAAAAATAACTTTGTCAGCACTACACGCCATACTAAGCAAAAATATAAACAGAAAAAAGCGTTATTGATTGTAACATTTTTTCAAATAGAACATTTGTTTTAAATTTCATATTTGTAGGTAGAGGCCATATATGGCATTAAAGTAGTTATAATTTATATTTAAGGCAAACAAACGAACGGACGTGCCCGGACGTACAATCAGACGGAAATTGTAATTATTCAGAATTTGATATCTTCAATTGTTTTGGTTGTGGCTACAAGGGTCATATTACCTTTAATTTGTATTATAATGGATGGTTAAAGGCATATCCACAGGCTCGCATAAGAAAGTAATACATAACAATGCGATGCCGTGATTGGCTTGATATGCCGCCATGTATCTTGTAAGCCAATCACGGAACCGCATTCTTATGTTTTATGTTCTTATGCAAGCTTCGGGATATGCCTTAACCCAGTCCATAATGTTAGTGCATTAAAACTAAACTAACTAAGAGTTTTACCAATAAAAGAATTATTTGAAACGTTTCATTGAATTGGTTTTCATTTAAAAACTCTTAGTTAGTCTATATGGGTAAGTGAATATCCACAGGCTCGCATAACAAGCATAGTACATAAGAATGCGATGCGGTGATTGGCTTGATGTGCCGGCATGTATCTTGTAAGCCAATCACAGTATCGCATTCTAACGTACTATGCTTGTTATGCGAGCCTGTGGATATGCCCTTAATCAACCTAAAATATTATATGTGTAGATAATTTATGGTAACTAGGATAATTTTTAACTATTTAAGGCATTTCTAGTTTAAGCAGCTTTATAGTATACAGTGTGCCTCAGCTAAAAGAGATCAATCGCTTTTTGGCGTTATAAGTATCCCCAACACGCTATAACTGTGCATAAACAAAAGTTTTCTACTAGTTTTTTTTTGAGATATAGCTTATTTTACACCATTTTTTAAGCAATTTTAATTTAAATACTAAAATTGAAAAAAATATTTAATACGTTAATCAAATAATGTGTCATAATTTGTATTTAAATTATAAATAATTTCATTTAAATTCATCCTAATTTATTATTTTGTTAAAATAACAATAATTTGTTTATTCACTGCGGTGGTTAAAGGTTTCAAGTACCCAAACTATTTTCTAGATGCAACTACTGTATTTTTTAACACTTTAATCTAAATAAAGTCTATTTAAGCCTCTTAAATGGTACCTATAGTACTTTTACGTTAGCCGTAGGTTATAATTATTTAAAGTTTAAATCCTAAACGCATATTATCCAAGTTCAGGTTTATTTAGTTTTGACAATTAATATGTCTGATTTTTATCCAAACATTTATCATTTATCGCAAATTAAATATCTTCTGATTTTTGAGGCAACAAAATTGACGATTTTTGGACTTTTTTTTCAGACGACCTACCTGTATTATTTTTATGTACAAAACTTTTTACAAAGTATTAGACAACTCTTAAAGTTCACAAAAAAAAAATTGTTTTTTTTTTTGTCGTCATAAATAAATGTGCAGCACGCGCTGAAGTTAGACAAAAAATAACATGGCAAACGGTTCCAGCGATAGCTCGGCCCCCAATGGTCCGAAACACAAAAATCAAAAACAGTCCAAACCCCTGTTTTTTTTTCATAAATTGTTGAAACATTCCATAAGAAGTAATTTAAGCATATATAAAAAAAATCGTAGAGGCTGATCGTTTATTTTACGTTTTTTCTAATTTATTATATAACTTACTTGAACTTTAGTATATATTTTAGATATAATTATAAAATCATTATTAAATAATTGTGATTATAAATTTTATAATCACTACATTACAAAAATTCTTATCTCCATCGCCAAGGGACCTATCTTTTTTTTTTCTAGCACCGTATTGTTTTAAGGGCGAAGTGGACCGAAAAATTATTTTTTTTTACACATTCGGACATATATTAAAATGTCATAAGGGGTCATAAATAAAAAGTTAAAATTTGCAGAAAACCACAGTGGTTAAATCTACGCCTCCGGGCACCGTGGCTGTTAATAAGGGATACATAAATAATCATCCCCAAAACAGTAAACTTTATAATCAGGTCCAAACCAATCTATATAATAAAACCGATGAAATTCTGTCTGTCTATCTGTCTGTCTGTCTCTCTGTTAAAATTTTCCAAACACTACCGTGTTAACGCCTAGGCAGTATCGACAACGTGATTTCTCCAAACTTCTGCGAATTGCAGCTTTTTGCGTCTAAGTACCTTTTACACGTTTTGGGTTTGTTCTGTGACGTTCAGTCTAAGTTCTAAATCCGAACGGAGATATTCGTAAGTAGGGGTGACCGGGGCTAGTTGTTGCAGGGGTAAGTTGTCGAATTGCTTATATCTTAAAAAGTAAAATATTTTTCTGCGCCAAACCAAAATTAACTGCTGCGTTACAACAGTGCCATTTATCATTTGTAAACTTAAATGCAATAAATTAAAAGAGCATCCAGATAAACCAAAAAATGTAAAAATTAAAGAGCCTAGTAATTTTTTTTTGGTAAATATTTTTTCTTATTGTTACTGATTTAAAGCATTAAGATAAGAGAATTTTATATATAATAATAGTTTAAGGTGTATATTATTTGTTGATATTGACATTTAGGAGTTTTTATTCGTTAATTAGAAAGTACTTGATACATAACGTAAAATTGACTACTGGGGCTAGTTGTCGCATTTGGTTTGGGGCTAGTTGTGGCATGATTTGGAGATATGTTCATGGTATAACAAAAGTGAAACTTTGTCGAATAGCAAATAAATTCGTTTATTAAATTATATTAAATTAAAAAAAAAATCAAAAAAATATTATTTAATTATAAAGTTGGAAATTTTGGCACAAAAGTAAAAAGTTAGATAACAATCAGCTTGTGGGGAGGCACATGTCTTATTAGTTATTTATAATTTTTATAAATGCCTTTATATTTCTTCAAAAAAATATACTCGAAGTGCAGCCACAACGAGCCCCGTTGTCGCACTTTTCAAGACTTCACAAAAAAAAAACATAACTCTAATACCCTATAAATTTTTCCATGTCTTTTCTTTAAATAATGTTACTGAAACATGCGACAATTAGCCCCGGTCACCCCTACCAAAGCGATTTTTGACGTGTTCATTTAAAATCAGAAAGCGTTAAAATAACCAAATTAAGCTATAAAGCAGACGTAATTTTTGTCGCGTCGCGTCTATAATAACGTTTCTGTAATAACACTGAGAATTGTTTATCGTAGTAAACGTTTGGACTTTTATGAAAAAAAATCAGGGGTCGGAAACAAAAAGTTAAAATTTGAAGAAAACCACCGTGGTTAAATCTAAGCCTCCGCGTGCCGTGGCTGTTATAAAGAGATAAATAAATAATCATCCCTAAAACAGTAAACTTTATAATCAGGTCCAAGCCAATCTGTCTGTCTGAGTGTCCTTCCAGAAGTTTTTTCATACTTCCCAAACAGGAAGCTGGGTCAGCTGAAAACCCATTTTTTAAGGGATGCTTTGGGACAAAAAAATAATTTGCAAAACTGCGCCACCATTTAAAACTTCCCCCAGACTTAAATATGACGTTGCCTGTTGTATAATATAACCTCTGCATACTCGATTTGATTTTGAAATATAATATCTTTACTATGTTTTATCTAGTTATTCTCTATTCACTGAAACAGTCCCCGTACATTGAAATGAACTCTTTATCCAGTTTCATATTTGCTTTATTTGATTTTTTTATAAATGTTTTTCTTGTTTTAAAAAACATTTAGATCATTTTTTGTATATAACTACATGTATGTGTCGACATTTCTGACTTTCCGCCAAAAAAGACCTGAATTGAACCAAGTCGATTCGTTATAAAATTTTCTAGAGACAATCCCAACTAGGTTCCCATTTCAGGTACTCTTTTAAACTACGTAAGATATCAACGGCAGACTAACGTACCCACTCTTAATTTATCTACTCCCTAACATCTCTACTCCACAATAGCCCTACTTCGTAACATCCCTACTCTAAAACATCCCTACTCCCCAATAACTCCACACTTGAAATAACGCAAAAAAATATTTTTTCTACGATCTAATAGAAAAGTTGACACTTCTACAAAAACAAATGAAGTTTTCAGATAGCGAAATAACCTATTTCTTAGAATTTTACTCTTCTGATCGTTACCATCAGAGCAAGCGTAAAATTGAATTTTGCGGGCCAGAGTGTAGGCAACCAGCATGTCAATCGTAAAACGGCTGTCAAGTATATGCTACGAGATGCTGTAGTCCGCCATTTTTTTAATATAAATTATTTATTTTGAATGAAAACCTAATTTCGTGTGCTAAATATTTGTTGTTATGAAGGAATTTTGGAGAGTGACAGTGATAAGGATTTTACTTCTAAACCACCAAATTTGCAGAAAACTATAAGTGCTGCAACCCTTTTTTTTTTATTCATCTCGGCATTCACTAAAATTGTGCGCTAAGGATCCTGAAATACGTAAACGCTATTTTTTTAATAAATGCGATTTTAGGGGGCTTCAGGCAAAAGGGTGGGGCACTTTTATTTTAGTGACATATTTTCCGTTGTTGCTTATAACGAGGAAATATTTTAAGAGAGCATCATGAACTTGGGTTCTATTAAGCTTTAAAGTTTTGCAATTATAATGCAAAGCTTAAATTCAGGGCCGAACTAGAGAGGGGCGGCCAGGGGCAATAATAACTCGAAAATCAGACCATCTTTTTACCATGTAAAATATATTTGTGTTTAATTATAAAGGAAAAAATGGTCTGCTTTTCGAGTTGTTATCACCCCTGGCCGCCTTCCCTTAGTTCGGCCCTGGACTTTAAGCTTAGCATTAAAATTATAGAACTCTAAAGCTTAGTAGAATACAAGTTCATAATGCTCTCTTAAAATATTTTCTCGTTACGATAAGATAAAATAAGATTTATTTCAACACTTTGATATATTGCTACATATGGTATGTTAAAATTTGATATGAAATAAACTATGTAAGTTGGCTAAAAAAAATAAAAATGCAAAAACAAAAAAAGCCTAATACATATTAGTTAGCAAAAAATAAATAAATAAAATATTAAACCTAAGTACATGCTTAAAAATAAAAACTTTAAACTAATTAAAATGTAAACAAATGAATATATATATATGAATTAATTAATTGACATTAACATTTAAAATAAAATATAATAAAAAACACAGAATACGACGACTGAACAGCTAAATAAACAACTGAACAAGTAAGTAAATGGCGAAGTTAAATTAAACAAATAATTGAAATATAAAATACAGAATTAAAATACACAAACTAAAATATATATATTTTTTTTTGTTTAAATATCCAAGCTACAAGCGTAATATTCCTCTAAATTTTAAATACATGCCTTTAATAATAAAATATTTTTTATTTTTTTTTTTTAAAGTCCAAACTTATTGTACAAGCTTATAAGCGACAACGGAAAGTATGTCACTAAAATCAAAGCGCCCCCAATCTTTTACCTGGTGCGCTTACATATTTCAGAATCTTTAGAGCACAATTTAAGTAAATGCGGAGATGAATAAAAAAAAAGTTCACTTTTTCGATTTTTCAAAATTTACTCTTTTTATTTTTAAAAGAAAGAAATATATATATATATATATATATATATATATATATATATATATATATATTTGTGTTTTATTATTGGGGTGATCTTATTTATAAACTATAGAACTTTAAGGCTTACTTGAATGTCATTAATATTATATTGTCAGATAGAAATAAGCTGTAAAATTTTTATAAAGTTAGAAATAAATAGTTCTTTATACATCAATGCCTTTTCAATTAATATATGGGTCAAATAAAACCCATAGATACTTTTGTTGGCGACGAGGGAAGAAGTGAAAGATGAAATATTTGCAGTTTTGTAGAGGAACTCTTTCAAATCAAAATGGATCCAGAGCAATTTAAACTACTTTTGTCTACATTTCAAGAATCACTAAAAGCTATGCTGACTCAAATAGCAGCTCAGTTACAACCTCAAAATAAGGTCACCCCTCCAGTAAAATTTTCCAGTATTGTACCTTTTGAAACATTTGATCCACGTACGGAAAGTTTAATTGTTATCTAGAACGTTTGAAAAACTATTATACAATAAAAAGTATCACAGATCCAACTCAAATAGCATAATTATTATGCGTTAGTATTGGCTCAATCCATTACAATAGCTTAGCTGCATTCTTAGGTCCGGATAAACCAGTTAAAAATTTAAGCATTGACGAACTTATTGAGGCATTCAAGAAAATGTTGATTCCTTTATATTTTTTGTAAACAAAATTATTTTTTTCCAATTTTTTTTTACAGAAATTGTTTTTTTTTTCATGTTCCAAGTAAATCACTATGTAAACAGCATCGAAATGACCTGTCTGGTTAGTAAAATAGAATTTTAAAGTATCTATTTACTTTAAAAAATAGTTTTTTTTTGAATTATAATTTGCTTCCCCTCGATAAATGAATACTTCGATCCGACCAGTATTTATTACCAAAGTCCAAACATAGTAGTAATTTTTATTGACATGCATCTGAATTTTCCAAGCCACTTGCCGTTAAAAATTCTTCTCCACTAATAAATATACAGAGAATTTCCGCCGAAGTTTTAAGGTCAAGTGTCTTAATATTCAGATACGGACATAAAACGTTGCGTATTTTTAACAAAATTAAAGCACAATTGTATAGGATAATAACTTCCTATCTCTTTTTATCTGAATATTCAGATTTGCTTTTTACACTGTAATTTAATACTAGAAAGGGGTCAAAATTTTAAACATAGTTTCGGAGGTATTAAAATTGTCTATCCAGCGGTATATTAAATATACTGCTATATATAATTTTGTTTTGTTTTTTAATTTAGTTGGTTTTAAATTTTAATTAAGTTGTTATTACAATGCATTCGATTAATATCTTCCGAAGCAAGAATGTATAACAATTTATTATTAATAATAAATTATTATTATTAAACTGTGAATTTATGCTGCGATTTGACGAAATTTAATAATTACATCTAGTGCTCCAGCTTTGTATATAATATTTAGGCACTTTATAATTAGTTAATTAATATTATTCCGTAAATTTACCATAATTTTTATAATTAGCTTTTAATTAATTAGGGTTCTGATTCTTAACCAAGAAATAATGCTCTTATTTGGCATAAGTACACATTTTTCCATTTCGTGTTCAGGAAATTGAAAATTCGAAAAATATGCGCTTTGACTATGACCTTTGTCTTAACGTATGACTGGATGTGACCCGCTTGTTTTTGAACTTTTGACAGTCCAAAGGGAATTATAAATCACTACTGCTGGGGCTGAATTATTATTGCAATATGGATTTATTACGTTTTTTAATAGAACAAAAAGAACTGATTGTATTTATCCCCATTTTATTTACAGACCAGGTGGCAATAATATAAAAAGTTGGAAATATTGTGTTTTACTGGCTAATTGCAATTTTCTCTAATAATAAAACATTCTAATACATATTGTGTTGTTCAAATAATCAAATTTTTTATCACAGGGTTATTGCACATAAAACCAAACAAGAAAAAAGTTCTATGAATATACTCGGCGCATTATCTATCTGAGTAACAAATTGGATCAAGGAAGCTATGATTAGTGGTTTAAAAATGACTTTTAGTAATATTTTTGTAGCCCATTGTGCTTTTGATAATTTTTAACATTTAGATTAAATTGACTGTCATTTTACGTCTTACAAATAATAACAAAATCTGTTTAAAAAGTAAAACTTTGTTCAAAATTATAATAAAAGTAAGTTTTTATTCATAAAGTGCTATTATAAAATTAAATTTAATATTACCTGAATAAAATTATGGACCAGTATTATTTTAACCAAAAAATTCTCTGTTATAGTGTTTACTTCAAAAATTTATAGAGCACTGCATTATATTACTTCATTTAAACAAAATGTTTATAGATTGATGCTTTAGTTTTCTTTTTATGCACTTTTCTTGTTATTTCTTCTTGCTAAAGCAAATTATTTGGATTTTTTTTATAAATATCAAAATAATGTCTTGTTTGACAATAAATTTTAAACAAGATGAAAACCTTACATAAGGAACTAAATATATTCTGCCAACCAAATAATCTTGTTAAAAGTCCAAACAAATGACCATCAACTCAGATAGATAATGCGCGGAGGTTATAATATATTATTTATGGGAGGATTGGTGTAGTGGTCTACCGCGTCTGTACATGAAAAGTCTACTAGCCAACAGCGTGAGTTCGATTCTCACTGGCGCCGATTTGCCTTTTTCAGTTAACTAATAATTGAAAGTTGGCGAAGGCGTAAGTGAAGCTGACACTCCCTATAAAAACTGGCTCGAAAGTCAGTATAAGCCGGTGGTTCCCTCTACTACTAGCCCACACAAGTCCTGGACTTAGGGGATGCTTAATTAAGTAGAATAGTACGAGGTTAAACAAACATCTAATGTAATGTAAATTATTATTATTATAAAGGTTTATTCAGTAATAAGTTCAAGAATTTTAAGGTATCTAAATCAAGTAATATGAAAATTTCCTATAAAAGTTGGGCCGGAAATGAGCCCTAAGGGAGATACAACCTTCCTAAGGGTACATCTAAAAAGAAGTTTTTATTTATTATCTCTGGAACCCTATGAACCACAATAACGAATTTTTGCACAAGCCTTAAACTACACTGTAAAAAGCAAATCTGAATATTCAGATACAAATGAATAGGAAGTTATTATCCTATAAAATTGTGCTTTAATTTTTGTTAAAAATACGCAACATTTTATGTTCGTATCTCAATATTAAGATACGTGACTTTAAAAATCCGGTCGCAATGCTCTTTATATTTATTAGTGGAGAATAATTTTTAACGAAAAATGGCTCGGAAAATTCAGATTCATGGCAATAAGAATTAATTCTATGTTTGTATTTTTAAAACTCGATATTGGAAAGACCTAAACTTAAGACAGGCCAAAATATTCATAAAATATAAACCTAAACGAACAAGGTGGACCAAAAGACCTATACAGGGCTGTTAACCGGACACTGCCCGTTAAGATATCATCTTAAAAAAATGGGAAAATCTGAAATCGACATTTGCCGTCTATGCTCAGAAGCACCAGAAACGGCCGAACACATTATGTGCTTCTGCGAAGCCATTGCTCGCAAAAGGCTACAATATCTAGAATAGGTATACCCAAGACCTGCAGATATATCCCAAGTAGCCCCCAAAAAAACTCTTAGGCTTCTTTGAAAGCCTAAAGTTTGATGTGGACTAAATTGCAAAGGGGATTCACAATAGATCTCATTGGTCGCAGTGATTTGAAAGGCAGTACCATGCCTCACAACCTCACTTATATTGTATTGTATTGTATTGTATTGTATTGTATTGTATGTTTGAATTTTTATTAGTTGGTAATAAATACTGGTCGGATCCAAGTATTCATTTACCGAGGGCATGCGAAAATAAGAATTAAAAAAAAACTATTTTAAATAGACACTTAAAAACTCTATTTCACTAACCAAACAGGTCATATTGATGCTGTTTTTACATAGTGATTTACTAGGAACATGAACAAAAGAATTTTTGTAAATAAAAAAAAAATGGAAAAAAAATCATTTTTTTTACAATAAATGTTTTTTTTTTGTGTTATGCTATATAAAATAAGCCTCTACATAAAAGTCCGGTTAGTGATATATAGTTCAAAGTGTATATTTACTTTAAAAAATAGTTTTTTTTTAATTCTTATTTTTGCTTACCCCCGATAAATGAATATTTCTATTCAACCAGTATTAATAAATATTAAGTGACAGCAGCGGAACAGTAAAATTTACGTATCAAGTACATTGCTAATATTTTTATGGTAATTTCTTAAATCTATATCTCAAGCATACTATTTTTTATGTACACGGTTATTCACGGAAATGGCCTATTAAAAGTTTATGGAGAACAAATAATTTTAAAAATCTAATATTTTGCAAGGTTTTTGAATATGGCCAATCGATTAAAAATATTTTCATGCTTGTACCACTTCTGGTTGTATCGGAAGTTGCACTCAACTTTGAGTTTTTAAACCAAATAGAATACCTCATATATTTTTAAAATCTGCATCAAAGTTGCTTTATTTTAATGTGTAACACTTTATGTCTATCTCCGATAGATTTTGAGTTATTCAAGTTTTTATCCAAAAATTAGAAAATTCAAGCATCCCTAAAAAAAAATATTTCTCCTTGATTTTTTTAATTGGAGAAAGTTTTTTTTGTGGTTAACTCAATAATACTTAACCAAATTATCCTAAGCCCAAACAGAACCCAAAATTTACAAGGTGTCTCAAAAAGCAGGCCAAATCTAACAAATTTAAAATAGCCATAACTAATGTTTAACCCTT
>OY294044.1:26897096-26967157 GCA_958510825.1 Brachypterus glaber | reverse complement strand
CCATAACCAATGTTTTGTAAGTAGGACCCTATAGTTTTTTTACTTAGTTAAATAGAGAATTAAATTTTCTTTAAAATGAATACAGGATACCATATACCTAAAATTAACCGTTATCGAGTTATTTGCAAATTATTGTGAAAAAAAAAGCAAAATGTACAGGCCTTAAAACCATGACTTCAAAAATATTTTAGCTAGCGTCAAAAGGGACTTTACTTTTAAGGTTAATATTAATGGTTCTTAAGGTACATACCTAAACACAAATCAATTCATTTTACTTGATTAACAAATAATATTTGTTATATTATAACAAATATAACAAATTTTAACAGAAATACGGCATTTTCACGATATTTTGCAAATAGCTCGAAAACGGTTAATATTAGTTATGGGGTATCCTGTATTCAATTTAAACCAAATTTATTTCTTTATTTAGCTAATTAAAAAAAAATATAGGGTGCTATTTAAAAGAAATGACTTATGGCTATTTTAAATTTGTTATATTTTACCTGCTTTCTGAGACACCTTGTATTCATTTTGGGTTCTGTTTTGGCTTAGGATAATTTGGTTTAGTATCATTAAGTAAACCACAAAACAACTTTTCTCAAATTTAAAAAAATCAAGGAAAAATTATTTTTTTTAGGGATGCTGAATTTTCTAATTTTTCGCTAAAAACTTACACATCAAAATAAAGTAAATTTAATGCGAATTTTAAAAATTAAAAATATATGGGTTGTTCCATTTAAAAAATCAAAGTTGAGTTCCACTTCCGGTAAACCGTGACACAAGCATGAAAATATTTTTATCCAATACATATAGATAATAAGACAATTACCAACTTTATTTTAAATAGATAAACTCAATAATAACCCCCGCTTGGCTTTTACTTTATTGAGTGGATAATTATTTATTTTACCCACTCAACTGTCACTTGTCAAATAATTTTCTTGTAAATGTCATTAAAATTTTTAATAAAAATATGAATTCCTAAGCTATTTATTGGATAAAACCTTGTATGACACTCATGGGTAAACCGATATTGCCCTCTCGAAAATTAACCTGCTTGGCTGACGCCTTTTCTTATGGGCAATATCTTACTTTACCCACTAGTACCATAAATAACTATTAATCGATTGGACATATTCAAAAACCCCAAAGGGCAAAGTATTGTTTCTCCATAAACTTTCAATAGGCCACTTCCGTGAATAACCCTGTATAAAGAATTAAATCAAAAGTAAATAGTTTGGAGGAGGATAAAAATAGTTACTGAAAGATTACTGTTTAACCCTTTGTGGACTAGTGGTCCCATACTAATATCACCTTTTAATATGAAAGTTGTAGCTTACTGGTAATAAATGGGTAACCAGTGATTAACGTTATCATGTAGCCTGTAAAGCCAACTATTGAATAAAATATAGTTCCTATTTTGAAACATCACTTAAACTGCAGGAATCGAAACTAAAAAATTACACTGAGTTCAAACTTGCTGCTGCAAGTTTGATTATTCATATATTTGACATTTTTAGTGTAAAATGACTGGAAAGTGAATTATAGTCATGAAAATGGATTAAATTTATCATATTTAATGCTTTTTTTTAAATATGTCTACTTGCAACAGTGGTCCTTATGGAAGATTACCATTTTTGGATATTTTTGAGTTTTTTAATTAATATTTTTAACAGTTTTAACTCGGTTTTAACTTTTTTTGGAGCTTAAAAATATAGTTTCAATCAAATAAATATTTATTTTTCATAAATTCATGTATCCGTCCGCAAAAGGTTAAACAATAATTTACTTTAAGTAAAAAAATAGGAAAAAAATAGCTAAAAATATAATAAAAAAGTATATTTAGATATTTCTATAGAATACTTATATTATAAAAAATGCCGACCCCGGTAGCGGAACGACTAGCGCGTTTGATTACGGATCCTGGGGTTGTGGGTTCGAGCCCCACATAGAGCATGGATGTATAGTGGTGTAAATAGTCGGTAGATGGAACTACGATGACTAACTGTAATGTGGGTGAAACTGTAAACACATTTCAGGGTGGATGCGAGTTCTGTTGAGGACCGTGCTTCGTAGGGCACGTAAAGATGGCGGTCCCGTCAATTAGGCCATAGCAGCGAAAAACGACGTTAAACAGTAAAAACAAACAAACAAACAAGTACCTAAAAATAAACAAAAAACTATATCTACATAAAAAACTAAATATAATACTTATAAAAATGTACATAATAACCTAATTATAATACTATCATATATTATATTATATAATGTATATCGTCCACTAAAGGCTCTAGTTGTCTAACTCCAAATTTTTCAAAAATGAGATTTTTATCAAATTTGCTTCATTATCTGATTACCAACATACTTCAAAAAAAAAAAGTTGCATTAAACCAATATCAGCCTCAAAAAATGCAAAAATGTAAATATTTTAAGTCGCTAAGTGTCTAACTCCATCATATGATTGTGAGAAAACAATTAAATGAGAACTGTCACTAATGTCAACCTATTTCTCGACAACAGGGGATCCCGTTTCAAATATTTGTTAATTTACTGTTTGATGATAATTACAATTATTGCCATTAATAATGTATATATATATATATATATTATGCCTACCTAGTAGTAATATTATATATTAAATATAAAAATATAAATTTTTTGTAATAATATTACGCGATATAATACGATAGGTATCCTCTTTTATCTTCCCTTGGAGTTAGACCATTAGTGAATTTAGATTCTGTGGTTAAAATTTAATTTACAAATAATTTATATAAAATAGATAACAATGAAAAGTTTTAAATACATTAACACATTTCAAACATTTTTACCTGTGAACAAGCTAGTTTTAAAGTTCTAAATTGCTATAATTAAGTTTTAAATCGTTTTTTACGTCTCCTGAAAAATATGACTTTTTGGAGTTAGACCGTTAGAGCCTTTAGATGACGATATATAAAATTTGTAAGTGATGGGTGCAATCGTTTCGCGTAAATCGACTATTTCCTTAAGAAAAAGTTAAGAAACGCTCCAACTTTGGTAAGTTTTTTCATAATTCAAAAATCAAGTTCTATTAAAGTAAGATCCCTACTGTTTTTAAAAATAATCCCCCCAAAAATAAAACAATTAACCCTTCTTAATTTTTTTCTTAAGTAAATTTACTTAAAAACAAATCGAAAAAAGCTGAAGACGTTATCAACGATTAAGAAAATATAAAATCATAAAAAATAGGGGCACAAACTTTTAAAATATTGTAAAAAAAGGGAAAGTTCGATAAAGTCCAAATTTTTATAAAAGATTCAATAATGCAATAAAACATACATTAATTCACACTATGCGAATCGCATACCATAATTTGGGGGCCATACATTTAAGAGTAGGTGTATTGTGATCTGCGGTTCTTTATATTACATTACATTACATTACATTACATTACATTACATTACATTACATTACATTACATTACATTACATTACATTACATTACATTACATTACATTACATTACATTACATTACATTACATTACAATACATTACATTACATTACAATACATTACATTACATTACATTACATTACATTTACATTACATTTTTGTTTAACCTCGTACTATTCTACTTAATTAAGCATCCCTTAAGTCCAGGACTTGTGTGGGCTAGTAGTAGAGGGAACCACCGGCTTTAATTGACTTTCGAACCAATTTATAGGGAGTGAAATGTTATTGAATGGGATTATTAAAGTGTATGGTCCTTGAAATGTTCGGATTTTGTGGAGCAGCATAGAGTAGTATTTTCAAAGTGTAGGAAATTGTTTTCGTTGTATGACTACTATATGATGTTATGACCAGTAATCGGCGTAAACTCAGTTATGACTCATTAACGTTGAAAATAAATACAGGAACATAGGCTTACGGATTAATTTTGCCGAATTATGAGGGAAATTTTTATAAAGGTCACTAAATCGAAACATATATATATATATATATATACATATATACATATATATATCGGTGTTTTTCAAAGAAAAAACCGACATTCGATTTTTATCTTTTAATAATACAAAGTTTTCAATTTTTATTTATCGATAACTTTTTTCTCACCTTTCTCGTTTAAATGGAATCATAAAAAAATTAAGATAAAAAGAAATAAAAATGTAAATATTTAAAACCTCCCGTCAACGTTAGAGTCCTATGCGAATACTGGAAATTCTCCGACTACTGATTATGACATTTACTAATTAAAATTTTTATTAACTTTAATATTATAGTTACTAAAAGTAAATATATCTAATAAAAAAAATGCCTGCTCCGGTAATTACCATTTATGAACCTGCATAAATACAAATTTTAATTAACTTTTGTAATACAAACAAAAATTTTATTATGGACCTACATTTGTTTTTGCAACAAAAACAAACATACGTAAATGTGAAAAAACATATGTTATTTAAAATATTTTCTAAAAACTTTTGTTCAGATTTTTAATTCATAAAATATTACAGCAATAGTTTATCATGCACTTTTATTCAAAAACTCCAGTGACTTTTTTATTTTGTCCAAAACACACATGTTTGGTACACTCTAAAAACATGTGCAGCAATTATTGTAGGCGATTTACTACCAGAAATTTTTATAGTAAATTTAAACCCTAACTTCATTTTTAAATAGCGATTGTAAAAATACCTTATTTTTTAAAGTAAATTTAAAGCGTTTGACTGTATTACCGTCGTGTTTTTACAGCTTCTTTTTTAATGTTACTTTGACCTATTTTTACAAGCACTTCCTGTATTTTTCAAGGGATATTACAACCTAACCTGTGGTTTAACTTAAAATTTACAAATAACATGCAAAATTAAGCATTATTCAGTTTTTTGTAAATTTGCTTATATGAGATAGTATAATTCAGTATTTCCTCACAAGGATAACTGCTTTAAATTTTCTATCACTTTTTACAGTGTAGGTAAGTGTAACTTATTACTACTTAGGTACTTACTTATCCCGTAACCTCTTATAGCATAGGTGTCGAGGTGTTAATTTTTCTCCATCCTTCTCTATCCTTTCCTAACTTCTTAGGTTCGGACTAGGAAAGCAGGTTCTCTATTCCTGCCTTCCAAGTTTTTCTCGGTCTACCTCTAGCGTTCTTTTCATCTACTCCCATTTCCCACACTATTTTGACTTTTCTGTCCACTTCCATCCTTGTTACCTATATTTCCGAAACATATGACTATTTTACAAACTTATAATAGACCAATCAAATCTCTTTATTTTTTGACTTTCAACCAATCGGATTCGAATTGCACTGATATTTTCACGTGTGAAATTATCAGAACCAAGGATATCTTGATTAATTTTAAAATATATAGTTCAAAGCAAATGCAGGAAAAGCTAACCTTTTGCAACGGCTTTGATAACGTTTAAAACCATATTTTAAAATTTTTCTTAACTAATGCACATAATTAATAGGCTTATTTTGTCACTTGACATTAAATATTAAATTTTAACAGTAATTTATAATAAATCAACAACAAATCGCAACTTTTAAGACTAGCTCTTTTATTTCGTTTATGTCAAAACATGCAAAATTAAAATGATAAACATAGCAATGCTGTCAGATTTATTTCACAATTTATTGTTTAAGTTTTAATTAATTATAATAGTTATTAAGCTACGGAACAGTTTATTTTTCAAGAACATAATGTAATTGTTTTATTCTGATTATTTATTTTCTTATGCCTAATGCTTTGTACAAAAAACAACAACTAATTTATAGGAAATTTTAATGTTCTGGGCAAAATATTGGAACTTCGAAGCACCAGATAAACGTTAAAACAATTGCTATATGCGCGCGCTTTTTCAAAATTTAAAAATATTGCCAGCCCGGATTTGGTACGGAGAACTAAATTATTTTAGGTAAGCTCTAGTTAAACCTAATTATATGCAATAAACATTTGAATAAAACATACTTTTTGCTAGTTAGTTTGTAAAATAGTCAAGCTAAATAACACTCAAGGTCTCAAGCTTTTAATAAAAAAAAATATATAAAATTATCGAAAATTTCACTACCTCTTGTGATATTACTGACGATACTTTTTATCTTTACTAGAGATACTCTAGTCTTCTTCTTATTTTACCACTTTTAATTTTTGTCCACTACATATTCTATTTTTCTTAAAACCTTCATTTCACATGGTTGGAGTTTAGTTTTATTTCTTCAGTGGGTAACTTTCTAATCTGATTTAAACTATTTTAAATAACCTTTAACCTTTTTAAAACAATTTTTAATAACTTTTAACCTTTAACATATTCTTTAACTAGGTCTGATATACGGCATTCCTGAAGGATTAATGGGATAAAGTAGCTTTATAAAAAAATCTGATTATGGATCATGGTAGCAGAAGATCTACACATTACCGAACCATTTACAGCTAAATCCAGAAAACTTGTTTTTGGTAAATAATCTTCTGCAGAATAATTTTGACAATAAATTGCAAATTTTGTTGAAGGATTCCGATAGTATTTTTTTGCCTGATTCCGAATATCTTTAAAGTAAATCGCTATATTTTTCCGTTTTCGAGTAAAATGCTCTTGAAAATATTTTTTCCGTTTTTCAAGTGCTTATAGAAAAATTATTATAGTACCTGAAAACTTTTATCTAAGCTTAAATTAGAGCGGGGTTCTTAATCTTTAAAATCGTACAAGAAAACCTCAACACAATGTTTGGTGGTAAATTTGTAAACAGTTTTAAAATAGCCCTGATAATATATTTTATGTAAACTATATTTTTCTTTGTTACATAGTGTCATTATGTTAGCAGCGAATTTTACACCTAAAAATCTCAAATACAAAACGTCTATGATACCACAATAATTCGCAATTACTGTCAAAATGAAAGTTATACAAAAACCGATCAAACTCGGCAAAATTCGGCAAAAACACTATGTAGCAAAGACAAATGTAGTTTGCATAAAACGTGGTTTCAGAAGTAATTTAAAATTGTTATCAAATTTACCACTGAACATTGTGTTAAGTTTTTCTTGTACGATTTTAAAGAGTAAGAACCACTCTATAATTGAAGCATGGATAAAAGTTTACAGGTACTATGATAATTTTTCTACAAGCACTTGAAAAACCAAAAAAAATAAAGAGCATTTTTCTCGAAAACGGAAAAATATAGCGATTTACTTTAAAGATATTCAGAATCAGGTAAAAAAATACTATCGGAATCGTTCAACAAAATATGCAATTTATTGTTAGAATTATTCTGCAGAAGATTATTTACCATTATTTACCAAAAACATGTTTTCTGGATTTAGCTGTAAATGGTTCTGTAATGTGTAGACCTTCTGCTACCATGATTCATAATCAGATTTTTCTGTAGAGCTACTTTATCATTAATCCTTCAGAAATACCGTGGATAGATAAAAGAAATGTACGCCATCTTTAAAAAATTATTTTTGTTTTTATACCTTGAAAGAAACATATAGCGTTTGAGGTAAAATATATGAGAGACTTGTCGTTTAAAGCGATTCAAAGGAATTCCTGAAAATCTACAGTGTTTTCAGTAGCGAGCTTAAAGACTAGAAAAACAAAACTTCCACACCGACATGTTAGCCCAGTCAATAATGATAAATTACTTAGAAATGTGCGTTTATTACTAAAAAGCAGTTGAGCAACAAATACTTCATGATAACAGTGCAATGATTTCTTTATTTAATTATTACTAAACTAATGCGCTAGATTTTAGACTTTTCCAAATGTTGACCAAATTATTTAGATTTTTTGTCGAAAATTTTGTGTTTGGTTATAAATGCCAGCATAATAAAATTATATGAAAAACAGTTTCTTAAGGTTATTCTATTAATTGTATGTTATGTATAACAATTTTTAAATATTTACAAAAACGAGATTCTAGAATTTTTAATATTTTGATTGTTGGCAACATTTCCAAAGCCCTCGTTTTTGTAAAGTATGAATATCTTTTTTTCTACTTTTTGGTTATACATAACAAAAAAGGTTTTAACTTTAAAAACTTGTTATTACCCTTTCTTGACAGGCGGAATGTCCTTAATCCTCTATATTTATAAAACCAAGCTTAAAAAAAATTGCAGAAAATTAAAAATTCTTAAATTAAAAACTTAAAAATTAAAAACTGTGAAAGAGTTTTTGTCCTACAACCTATAATATGAGAATTATCGTCAAAAATTTTAACATGCTACTTACCTACAGGGTTATTCTTTTAAATGGTAAAATGCCAATGCCAAAAACAATAGGGATTTCCTTAAATAACTTGATTTTTCTTGAACATTTCGAGTAGATTGGATAATCCGTTCTTAAGTTATCGTGTTTACAAGACACGTGACTTCAAAGCTACCGACTGACGGTAATTTTAATTTTTTTTCCAAAAATCGATAAAAAAAGCCCTAGACAAAAAAAATCTTGGATTTATGTGTTCCATAAAAAAATAAATAAACTTTAAAAAAGTCCGTCTGTCCGTTCGTCCTTCTTATGTCACGATTTTTGTGGACATGATAATTCAAGAATAAATTATCCGATTGACTCGAAATTTTCAGGAAGAATGAATGAAGAATGAAGTTTAATAAGGGGATAATCCCTGTTGTTTTTAAAAATAATTATTTTTATATAAAATAAAAGATTATAATCTCCCAAAAACAAAAAGGTTTTTGGAGGTTAAACTTTTTTTGAAAATAAAAAAAAATAAATTTTTTTTTGGTTTTTGTAAAAAGTTTAGTTTTTTATAAAAATTTTTGTTGAAATTTTTTTATGTTTTTTTTCTCAGGAATTTTTCTGTTTTTTGAAAAAATATTTATTTATTTATTTATTTATTTATTTGGGGAAACGCAATAAGTACCTACCATTTACTGTGAGTAGTATATAATGGAATGTATAGCATTACATACGGATTGTTTTTTCATGAAACACATATTATGTGTCCAAGATATTTTTAGAACACTGACAATTGTGGAAAATTCAAAACTACTGATTTTCAGCGCATGCGCAATGCTTAAAGTAATAATAACTTTATTATAACACTTACCGATGTGCTTCATTTAAATTAATTTATTTTTTATTTATTTTTTTATTTTGTTTTATAAACGGATTACAAATGAAAGTATTATTTAGGCAGCAATATTTTATATTTTCTTGATTGACTGGGCAGCCCAGTCTGGTTATGTGGTATATGAAGATAAATGTAAAAGTACACCTCCAATATAAGCTCGGTAACAGCTTGTCTTGATAGAAATGTGGGCGGCTTTTGCAATTCTGTATTGAATCGGGAAGAAAGAACATTGTGCTGCAAAAACTATAGATTTAATTCTATTTGAGGCGTATAAGTTCAACTTTAGCATCTGAAAATAATTATAAATGGTAATATATAATTTAAAAAAAAGTTTTAGTGCCTTTTAGAGGCAAACTATTTAAATCTATAAAGAAATTGTATTGCTTTACTACAGAATTTTCACAATCAGTGATAAAATCCCCAACCAAAATGACATACAGGGTGTATTTGAAATAGGGTAGGAAATTTTAACAGGTGATTCTACATGATAAAATATGACAAAAAGTTCCTATAAACATATGTCTAAAAATGCGTCATAAGGGAGATACGCCCCTTTGAAATTGGCTAAAAAAATCGGTTTTTATTTAATAACTCAGGAACCCTTTGAGATATGTTAACGAGCTTTTGCACGTGAATTAATAATAAGGCCCATCTTTGTATGTCATTTTCACGTACTTACTTAAACCAGGGGTGTGCGAAACGGGGGGGCATTATCAGTTTTTTGTCCCAAACTTTTTTCTGTGTAACTTTTTTTCAATTTTATATTTGAAATATGATTCCTCAGGTCAAAATACATAAAAAAGGTACTCTTATTGTAATACTGTAGGACTAACCGTTTTCGAGAAAAGTTCATTTGAAGGTGAAATTTCACGGTTCGAGGACGAAAAATTAAATACTATATTAGTATATTTTAATGATGTAATGTTATTCTACATCAAAAACTAAGAAAAAAAGTTTCCATACATGTAGGTCGAAAAAACGCTTTTAAAGCTACCATAGCCCTTTAAAAATGGTGCATATTTAGGAGACCATAGCTCCATTAGGATTGATTTTTGGAAGTACCTGTATATGAGGTTTTTTTCTTAGTTTTTAATGTACATTCGCCCTACATCATTAAAATTTTGGTTTTCAACATTTTAGTATTTAATTTTTCGTCCTCTAACCTTGGAATTTCACCTTCAAATGAATTTTTCTCGAAAACGGTTAATCCTACAGTATTACAACAAGAGTACCTTTTTTATGTATTTTGACCTGAAGAATCATATTTCAAAAATAAAATTGCAAAAAAGTTACACAGAAAAAAGTTTGGGACAATAAACTGATAAGCCCCCCCCCCCCGTTTCGCACACCCCTGATTGAAATAAGTACATGAAAATAACACATAAAAACGGGCCTTGGTAGGATTAGTTGACGTGCAAAACCTCGTTGATATATCTCAAAGAGTTCCTGAGTTATTAAATAAAAACCGATTTTTTTAGCCACTTTCAAAGGGGCATATATACGCATTTTTAGACATATGTTTATAGGAACTTTTTGTCATATTTTATCATATAGAATCACCTGTTAAAATTTCCTAGGCTATTTCGAATATAAATTTTAGATTTTTTTTCTGAAGCTGAAAAAAGGTGTCAACTTTTTTTCCATATAGTTTATTACTACTATAAGTGAAGATACAAATGCATAAGATATTGAGTCTCGCAAATGCTGGCATTTTTTGAAATTTTAGATTTTACAATTTTATTTTAATTTTTGAGTTTCAATTACCTTTTTATATACTTTAAACCATCTTATCTTAAATTTATTAATTTAAGGAAATCCTAGAGGTAATATAAGATATTTTCCACACCTGGGCAATAAAATTCAATTCACGGAACTCATACGATCTTGAAATGAAATATCTAAAATGGATAGTAAACTGTATTTCTAACTTTTATATAAGCTTTGTTATATTAAGTGTTTTAAGTTTGGTACTTTTTTTTTAAATCTATGACCTTGGACTTTATAACCTTAATTTCGACTAATTATGACGAATTTCTAAAACCCGCCATTTTGATTTTTGGTGTTTTGGTTACACTAGGCAACAAATCGCAACTTTTTTTTTTGCCCCGATCGGAAAGTAAATTTTTCTTACTAATTCGAGGGCGTAGAATCCGAATCTGACCTTAGAAAAATTCCAGCACCTAAAATTTTTGAGATATAAGTTCAGGTATAAATGACGTTTTTCTTCAAAATCTTTAAAAAAAAAGAGTAAAATTTTGAAAGTTTTAGTGCATATTAAAAAAAATACGAGGAATTCAAAAATCTATATGTCAAGAACCTAATGTCAGAGTAAGTACGCGAAAAAAAATAAAAAGGTTAAAATGAAAGTGCAGAGTTTACTTAATTGCTCATTTGTGGCAAAACTATCAAATTTTTTAAAAAACTTTATAGAACTTAATTTGTAGATTATAAAATTCTCTACAAAAATATTTATAAAATATTTTTTTATTTTGCTTAGTTTGTTCCTAAAAAGTAAATAAATGAAAAAGATATAAAATTAAAGTACACAGTGTAAACTTTTTTCCCGAGCCCAAAAAATATATTTTTCTTATCAATTTAAAGGCGCAGAATCCAAATTTGACCTTAAAAAAATTCAGCACGTCTTATTTTTTAAATTTTAGTACATGCAATTATGCCAATTTAAAAATAATTTATAAAACAAAATATTGTATTTTTTTTTGTTTTTTAATGGTCCTACATCATAAAAATGTTACTTTATTACATAAGAACCATAATACGTAACATTTTTTTAGTTCATTTTTGACCCCCCAGTAATGATTTTTGACAATTTTTTGCATGAGTACGTGGCGATAAGCTTGTCACCTTATGCACCCTTCTTCTTACCCTCCACCCCTACTTAGTTTTCTCACATTATCCATTTTTTTTTTATTTTTTTTCACAATATCCCTATTTATTCTACCTATGAATTTAAAGTTTCTATGTTTTAAGTTGGGTATTTTTTAACTAATATTGAGTCGCCGAATCCAAATTTGTCCTTGGAATATTTTTGTCTCCCTTGATTTTAGAACAAAAGAGGGATAAAATAATGATTTTTTAACATCTTTATCTTATTTTTCTCAAAAAACTTAGGTAATAGAAATATTCTGAGGCCAGATTCGGTTTCAGCGACCCAAAATTAGTTAAAAAACATATGACTCCAATCGGGGCAAGAAACCGTGTTGCCTAGTGTTATTGGTCTACATTAATATTCCTAAAAAGAGCATGTCACAGTGCCCCAGAACTGAAATAACCAAAATTTATCGTTCCATCAACCAATCTTCATAATCATGTTCAGGGACCCAATGCGAGCATAAAGAGCCAAAATGAAGAAAATCTGTCGAGGATTTTTTTTTATAACGAATAACGTGTTTTTTTTTGGCGTAGAATTAGATCATTTTGGAAAACTTTTTCCGATTGGGCTGAAATTTGCACCAAAGCTTTATTATATTGTGTTTTTAGTTGGTATAAAAATCAACTTTAGCGTATTTTCGTCCCCCAACAAGGGGTTTAAACTCCAAAAATTTGATTTTTTTTTTAATTTTTGATATTTACTGGTACATTTTTAAGAAAACATTTTTATAGGGAATCAATCAGCATTTTACAAGCTTAAACCCGTTTTGGGGGTCTTAGAAAAATAGGGTGAACTTGATTTTTATACCAAATAAAAAGTACTGTGTAATGGCTTAGTTTACACCGTAGGTACCAAGCGCTTAGTCCGCGTACTATATGAAGTCAGAGGTCTAATCAATACGATGTAAACGGTAAGGACTAAGTTTTTAGTCCTCAATTGGTCTCTTTTAATAGTTATCCAAAATTTGCTAGGCCAAAGGATCGAAAATACGATATCAGTCGAGTTCTCAAAACAGAACCAAGTAACTGTCAAAATATAGCATATTTTGGATATAGCAAACTTATGAAGGAGTGCCACAATTCTTTATTTTTTATTATTTATGATGAACACATGAATATCACAGCAAAATTGAACACAAATAAAGTATACATAACCTCTAAATGTGATAGTCTCTTGAGGATCAATTAACATTGGCGCCAGTTTTAAAATAATGTATGTGTAAATTGTTTAATTGATTGGTCCTTATTTAGTGCGAGGACCAGAATAGTCCTCACCCTGTAAACTAGGCCAATAAAGGTTTGGTTCATATTTCAGCCCAATCAAAAAAAGTTTCCCAAAATGCTCTAATTCTAAGCCAAAAAAATCAAGTTTTTGGTTATAAAAAAAATAGATTTTTTTTTTAATTTTTGTCTCTTTTTACTCGCATTGAGTCCCTGAACACGAATTATAATAATTGGCTGATGGAACGGTAAATTTTGGTTATTTCCACTGTGATGTATACCAAATTTGAGCAAAATAAAAAAAAATCAAAAAATGAACCAGCCTAGTGGCGCGGATTTTTTTTTTCAGATTTTTTACTATCATATATGAAATCAGCGGTATCAAAAATACTCGTATGCAAAAATTTAGATTTTAGTCTATCTCAGCCCACTGGGCGACGCGTCGCAACGGAGGGATCCACCGAAGTGAGTAGTTTCGGCGCATGTTGGATGTTTAATCCGGTTTTGGTAAACTTTCGAATAACTTCGCGGGTATTGTAATCTGATAGTTTTAAATTAAAACGCTCCATGCCTATTTTTCCCTTTGCCACTTTCAATTGAATACGTAGTAGTTTACTAGAAAGTTCATATACTCAAGTAAAAACTTAGTTCAACTATATAAATCAATCAAAAATTTTGTTTCATTTTTTCTCCATTACTTCAAGTTTATTTTCGAAATCGATAATAAACTAAAACTTTAAATTGTTTCGTATATAGAAGATGCCAAATATGATATAGGATAGGAAAACTAATTTTTACCTTTAATAGAAATTGATAAACTGTGTATTAAGAGCATAGATGTCACAAGCCAAGCTGGATTTCTAATTAAATAGTATATGCTGAAAATCCTGACTCGTTTACATTTTCTTTTGGAATTATTAAGAATTAATTAATAAAAAAAAACAACAAAAATATTGAAATTACTAAAACATGTAGGGGGATATCCCGAAATCGTATTGTTTTTTATTTTTATATATACCATGTTATATTTTAATTTTACGGTTTTTGGTTGTTGGAAACGTATAAAAAACAATATGGTTTGCCTAGTTTCGTTTATTGTATATAAACTTTCTCAAAGCTGTAAAACAAAACGAAAAATGTTTTAGGTACAAAACATAACTTTTCTATGTATATATGTATAGGTTTTTTTTATATATAAATAATTACATTTAATTTAAAACTAATGGTCTTTACAATTTGAAAAATGAGGGGGGGGTTTAATTGTTTTTTATTCTTATAATGTCCCAAAGTAGGCACTTTTTTTTTGTTGTGTGAGTGTTTTTGGATATAATGTTTTAGGTTAGTTTTATTTTTGACAAAGTTTTTTATGACTTACCAGTTAGCCGAAGACTCTAAAGAGGTTGAAAGGGTACATGAGTGTACCATTTCTTGATTTAAAGGGGTTTTATTTAGTTTTTAAAATATTCATAAAAGCACATGTTTGTTTATGTTATATTTTATGTATATGAAATTGCGATACGTTAAGATAATAATATTCAAAAAGTGTTATGTATATAGAAATTTATTTATCAAGTTTCTTACTTAGGTGCTACACTCTTACACCCATTTTTTCAAAATGCGTCTTCTATAACACACTCATCCTTTTAAAAACTGCACCTGTCAAAAAATGATGTTGGTCAAAATCCAGTCTAAAGATGACCGTTTATGTCTCTCATTTGGAAAAGGGCATAAACAGCCAGCCTTAAGGAGGGTAAAAATATAGTTTTATTATTCCTATTATATATAATAACTAAAATACGGGTATTTTTTTTGATAAAATGTGAAATAAAAAAGTCAAAAAATAAATGCGTCCCTTTCGAAAGGAGCATAAAAGACCATTAAATTTCGTTGAATAAAAATTAAATAGAGAACTAAAAGTCACAACACTCAATACATTGTATTTAAAAGAATACAGTAAAATAAAAAAAGTTGCAGTTTTTCTCAGTTAAAGAAATTAAACGTTTTTCGTGTTTCCTGTAAAAAAATATTTTGATTGTACATATTATGTGCTCTTTTCGGAATGACAAGTTCATTTGAGCTTTGACCCACGAAAATTTCAAATTTCAAATTTTTAAGGTCACCTCTTAAATTTGTTCATTGGGGTAAGGGTATCATCACTGATTTTTTTCAGAATTTTTGAAAAAAATCTAGAGGTCGCTTAAAGTAATTTTTTAAAAAGATATGTTTCTTAAGCTTTTTTATTTTTTTTTTAAGGTCGAAGGATTTTTTATTTAAATCTTTTTAAAACGACACGGTATAAAGAGATACTAAATGGCTAACTTAAAAAAATCCAAAAGTTTTCTTTCAGATTGGCGGAGCTGTGCCCTTTTAAGTTCGAAAATGCACTACATTGCTTCATTTTGGGCGTAATGACAGGCACAAAAATGTTTTTTCTTAAAATATTGGTCGTGTAGCTCATATGTCCTCACATAAAAAAAACACTATATTTTTTTCAATTGGATATACGGGGTATCCATAAAATAAAAACTGTAGTATTTTTTTATTGGATATACAAGATGTCCAGAAAAAAATATTAAAATATACATATCCAAAAAAAAATACAAGAGATTTTATTTTTATGTTTGTATATATCAGAATTTGTTTAGAGACAAAAAAACTTAAAAAAAATAAATTAAACTGCTGAAAACCGAATTTATCTTTTAAAAATGCTAAAAAAATATATATTTAATTTTTTTCTCGATACCCCGTATATTCAATAAAAAAAATATGGTGGTTTTTATGTGGGGACCTATGGACTATAGGCACAAGATTTTAAGGGAATGAAAGAACTTTTTTTTGTGCCTGTCATTATGTCTAAAATGAAGCAATGCTGCGCATTTTCGATCTTAAAAGGGCACAGCTCCGCCACTTTGAAAGAAAACATTCTGATTTTATTTGAGGTTATCCATTTACTATCCTTTTATAAAGTACCGTGTTAAAAAAAAATAAATAAAAAACCTTCGGAAATAGAAATGCTAAACAAACATATCTTTTTAAAAAAAGCTAAAGAAACATATCTGTTTCAAAAATTCTGAAAAAATTCAGGGATGATACTCTTACCCCAATGGACAAATTTAAGGAGTGAGACCTCCAAAATTTTCAGTTTGAAAATTTGGTGGGTCACCCTACTAATGGTGTACCTATAACTCAAAGTAAAGCCAACACACTGCTTAGGGAACGTTCAAGTATTATGTAACGCTCCTAGGGGGGGGGGTCATTTTGGAGTGTTACGCCCATGTTAATGGTATAGGAAAATAGCGTTACAGGGGGGGGGTGGGGGTCCAAAATTATCAAAATTTGTGTTACGTAATACTTGAACGTTTCCTTAAGGCTGACTTTTTAAAAAGTCCAAACCTTTTAGATAACTAAAAAAAAACTCCACCTTAATTTTGACAAGTAAAAATATATATTTGAAGTTTAATGTTTAATATATCAACAAGAGGTAAAAATATTAAATGCTTCGCATAATTGTGAATTATTAATGTGATTTTATTTATTTTTGGGGAACAGGACTTTAGATCTTACCAAAATTATTTTTATATTTAGGTTAGATCTAAAAGCCCTATCCCCAAAAACAAGAGACTAATATTATATAGAACGAGAAAAAAACGCACAAGTGAATTCCTATAAAATCCTTTAAATTCCTATAATAATGCGTTGTATTATTTGACACACGGATGTGTGGCTATGGAAAATATGTGAAGAAAATGTGTAACTCTCACTGGCACGCACACAAGCCTTATGACACTTATGACGTAAAGAAGAGAGCGCGCTTCCCCTTTCGTCGGAGCTTTTTACGTCTTAAAATTTTAAAAATGTTATTCTTCCCAAACCGCATGTTGAGAAAAACATCTCTATATTTTTTTATTTTATTAAAATTGGATTATTTATTGTAATAATTTTTTTGTTTTACGAAAGACTTTGTCACTATTAATCACTACCAATTGATGAATCTTTTTGCGTTACATAACCAATCAGTGTATTTTTTACATAATTTGTTATCTCCAAGACTAATAATAATAGGATGATTCAGCGCCTCAAAATATATAGAAATACACTTCTTTCGGAAAAAGTGGGAGCTTTTTTTCAGTTTTTAATGTAGAATCACTCTACAATATTTTATTTTTTTGGTGCATTTTTTAGTTCCTATTTTTTATACTCAGAACGTGAAATTGCCTCTTTAATTGCAATTTTCTCGAAAACGGTTGGCTCTACGGTTTTACATAAAGAGTACATTTTTATGTATTTTTAATTAAAGATTAATATTTTATGGAGAAAATATCAAAAAAAAATAAGGATAAAAAAGTTTGGGGCACAAAAGTGACATAGCCCCCTCTCATTTCGCACGCCCCTGTTTAAAATTACCAAATAAAAATTACATGAAATGATAGCCTTTATCAATATTAAGGCATGTGCAATAATTTGTTACTGTGGTTAGAGGGTTCCAGAAATATTAAATAAAAACTACTTTTTAGATGTACCCTTGGGAGGGCTCCCTTAGGACTCATTTTAGGACCTACCTTTAGAGGGACTTTTTTCATTTTTTTTTTAACGTAGAATCACCTCATAAATTTCTATAACTTTTTTCTGAATAACCCTGTATAGATAGAAGAGTATACTCTTCTATCTATGGAGCTGTGAAGAGTTTAATAATAGATTAGAGCCCAATCAATATTTGACAGAATGTGTAAATTTTAACGATATATCATCCTGTTTGCATTATGGCTTTCACGATTGATTTTCATTTGTGAAATTCTGAAGTTATGGCTCGGATAATGTTGGGTCATAAATTTTCAAGCGAAAAAAAAAACTGTCGCCCTTGGCAGGAAAAATTTATTTGGTAAATAAATACATTTACATAAAAATATTTAAAGTATTTTTTTATTTTTTTGGTTTGTGCCGGTTAACTGAAAAATACATTTAATTGCGCGCCCTTTTGGGGATTTATTAACTCATTAATGTCACTTGGAAGTAAATTTATAGTTCAAATGTTTTTTAATGAAATTAACCAAACATTATCAAAAATAATAGGTTTAAGTCAAAAAATACTTTTTCTACAAGCGTGCGGAAAGATATCTCTTTCCGCACGCATATGCGTGTGGAGAGAAGCTCTTTTCCGCAAGCATAATTATTTCATAAAAACAAGTACCTTGATTATACGAACTTGTAACATTATTGGCGACCGATCAATGAACTTGAGGAGTGGGGGAACAGGAATGGCGTCTGAACAAGTGGCTAATATGAATGGCAGCCATTAACCGCATTCTTTATTCTAGGGGGTTCAAATTTTTCACACTAGGTGGTGCGATTTGGTAACTTTATAGGGAATTTTCATCTTGGTGCTTTCAGAGACCAACTTATCTCTGGTGCTTAAAGCACCGTGCTTTATTGACAATGAAGTTTTTAGGGTTATGTACAGTGGATTTAAAAACGGTATAAAAAAACATTTATTTCTCAAAAAAACATATTTCTATTTGAAAAAATTACAGAAATGTATAAAATTAAAAAAATAATGACATAATTAAAAAAATAACTAATAAAATAAAAAAAAAGGTAGGTCAGTTGAATATTTTCTCAAACCTTCATTCTTATACATTTTGGTACTGGCGTGTAAATTATCTTAATTAGGGTCACTCGATCAGTTTTTGCTTTGTCTAGTTGGTGTGTTAGTGTGTTTTGGTGTTTGGTCGATTTGGGCTTTTGATTTGAGGTGAAAACTTCCACAAACCCAAACGACTAACCACCAAAACACTAGACAAAGTAACAACTGATCAAGTGACCATAGTCTTAATAATTTTATTACTTTTTTTATTCAGTGTCAATTTTGATTAAATTCATCATAATTTAGTTATAAAGTAGCATTCACTGATCTAAAATTAAATGAATTTTATAAAGGGAGCTTCGAGTCATAACTTCCAACCAGTCGAAACTCTAGCTCTGGGGCTAGGGAACGTTCAAGTATTACGTAACGCAAATTTTGATCATTTTGGACCTCCCCCCCTGTAACGCTATTTTCCTATACCATTAACATGGGCGTAACACTCCAAAATAACCCCCATGCATAATACTTGAACGTTCCCCTAGTATTCCAACCACTTGATTTTAAAAATTTTAAAGCTTTTAAGGTATATTTTGGTCAGAATTGTATTCTCCCAGTTTGAATGGGGACTATGCCCCCGTTTAAATGGGGGCAAGGCATCAAAAATACCAAACAGGCAAAAAAAACTGACCTACACCAAAGAGTTAGGTTACGTTATGTTTAATATCTATAATAGATATACAACAGTGCAAAATCGGTCGGAACTCCAGACACTCTATTGTATAAATACTTGTAATAAAAAAATGTACATATGAAAATCTTATTTTTGAAATACACACCCTATTTTTTCAGATTCGAACTCTGGCTTTCTTCAGAAGTACTTTCTCTTTTCCAAAAACCATGTCATCATATTTAAAATGCCTTAAGCAAACAAATTTATTCTCAGAAAAAGTATACCTACGTAGATTTGGGTGTTTTAAAAATATCAAGCCATTGCTCCAACAATGCTTTATCTTTTGGAAACCTGTAAAATAGAAAACCCTGGCTATAAATTAAATCTCACTAAATTTGTGGTTTTATATACATATAAGGGCCACTTGCACCAACGATGTTTTAACTTTAAACTTGGTTTAGGTTGACAGTCAACCAATCAGAACACAGCATTTTTAACTTAAACTCAGTTTAGTCGAGATAATCCCAGTTTAAGAGTTGGTGCAAGTGGCCCTAAATGCAAAATGTACAAGTCAATATAATCCCAACTTAAACTTACTTAAAAAATGAAACTTTCTCCAGATTTATTCTTTTTACACTGCGGCAGCCAATGACACAGCAAGACATAATTAGAAAAGTTTTTCTTGTATACTAATCACTCACTAAAAAACTATATATACACTTACACTACGGAAATTAATAAAAATAAAAAAACTACCATTTAAAAGTCTCAAAAATGCTCAAACATATAATATAATTATTCACAGATAAAGATATAAAAATTTCAACCGCAAGTATTACCAGAAAAAACTAGTACGATAACAGAGACTACAATTTCTGATGATAAAATTCCTTATAAAGTTACCAAATCGCACCACCTAGTGTGAAAAATTTGAACCCCCTAGAATAAAGAATGCGTTTAATGGCTGCCAACGTAGTGTCACTACTTATTTGTATTGGAATCCTGTTCCCCCACTCCTCTAGTTCATTGCGACCGATCAACATGATAGCGTCCTAAGCTAGTTTGTTCATGTCAATTGTGTTGTTAATTTTAATTGTAAAGTTTTTATAAAAGAAAATGATGAGCCTTAAAGAAAAAGATGCAAGTTACCTGAATGAATAATAGAAATGAAAACTGCAACAAATTTATTATTAATGTTTAACCAAAATAGAATTGGTAATAACTAACGTTAGATTCTTTTCAATAATTCTCAAAACTGTTAATATCTTAATTCTGTCGTGTTATTCTTGTTATATTTATTCACAAATTAACAAAAATGTTTAAATTTCTTAATTGTTAATTGTTCTTCTATTGGAAAAAGATATAAAAATAAAATTAATTCAATTAAGTATACTTATATACAAAAGCACATTTTATTTTTAACTCGCTCGCGGAAAAAATATTGTTCCTAACGCATGCGTAAGAAAAGAGCCTCTATCCACACGTGTTAGGAAAATAGCTATTTCCTAAAGTACTTAGTTTTAAGCTAAAAGATTTGTCGGTCCTAAAGCGCCAATAATATTTTTAAAACTTTGGATTGTATTCTGACTATAAATCAAAATATAATTTCAGAAAATTGAAAATCTATTATAGACTGATATAATATTAGTATACAGTTTTTGCTTTCTTCTAAAGAGAAAAGTGATCGATCTGTCGATATGTTGGTCTGTGGACTAAATGTCTACCCTTCTGATTTAGTTAGCTTCTAATTTGTAAAGTCGCTTTATCCAGTGGCGGCTTTAGCGGCGTACGCCGCTAAATAAAGTGATTACTTATTTGACCTTTAGCGCCGCATCAACCATTTAGTTCATTACCAGTAGCGGATCAGAAATACAAAGTGACTGCTATACATTTACACCTGCTGGTTCATTGTGTTTCCGCGTTAAGGCCATTTTTTTGCCGCCATCTTAAAAAAAAACAAAAACTATAGAAACTAAATTAATGCGATTTAATAGAAAAAATATTATTTTTTTTATTGGTGGAAAACCTCGTGAACACCGCAATTCTCCAGGTTAAATAGTTTTTGAGTTACTGCACGCATTGGTTAAAGAGGAGAATTTATACTTAGTCAGTGCTGCACGCCAATGTCAAATTTTAGACAAATTTTAAAAATTTTGAGAAAAATTTTAAAAAATCATATTTTCGAAACGGGACGTTTTTGAATAAAATCCCGTGGAGGTTTTTCTTAGACATCGGTGGGCTACACATAAAAAAAATAATCAGACAAATCCGTAACCCATGCCGTCAGCCCTACCTGGATCGGAGTGGATATCATCAAAATGTAATATATTGTTATACCATATAATTGTATATCTAACAAATCTATTATCATGAAACCTGCATAGAATAGGACACTCAGACAGTAGTTTTAACCGGTAAACGAGAAATTTTCCACGTCTACTGCGAATAAAGTTTAAAAAAGTTGGTAAAATTCCGTTTGTTGGCAATATTATTGGTTCTAGCAAAGAAATAACAAAAAAGTGCTATTTTTTATTGCTTTAATAAAAGGTTCACATAATTAGTAGTTGATCCTAAAATTTTCAAAAAAAAATAAAAAATGGAGTTTTTGAGAAAAATGGCCTTAAAAATTTTCGCCGCCATCTTGAAAAAAACAAAAAACTGTCAAAACTAATTTCACAAAATTTGATAGAAAGGTATATAATTTTTTGAATGGCGAAAACGGCAGTTCTCTAGGTTAAATAGTTTTTGAGTTATTGCACGTCAAGTCACATTTTCGAAAAAAAAAATAAAAATTTTGAGAAAAATTTAATAATTCATATTTTCAAAACAGGGCGTTTTTGAAAAAAATCCCGTGCAGGTCTAACATTGGTGGGCTACACATAAAAAAATATTCAGCCAGATCGCGACCCAAGCCCTCATCCCTGCCTGAATCGGCGCGGATATCATCTGTTATCAGAATGTAGATAACATACCCAAATTCCATCCAATTTTAAATCTCGATATCTCGAAAACTGTACATACAATTAGGCTGAAATTTTAATTAATTGCTAAGGACATGAAGGTTAAAAAAATATACAATTTCCAGCAAATTTAGCCGGAGGCCGAAATCACAGGGTTTTGTGCGGGGTTCTTTGTACTAAAGTACTTTTCCATAAGACCGGTGCACTACCGTAGTGCAAAGAATCGTAACGATTCTCGAGATTTTCAAAGTTCTCTAGAACATAAACTATTGATTTTTGGGGGTTGTGCCTTTGGACACTATTGATCAAAATGTAGTGAACTATAACATCCAAATCTGGCTAAAACCATTTTTAAATAAAAAGGGAGCGAGCTCCTTTGGGGGTCAGTGAGCTTTTTCATTGTCAAATTTTTTTTCATTGCCCAAAAATATGTAACAAAAATATAGTCTGGTTTAGAGTAATTTTACTATGGCCTGTTTCTTCAAGCAAGATAGTAAATTAAAAATCGCACAGTAAATATTTTCAAAACAGATTCGAATATTGCATGTGCGAATATACTGCGTAGTTTGTTTTATTAAACATAACTGTATTCTATACACAAACATATACTATTCGAACCTGTTGTAAAAATATTAACGGTGCGATTTTTAATTTACTATCTTACTTGAAAAAACAGACCATAATTAGGGTTATTCTTTTTTGTGGGTCGGTGTAAACTTTTTGACAAAGACGTTATCAAATTTGTTAAAAACTGGTTTCACACTTGTTCCAGATAATCTCGGAAAAAATATTTTTATATCAAAACAGTGAAACTCAGCAAATAAAAATTTATTCCTTCCTTCCTTCCAACAGCATGTTCGTCAAGTAAGCCTCACATATCAGGCAGTTCTTTGTGAACGATATCACTGCTCTACATCAAAAATTTTCCGACACCATTTTAGTTAATTCTGGACCAATCTGATGAGTTGTTTTCGGAATCTTGCTTCGTTTTTCTCGATCAGCTCGTTTTATAGAGATATTGCGCAAAGTGTTTTTTTTGCCTATAGTTGTGGTAAATAAATAATTAAGGTATAATTATTTTTTTGTTGCCCTGAATTGATTGTCTATTAATAGGGCTCTAAGCCAAAAACAGCAGATTTAAAATATCTTTATTCGTTTGTTGTTTATAGGCTTCTAAATTCAAAAAATTAGATTTTTTCGCCTTTTTTTGCTATATTTTCATGTAAATTTTATGTAAATGCTAAAGATATGGCTCTGATTTTTATAAGCCACACTAAAACACATGTTAGGTTTCTAAAAATTAAAAAAGTTTTATAATGAATCCAGTAACAGAGATTTTACGGGTAGTTATTGAAAGCAGAACAACAATCTTTTGAATTATTTAACGTTTGTTTAATGTTATTTTTATGTTTTAAAGCAAGGATACAAGGTTTTTCTTTTAGTTTTCGTTTTGTTTTTTTTTTCAAAATAAATGTAATTTATTGTGTTGCTCTTCTAAACATAAATAAAATACTTTAATATTTTTGCTTTTTTTTCGATAACCTCTCCTCTCCGTCACTGGATTAAATCTAAAACTTTTTTTATTTTTATAAACCGCACGTATGTGATTGTATTGCAAATAAAAATTAGAGTCGTATCTTTAGTATTTATTTTAAAATGTTATCAAAACATATCGAAGAAATATAAAAAAATCTAATTTTTTGAACTTTTAATTAGACCCTATTTTTTTATAACAACTATAGGCAAAAAAACACTGTTCTCTATATCTCAAAAAAAAAAACGAGCTGATCGAGAAAAACGGGAAAAGGTTCCAAAATCAACGCATCAAATATAGCCAGAGGCAACTAAAAGGTCTTTAAGGTCAAATAAAAAAAAAGAAATCTTTTTTTGTAGAGCAGTGTATTCGATCCTGCTCCAAAACTAACTGAGCCATGTTGGATGTGGTCGTGGCGACCATAGTAACACAAGTAAATAGTTACGTTTTGCGTGCCAAAACCGGAATCACAGCTCTTCATAAATAAATAAATAAAAAGTATAATAAATTTTAACGATTATTAAAAAGTGGAAAAAGCATTGTTGTCGAACGAATTTGTATTTTATGATTATGGTATATTTTATTGGAAGTTTACAATTTTATTAGGGATTGCGAGGCATGTCACATCAGATGACATTAAAAAGAAACACAGAATCTAATATCGACTGACATCAAAATAAAACATTAAATATGTTATCGAGGAAAATGTCCTGCTATAAAACATTTTTCCGGAGGACAGTGCCATTTAAATCAAATATAAGGTCAAAGTAATATTTTTAGAACAATAAAATCTTTATTTAATATGCTCAATCAAATTATTTTAAAAGTTGTGTCTCTTCGGTTAGACATAGTAAATTAAAGATGACTTTAACCTGATTTTTACCTAGATAGTTTAAACTCGGCGCATTATCTATCTGAGTAACAAATTGGATCAAGGAAGCTATGATTAGTGGTTTAAAAATGACTTTTAGTGACATTTTTATAACGCATTGTGCTTCTGATAATTTTTGACATGTAGATTAAAATAACTGTCATGTTACGTCTTACAAATAATTATAGAAAGTTTTTAAAAGGTTAAAAGTCATTATAAAGGTAAGTTTTTTTTATTTATAATATGCTATTCAAAAAAAAATGACTCTACCTGATCAGCTTGAGCTTAAATTATGTTTATTAAATAAAATTATGAACAGTATTATGTTAACTCGCAAAAAAAATATTTCCACATCGTTTACTGTGAAACCCATATTGAACACTGTATTATATTGTTTGATTTTTAGAAAACATTTGTAGATTGCTACTTTAGTTTCCTTATAATTTCTTTTTGCTTTTTAATAGTTACTTGCCTTTTTTTTTAAACGTCAAAATAATGTTTGTATTGACAATAAATTTGAAACTTGAGAGAAACCTTACATAAGGAATTAAATTTATTCTACCAACTATACAACAAAAAACAATTAAACATCAACTTAGATAGATTCTGCGCGGAGTTTATTTATTTTTTTTAATATCTCAGATTTTTATAGAGTTTAATGGTAAATATTACTAGTAAATACTTACACTGATAAAATCATGTAGCTATCAATACAACAAAATGTGGTTATATATGAGTCAATAACATATTGTACCATGGTATTATGCTATAACATAACATTTACTGTGGTGTTTATTACAATTTTGTGTTGTTTAAATTTTAATTCTTCAACTTGCTGTTTACACAAAACACAGTATTCAATTTTTACTTTATTTTTCACCATTTTCGTAGCATAACATTCATATTATGCTGAATTTAATTTAATTTTTCACTAACTATTTTAATCAAACTACAAACTTTGAAAACATCCAAAACTATCCATATTTTCTTAAAATTTAAAAATTGTTTTTAAAATAGGAAACCAATTAACTCTTATTATAAGTTCTTCGTCAGGTTTTATAAAAATCTTGATTTTTAATTGTATTATGTTACCTACCCAGATAATTTATGTATGATACATTTGAATATTACATTTGACATTATCTTTAAATATACGTAGTTACTTAAAAAAAATTAATTAACAATCAAGTAAAATAATAATAACAAATAAGTAAAAAAAAGAGAAATAAAATAAACTCTTCAAATATATGATTTTTGACCTTCTTGTTCGTAAAATAATATGTAAGCATCCCCTGATACGATGGATGTTGGTGAAATTGAAGATACCCTAGAGTCGTTGTATTCGTGCCACGTGTAATTATAGGGATGTTTACAGTAGGCGGTGTAGTGACCGCTATAAGTGGTACCACTGTGATTTGAAATAGCGTATAAGTTGTATCTGCAAGGTGTGACGGACTTTTTTAGCGACTTTCAAAGACTTAGCTCCCTTACGGCGCATTTTTAGACATATGTTTATATGAACTTTTTGTCATATTTTAAGATGTAGAATTACCCCTTAAAATAATATACCCTATTTCAAATACACCGCGTTTGTTTGTATAATTATACAAAATACAATTTGTTTTTTTAAATATTTTACAAATAGCGTTGCATTGGAGATTGTATGTCGTCAGTCATCATGTAGGTACAGTTTTTTTTAGTGCAAATTTCAAAAAAATATTTTTGGAGATACAAGAAACACGATGATAACTGGATAATTTTTTACAAAATCTACGGTTAGATTCTTATTAGTATAAAACGTTTATTTTTAAGGAAACAACATTTGAGACGTATTTTTTGGCATTTAATACTACTATGTCATATTGCTTTCCCAATCGTCCAGAAATTTTCAATTTCTTTTTGCGTATTTTTGCGTTTTATGGTATTTTATGTCGATATAAATCAATTTCAAGCAAAAAAAAAAATTGTCGCTCGATCGATTTGCCCGTCGATCGGTCGGTCGGTCGATCGGTCTGTCTGGGAAATATTGTGGGCTTTTTAAGAACGCTTTAAGCTAGAGACTTGAAATTTGTCAAACGGGTATGTTACAAAAAGTTCTAGCTCGGTATTGTTTTTGGTGAACATTGGGGTGCGGCAAGGGGGCAATGGGGAAAAATATTTTTTTTTTAGAAAAATTTGAAAATTGCTATATAGGAGTTTTTGAGGTTGCTGAAACTGAATCTGATACTAAATTTTATCTAACTCCACCTCCGAGGGGGTGGGGTGTAAATATTTTTAATATTTTCGTCAAAATTGGTATATAGGTGTTTTTGGGGTTGGCGAATATGAATCTTATAATAATTTCACCCCCACAGGGGTGGGGGGTAGTTCTCGTGAAAAATTGTATATTGGGGTTTTCGAGGTTGCTGAAAGTGAGTCTGATAATAAAAAAATTCTAAATCCACCCACTAAGGGGTGGGGGTAGTTTTCGTGAAAATTGGTATATTGGGGTTTTTGAGCTTGCTGAAAGTGAATCTGATTATAGAAAAATTTGAAAATTGTTATATAGGGGTTTTTGAGGTTGCTGAAACTGAATCTGATACTAAATTTTATCTAACTCCACCTCGGAGGGGGTGGGGTGTAAACATTTTTAATATTTTCGTCAAAATTGCTATATAGGGGTTTTTGGGGTTGGCGAATATGAATCTTATAATAATTTTTTTCTAATTTCACCCCCACAGGGGCGGGGGGTAGTTTTCGTGAAAACTGGTACATTGGGGTTTTTCAGGTTGCTGAAAGTGAATCTGATAATAAAAAAATTCTTGCTCCACCTCCTGGGGGGCAGGTGGTAGTTTTCTGGAAAATTTATATATTGGGGTTAATCTTAATAAAATTTTTCTAATTTTACCCCCTGAGTGGTGGGGGGTAGTTTTTGTGAAAATTGTTGGCTTGGGGTTTTTAGAGTTGCTGCAAGAGAATATGATAATAAAAAAGTTCTAACTGCACCCCTAAGAGGCGGGGGGTAGTTTTCGTGAAAATTGGTATATTTTTAAGGTTGCTAAAAGTAAATCTAATAATAAAAAATCCATTTTAAGCGGGGACGTGTAAAATGGGAAAGCTCTTTTACTGTGCAGTGTATTTTTTCTTTCATTTTGCTATGCGATAGAGAAATTTATTTCGGATACATATTATATTTTATTAAGTTCTTGTTTCCGTAAAATTCTCGCCTGCTGTGATCGTGTCGACATAATCCAAGAACATAAGTACATGAAACCTTCAAACTTAAGTTAATATAGGTTTGCAGGTTTTTGTTTTCGGAAAAAGTCCTGGAGCGATTTGTTACAAGGGAATAAGAACATAGAGTAATAATATTTCTACAAAATATCCAGCCTGCAATCTTCTAACAAAATAAACTGAAAATGGTACGGTTCCTTCGCACTTACTTTTGTGTGATTTTTTTAAATTTATTTTTGGTGATTATAAAGTAGTAACCCTAAATTGTAATCTTAAGGTGCCTTCGCCAAAATTGCAACAACAAAAATATTTTACATACTTATGTGATATTTCCAAACCAGTAAAGCAAGTTTGTAATTTGCCATGAATTGCAAAGGAAACTAACGAGATCTCTATAGGGAGTGGCCTGTAGGAGGATATGTTGCCGCGTTTGGACTTTTTTGTCCAACACGGATATGTTGGACCCGGATATGTTGCCGCTGGATACTCTGTTGAATTAATATTTTATCCTTTAAAAAAGTTGTAAAACAACACAGTTAATAACTATACAAAAAAAAATAATAATAGTGTATTATAGTCTATCCAGTCATGTTTGATAGTAAGGGACGCGGCCCGTTTTACACAACAGGTCGCTTGAAAATCTGCATGCATAAAGAAGATTGCATAAATCGTAGTATCAAAAATTTAACAGATGTCGGTACTGTTTTCCTGAATATTCTACCTAAGGGCCTATCCAGAGACTCGCATAATAGGCATATTACATAAGAATGCGATGCCATGATTGGCTTGATGTGTCGTCATGTATCTTGTAAGCCAATCACGACATCGCATTCTTTATGTACTATGCTTGTTATGCGAATCTCTGGATAGGCCTTAAGTTGTCATTGTACCCTAAGAATTTGTCATTTTGCTTGTTTTCAATAGAATTTGCCTTTGTACATGTAAATATGTATAATATGTGAGTGTATAAAGAATAAACCAAAAAAGAACCTTTTTCCATAGGTAGCATTTTATTCACACAAAGAATATACTGTAGATAAAATCACTTAATACACGAGTAGAGAATGAAATTTTATCCAACACCCTTTATTTTAAATGGTTTAGTTTACACCGGAAGGACTATTTTGGTGCTGGTACTAAAATGCTGCAAAACTATATTTAGTCATGACTGTGTAGACCATCAAGCTAGTGTACTTTATCAAAGCGCCATCTTAAATAGTCCTGTGGAACTCTTTTGACATCTAAAATGTCACTTTCAAAAATTAACTTACCTTATTAGTAATAATAATAAGTTATTATACATAAACAATCAAACTATTTAAAATTTTTGAACATAACCTACAAATTACGAAACATTTGAGTCGAATGATCATGAATAAGTTTTAATTTTGGTGTCAAGCGTTTATACAGCATTTTTCGTTTCATCCAGCAAAATTTTGCGGACCAAAAATGAGTACTTAACATTTAGTCCAGGTTGTTTATACCGAGCGTTAAGTCCTATGACGTCATTTGGTACCCGAACTTAAAATAAAGTCCCTACGGTGTAAACGTAGTCAATAAAAATCTACAAAAAATTATAACAAAAATATTAGGTTTTCTTACTACTCCAAGGAGTGAGCAAAACATTTTTTAGTCACTGGTGGAAAAAAACTTACTTTTCATATTTAATAATAGTGCTAAAAACAAGTAGTTCTATGAAGGTGTTGGATAAATACTATTAAATTTTGTTTAACCTCGTACTATTCTACTTAATTAAGCATCCCCTAAGTCCAGAACTTGTGTGGGCTAGTAGTAGAGGGAACCACCGGCTTTAATTGACTTTCGAACCAATTTATAGGGAGTGTCCGCTTCACTTACGCCTTCGCCAAATTTCAATTATTAATTAATTGAAAAGGGCAAATCGGAGCCGGTGAGAATCGAACTCACGCTATTTGTGTAGTAAACTCGCCAAGTACGACGCAGTAGTCCACTACACCAATCCTCCCATCTATTATTATATTATTGTTTGTATTTGTTTGTTACCTGAGAAATCATATTCTAATAATTATTATAATAAAACTATAAAAAAGATATTTAGAAAAAAGTTTGGGCAAGCCGATGTTTAAAATAAGTACATGCAAAAAATATATCATGATAGGAATTAACGTTAGATCAAATGCAGAACTTATTTTTTCTACGACTGCTTTAGAAGGTAAGCAAATACACACACTTTTCAAACACAGAATGAATCTATTTTAACTCTAGATACAGTTTGAATATTCCGTATCAAGTGTTAAAATGAGCACATGGCAAAATTATCAAAAAATATTTATTTTACGATGAAATATTGAATAATTTAATGCAATTTAGTTTTAAGTTTTGTCTTAAAATTACACAAAGTTTATTAGTTTTTCTTAATATTTAACCAGTTTTTTATCAATTTAGTTTTAACTTTTTAAACTGCTTATACATTGTTAAATATTTAAACTGCTCTATCTATTGTTTATTATTTAAACCTGATATCTGTCACAACAATCTGACACAACCTTCAATTTTTGCATTATAATTTGTAAATATGTGCTAAAATTAAATAAAAATCTTTTTTAAGTACTGATTTGATAAAATTATTAAATAACATTAATTGCTTTATTTAAAAATATGTGTTTTGTTGCATTTACAATGTCGAGTTACAAAAAACATAGTTTTTAACCTTGTCCGCAGTTTAAAGCCATACAGTGTTTCATATTTGCAGTCGAAGAAAAAGTATAGTCTACAACACGTATGGACCGTCGCTCGCAGGACCGTCATACTCGCCTACCTGCTCGTATGACAAACTTTCCGCTCGTTCGGAATATTGTCTATTCCATACTGGTTATAGAATATACTATACTAGATACGAAACGATTCCTGATTTATGAAATAAAAAGCCCCCATCAATGGGGGGCCTAGCTCTTTTACAAGCTGTTTTTGGACATATTTTTAGGAACTTTTTTTCATATGTTTTTGTAGAATTATCCCTTTAAATTAGGTGCGTTAGTTCTAAAACCTAATTTTACGCTTTCATTTTCGGGACTAAACTTGCCGTTTTTCTCCCTAGGGAATAAAAATCACGGCAACCTTGATAATATTAAAATACTATACTTACTATGTGCTTTGCTGGTTGAAAAATTAGGTTTGGTGGTGTTTTGTAATAAATTAGCGATTCAAACCAATTTATTTGATTTTAACAAAGAAAACCTTTAAAAATAACATTGTTATAACAATTTATACATAACTTAAAATTTTTCATCTTCGTCCATTTTTTTGACGTTTGTGTCAACCATATTAAAAAACAATTGAAATCGCGATAGCCATGAAACTGACTTTTCGCAATTTACAGGCATCTTGATTAAATTACGAAAATAAAACAACCGATTTTAGACGCTTGTTTTTTAATTTAAATTTTATCTACCTACCTAAATTATGTTTGGTCCTGCAAAAAATAGTGTATATACCTCAGGACTAAACTTGGCTGTTTTAGTCCCTTGCATTTCTGTTTCCCTCGCTCGCTACGCTCGCTCAAAAGTCCAAACACTAATGCAGCGGGACTTAAACAGCCAGTTTAGTCTCTTGGTATATAAATAACTATTTTTTTCTTTTTTGAATGAATACATTTCTTTCTTAGTCTGCTGCAGGGACCCTGATGTCAAAGAAATATGGCCAAATCAGAGGAAAGTAACAAAAACTTTAGCAACTATCGATAACTATCCGTGTCGAGCAAGTTTTGCTCAAGAATCGAGTCGTCTACGATACATTTACGTCCACGCCAACTGAGAATGATTTGTTACATTGTGTCCAAAGATCGAGTGTTAAAGTTACACACACAAAAATATTTTAAAATTTTTGTAGTGGGATGTGAAGCGTTGAAAATGCAATCTTTTTATCATATAACAAACAGCTTCTTGATGAAACATTTTTAAATAAGACTTATCTAGAGTCAGTAGCCAGTATTTTTCAAAACGGAAACCAAACTATTTTAGTTAGTTTTTTCCATTGCAACAGCAACTATAAATGTAAAATTAAAAATATGTATGTTTAATTTAAAACCACTTAAAATGCTCTATTATGGCCTCGCTCTATCTATGCAAAATGTCATAATAATCAAACAATTGTTGTTTGGAAACAGTTAAATTTTTCTCGATTATTCGGTTTGGTTTGTTGGTTAGTTTTGTCCACCAAGCTTTTTAAATATATTTTTTTTTATTTGAGAAGAACTAATGACAGGTTGTCAATATAAAAACGTGTTGTCAATAAATAAAAACAAAATACTATAAATAATTCTCACTAGTATATAAGTTTATAATTCTCACTATAATTATAATAAGGTTGAATAGAAAGCTAGGCTAGTCAAATGAGGAAAAGTTTATAATTCTCACTATAATTATAATAAGGTTGAATAGAAAGCTAGGCTAGTCAAATGAGGAATTCCTGTTTTGAAATTTGCAAAAAATGCACACGGGCTGATATTTTTCACCGGGTGATTTGCGTAAGGGGTTGCCCGCTATCTTAAATATTACTGGTGGGAGGCGGTAATCTCAATAAATATGGATGGATATTACAAATTTTGATAAGGTGGAAACTATTTTTGTTTGGATACTTTTTTCATTAAATTAATAACAATCGAATTATAAATATTAAAAAATGGCCAAGTTGGGTGAACTTATTTTTTTCGATTTTTCAGCCAAATTATTTTGGTACGGTTACAAAGGACGCTGAAAGTCGCGATTTGCGCCCTTTTCTAAACGTACAAAAATACCTATCAAAATTCATAATATATGAAAATTGTAGAGAATTTCAAGAGCTACAAGTTTGTTCATAACAAATGTTATCCTTCCATGAATAATTTGGCTAAAGACTCAATTTCACTTCCAACATTATTAATACAATAAAAAATTATTCAAACAATTTATGGAAAATTGGTAATATGTATCTTTATCGCAAGATGCATATTTACCGAGATAACCGCACACACTCCTTATATTCAATATGGCAGACACCCCTAACGCAAATGACCGGGTAAAAAATAACAGGAGTGTTCCGTATACCATCTACAACCTATGATTTGATTAGAGGAGGAAACACAGACCGTTAATTGGCTAATAAAAACGTTAAAAATAATATGTTTATAGTTTTGGATATAAATGTAGAGAGAAAAAAATGCCCTCGTAGTTTATTTATGATTACAAGCAAGCACCCTCTTGTTTTTTTACAAAAAGAAAACAATTAGGTAACATTCCTTTTTTATTACTTATCCAAAAAAAAAATTTGTGTGTATATGGGTGCCACAAAATAGTGGTACGCCCCTAAGCTTTTTTGTTTATTAACTTATGTTTGTGCAAAAGTTTTCATTTTTTTGCGTATTTTTTAGTTTCATGACGTTTTATGTCGATATAAATCAATTTCAAGCAAAAACAAAAATTGTCGCTAGGTCGGTCGGTCGATCGGTCTGTCCTGGAAGTCTTGTGGACACGATAACTTAAGAACGCTTTAAGCTGGAGACTTTTTGACATACAGGTATGTTACCAAAAGTTCTCGCTTGAGATTGTTTTTGGTGAACATTGGCATGGGGAAAAATATATATATTTTTTAATTTTAAAATTACTATATAGGGCTTTTTGAGGTTGCTGAAATTGAATTTGATAATAAAATTTTTTCAACACCAACAGCAAGGGGGTGAGAGGGTAAATATTTTTAAATAGTTTCTTCAAAATTGGTATATAGGTGTTTTTGGGGTCGACGAATATGAATCTAATAATATTTTTTTTCTAATTTCACCCCCTTAGGGGTGGGGCTAGTTCTTATGAAAACTGGAATATTGGGGTTTTTGAGGTTGGTGAAAGTGAATCTGACAATATAAAAATTCTAAATCCACCCCCTGATGGGCCAGAGCTAGTTTTCGTGAAATTTGCTATATTGGGGTTTTTAAGGTTGCTAAAAGTGAATCTGATTATAAAAAAATTCTAACTTCACCACGTAAGGGGAGGGGGTAGTTTTTATGAAAATGGGTAGGGGGTAGTTCTCTTGAAAATTTATACATAGCGGTTTTTGAGGTCGCTAAAACTGAATCATAATAATTTTTTTTCTAATTTCACCCCCTGAGGGGCGGGGTAGTTTTTGTGGAAATTGGTATATTGGGGTTTTTGAGGTTGCTGAAAGTGAATCTGATAATAAAAAAATTCTAACTCTACCACGTAAGGGGCGGGAGTAGTTTTTGTGAAAATTGGTATATTTTTAAGGTTGCTAAAAGTGAATCTGATAACAAAAAAATCCATTTCAGGCGCGGAGGTGAAAAATGGGAAAGTTCTTTTACTGGACAGTGTATTTTTACATATTTTAATTCAAAATTAAACTGAGTACAACCATGTGTAATTTGTCAATTTTTAACAGGAAATGTAAATTTTTAATTAAATTTTAATTTTAAATCTAGTTAGTTTTTAAATACGCAAAATTAGTCTTGACTTAGTGATTTTCTTAGGAAAAATATGAAAAAACGTTTTATTTAATTATTTACCAATTAGGAGCTCTTTAAAACTAAATAAATTAATTTTTTCGGTAAAACTCAATTTTTTTTGACGGGAAGGTACTGGTACCGTAGTACCAATTAATCACATTTCTTTATTATTTAAAGATTGATGCCCATATCATTGTGTTTTAATCAAAATTTATTTGCAAAAAATTACTATTAAAAATAAATAAAAAAGAAAAATCAACAATAAAACATTTTTTTTAGTCAGTTATTGTTTTTGTGTTAATATTGTTTAAGTTAAATTTCAAAAATATAACATTAAACAAAACCAGTGCATTTATAAAAGCAGCATTTTTCTGTATTTTAATGATATTTAATTTTTTTTTACATAAAATTTACCCAAGCAACAAAGAAAAATGTTTTTTTTATGTATCCTTCGAGAGGGCCCTAGTTAAAATTCAAAATTATTTTTGAATTTTAACAAGCTTAGTACAACCCTGACATTCGAGGAAAGAGCGCTATGAGAGGCACCTTTAAGGTGGAGTGTTGTCGTTTGTTAGCGTCGCTTCAGTCAGTCAGTTAATGCGGGGACTGCGGGCGGAGAGTGTAGTGTCTGTGCAAATGTTTTACACGTAAATTTACCTGGTTACGCAGTCCGCGTCTGATGTATCTCGAATGATATATTTTTCCGAAAGTTTTTAGTACATGAATTTAAGTCAGATGTCTCGAAATAGATATTATCTTGTACTAGGAAAAGCTTATTTTATCTAGGAAATTATAATCATCGTTTTCATGCAAATTTGTAGATCAGCCGGGAACTAGTGGCCGATGGATGACATGTGAGGGTTGATACGTTTTTAACTGATTTTTTTGTTTCACAATCGCGCCATAGTTTGACAGGTCTTTTCCATTGGGGAAAAAAATGTCATTTTAGGGTTTTTATTAAGAAAGGTCTTTTCAAAGGTTTAATAATTTGGGAGTGTTATTTTACCAGGTTAACCTTATTTGTTTATGCAAAATACTTAAAAAAATTTTATAAAATGACTATTAAAAATATTGCAATATGAATAACTCCCCACGTAGGGGATGTTCCATGCAAAAAAGGTCTGTGTTTTTTTAAATAAGAATTTTGAGTGTGTTATTTATCTGGTATTTAAACAATATTTCTCGTCTGCCCTACAAAATAAGAAAACAAATGTTTTGCCATAATTATACAAAAATACCTGTCAAAAAACTAGTTGGTTAACTATTTTTCACATTTTGAAATATCTAATTTTTTTTGTTACATTTATTTATAATAATTTATAAAGGTAATGTTTATTTATGAGAACGAAAATGGTAAAATCACATAAAATAGTAAAGAAAATTTTTGTATTTAGAAAATTAGAAAAAAATGGGTGGTATCATATTTATTTATTTAACTTTTAAATTTATTTATGAAAATTTTAGTAGGCTGGTTTTACAAACGGTTTTAAATTTTCTTTAGTCATTTGAGTTTAGAAAAGTATACTTCAAGAAATAGACCTTGTTTATATTTTATTTATAAAATTCATTCTTGGTTTTTTTCAATTTAAATAACTGAATATTGTATAACTAAATGTAAAGCTAATTTGTTTGTGTTTTTTTATGTTTTTCTGCTTTCAAGTAATTATATTTGTTTATTGCTAAATTTATTTTAGGTTAGTTGGTAGCAAAATCAGATTTGTTTTACTACAACTAAGAAATTTGTGCACTGCGAAATTAATTGAAAGTGTAGAATTTAGAAATGCCAATATTATTTCAAACTTTTCGTGTATTGTAACTTATTTATTTATTTATTTTATTTTTAACCTAGTACACGGTGTTGTAGAAAAACTTTTAAATGACATGACAACTTCCATTTTTTTTCTTTGTGAAATTTGTTATATGAGCTCTAATTCAAAAAATAAGACCAAAATTTTATAAATCGTTAGAGCCGTTTTTGAAAAAATGTTATTTTTGAAAATATCATTGATATTTCACCCTAACATACTCGGTTTGACCTCGATGTCTCGGATTTTGACCAAACTTGGCATAGTGGTACCTAACATAGTACCTAAGCACTCCAACCAATTTTTTTTTCAAAATGGTCAATCCTTTCACTGTACCGGGTTTCCCAACAGGTTGTTTGAAAAGGTTTTTTTTTGCAAAAAATAGCGTTAAATGGGAGCCAAAGAAGATTTTATTGACTAATTCAAAACCACTCCTTGCTTATCCACCCCCTTGAAACCACCTCCAACTTCTGTTTTTTAAATAGCACCCCGCAATTCTTATTAAAGAATATGAAAGTGGATATTTTAAGGGGCTCTAAATAACAATTATTATTTAATAATAAAAGGGTGGTATTTTTAAGAATGATGCGGATGTTTCCAGGAGAGTGGGTTTTGGATACATTAACCAATTTTCTTTTGGGTAAAATATTACGTAGGTTTTTGAAAAAAATTCCGATGAAAAATATAGCTTGTGATCTGACGGGGTTGTACTTTGTAGCCCCTTAAATAAATAATAAATCACTTCTTAGCTTGTGATCTGACGGGGTTGTACTTTGTAGCCCCTTAAATAAATAATAAATCACTTCTTAGCTTGTGATCTGACGGGGTTGTACTTTGTAGCCCCTTAAATAAATAATAAATCACTTCTAATACATGGTTAAATTTAAAATGAAATGTGCTTTCATATTCTTTAGTAAAAATAGGAGAGTGCTATTTAAAAAACAAGTTGGGGTGGTGCCAAAAGGGTGGGTAAATAAGGTGTAGTTTTGTATATGTCAGTAAATCTTACTTTGAAACCTATTAAATTATATTTTTTTTAACTTTTTTATCTTTTTAAATAACAAAGATATAGCCCAGCTAAAACCTGGTGGGACATCATTTCTAAATAATAATTGTTATTTGAAGCCCCTTAAAAGAATAAGGTACCACTTATAATACATGGTTGAATTCAAAATAAAATGTAATTACATTTTATTTGATAGAAATGTGGGGGTGCTATTTGAAAATCAGAGGTTGGGGGTGGTTTTAAGAGGGTGGGTAAGCAAGGGGCTGTTTTGAATAGGTCAATAAAATCTTCTTTGGCTTCCAATAATAATAATAATAATACTAATATTTATTGGAAATCCAACAGGCTAACGACCGAGGTCTTTCTGGCTTCCATTTAACGCTATTTTTTGCATTTTTTTACCTTTTCAAATAACGGAGATATATATTGTCAAGAACCTGGTATAGTGAATAGATAAACCGTTTTGAAAAACAATTAGGTACCATAGTGGTATCACTGTGCCAAGTTTGGTCAAAATCCGAGACATCGAGGTCAAACCAAGTATGTTAAAGTGAAATATCAAAGATTTTTTTTAAACAACACATTTTTTCAAAAAGGTATCTAACGATTTTTAAAATATTGGTATTATTTTTTTAATTAGAGCTCATATAACAAATACCAAAAAAAATTATCATCTCATTTAAAAGTTCTTTTAGAACACCGTGAGTATCCAGTAATCGTAAGACTGATAACCTAAACTTTTCTACTATACATATTACACATTTTCGAGATAATTGATACCAAACTTGATAATATAGACAAATTAATTCATATTTTGACAGATTACACAATATGTTTGAAAATGGGTATCCTAGGGTTTTTGAGGTTGCTGAAACCGAATCCGATGTTAAAAATTTAAAATTCAAGATAACGGATTCAATAAAGCGTCAAAATAAAAAAAAATAATAATATTTTTTACCGAAAGTTAGTGATTAAGTATTTTTGAGGTCGCTGAAACCCAATCAGAGGTTGAAAATTTAGAATCAAAATGACTGATCGAATATAGCGTCGGAAGAGACAATGCAATATGGAATTTTCTAGGTGGTTTCAGCGACCTCAATTTTTTTTTTAAACTTCGAATCCATATTGCATTCGCTATTCTAAATTTTAAATTTTAAATTTTTAACATCGTTTTTGATATCAACAACCTCGAAAACCCTAGGTACTTATTTTCAAAAATATTGTGTAATTTGTCAAAATTTCAGTTAATTTGTCTATTTTAACAAGTTTGGGATCTCGAAAACGGTGTGTGGTTGAAAACTTTTAGTTGCATAGTACATAAGAATGCGATGCCAGAATTGGCTTGATGTGTCGTCATGTATCTTGTAATGGTTGTTATGCGAGCCTCTGGATAGGCCTTAAGTTGTAATAATTACAATTGTAACCTAAAATTTGACGTTTTTCTTGTGTTTAATATAATTTACTTTTGTACAATATGTAGAATATCCCAATTTAGTGTGAGTGTATGAAGAATAAACCAAAAAGTACCTTTTTCAATACCATACAAAATAACATTAGGTATAACCATTTTTTTATGTAACTTTCTTTTATTAGCCTTAACGACCGTCAATCATAGACAAAAAATGTCACAATATTTTATATGTTAAAAGGTACGAGTTATTAACCAATGATGTAGCCTAACAATCGGGGAAATTTTAAACTACTATCTTGCATAATTGGACAGACTTTTTAACAGGAAATGAATAGAATCAGAACCCAGAAACCTTTCCAGCTGTTGACCTGTGTAATTAATGAAGTAATAAATTATTACCTTGGTAATAATATAAAAAAGAATTTCTTATACCTATCCAGTTCTAAGATTCTAAGATTATACGTTTTGAAATAGACAAAGCGATATATCGATATGTCAGTCATAGGCACCAACTTTTCAAAATCCCAGGAGGGACCCACATTTTTTTAAAGTAAAAAAAATACTGCTGCCAACAAAATAATTATTTCCCCTATCGGCATTAAAATCAAAAACAAAAAAAAAATAAAAAAAAAATTAAAAACATTTTTTTTCAAAAAAAGTAAAACAAAAAAAAATGTGAAAAAATATGTTTTTGAAAAAAATTGTTTTTATCCCATTTTACCCCCTTACTGGGGGGGTTTACGAAAAACAATCACAGCCCAGAACTTTAGATACTCAACCTGTGTTCCAAATTTGAAGTCTTTAGCCCGAAGCGTTCTTGAGTTATCGTGGTTACAAATTTCCCGGACACACAGACCGACAAACCGACAGACCGACAAAATTTTTTTGACTTAAATCGTATTTTTAGATATAAAACGTCCAGAAACGTAAAAAAAACAATAATTTTTTTTCGGATTTTTTTACTAACGCAAGACTTTCCTTGGAGAAAGTAGAATAAAAAAGGTATAAATTTAAAAAAAAAGACTAAAAATATATTTAAAAATTGTCATGCATTTATAATAATTAAAAGCACAGACAAGGGGGGCTTTTATGATTCCTGGGGGCCATGCCCGGAGTCGGCGCCTATGGTTAAAGTTGTACTGTCGAATCTGTAATATTACATTTGAGTACAACTTTATCTGCATCTTAAAGCAGAAGTTCTAAATTAGAATATGTAAATTAATTAAATGAAAAGGACTATATTCTATGTATTATCTTAATAGACATTTATTTAAGACTTCTGACTACTGTAGTAATAAGCAATAGACTATTATTCATTAAGTTAACTCTCTTAACTAATTTCGAAAGTCTCTGCATTGAAATTTAAGCAGGCTTTTACAGATAACAATATGATATACCGTTCTAATAATAAACTATTTTAACAGGGCAATAAACAAAACAATAAGCCCTTCTATAGGTATTATTTGAAGCCGAAAGTTTATTGGAATTTCGAAATTTCTGTGCCGTGGCACCCCTTGATGACATCAAACCGAGTTTTCGTATTTTATAATTAGATTTGCTGCCATTTGAAATTGTTTTGATAATAACTGACTTTAAATCACAACAGGCTTTTGTCAAATAATCATAATTTGTATTTAAAACCATTAAGGCTTTCGTAAACGACGCGAGTTTGATGCTAAATAAGTGAGATGAAAATTTTAGCCTCAGGGTATCTATTCTGGTTTCGATCGGATTTTTTTCCGCCTGATATTTCGACGAATATGGGCGGAGCTAGTAGCTAAGTAAATATTTAAAGAAACTATTTTTAATCGACTTACCGAGACGAAGCAGGTTCTTAATTTGAAGTGTAAATGTAATAACTTTTAAAAGAGTGCATCAATTTAATTTTTTTTTTATTTTTAAAAATTCAAAATGGCTGATCCATTATGGCGAAATAATTCTGTAAATAATGGATTTTAATAAAATTTGTTATCTGGAGGTTTTCCAAGATGCTGAAACTGGATCTATATATTATTAAAAATAAAAAAATAAAATGGCGGATCTGATATAGCCGCAAAATTTGGTAAATTTTAATAAATTTTCATATTTTCTAATGTATTTTGAGAATACTGAAACCATTATTGAAAATAAAAAAAACGAAAAGTCGGATCAAATATGCAGGCAAAATCTGATAAATTTTTAATATTTATTTATAAGGTACTAATGGAGGTTTCGGTAAACCAAAAATCTCGGCTACAGGTTTGCTGTTTAGGGAACGTTCAAGTATTACGTAACGCAAGTTGTACCAAAATTCATACACTTCATACCCCGGTTCTCGCGTTATTATAGGTTATAGAGATTTTATATTTTGGCTACCCCCTCTAATAATGGGTGTGTTAGGGGGGTAGCCAATATATGAAATCTCTACAGCCTTGAATAACGTGAGAACCGAAGTATGAAGTGTATGAATTTTGGTACATTTTGCGTTACGTAATACTTGAACGTTCCTTTATTGGTTCATCGTATAAATATTACACTAGGCAACACGGTTTCTTGCCCCGATTGGAGTCATATGTTTTTTAACTAATTTTGGGTCGCTGAAACCGAATCTGGCCTCAGAATATTTCTATTACCTAAGTTTTCTGAGAAAAATAAGATAAAAATGTTAAAAAATCATTATTTTATCCCTCTTTTGTTCTAAAATCATGGGAGACAAAAATATTCCAAGGATAAATTTGGATTCGGCGACTCAATATTAGTTAAAAAATACCCAACTTAAAACATAGAAACTTTAAATTCATAGGTAGAATAAATAGGGATATTATAAAAAAAAAAAACAAATATTAAAAAAAAATGGATAATGTGACAAAACTAAGTAGGGGTGGAGGGTAAGAAGAAGGGTGCATAAGGGGATAAGCTTATCGCCACGTACACATGCTAAAAATAGTCAAAAATGAACTAAAAAAATGTTACGTATTATGGTTCTTAACATTTTTATGATGTAGAACCATTAAAAAAACAAAAAAAAATACACAATATTTTGTTTTATAAATTATTTTTAAATTGGCATAATTCAATGTACTAAAATTTAAAAAATAAGACGTGCTGAATTTTTTTTAAGGTCAAATTTTTAAATTGATAAGAAAAATATATTTTTTGGGCTCGGGAAAAAAGTTTACACTGTGTACTTTAATTTTATATATTTTTCATTTATTTACTTTTTAGGAACAAACTAAGCAAAATAAAAAAATATTTGTATAAATATTTTTGTAGAGAATTTTATAATCTACAAATTAAGTTCTATAAAGTTTAAAAAAAAAATTGATAGTTTTGCCACAAAGGAGCAATTAAGTAAACTCTGCACTTTCATTTTAACCTTTTTATTTTTTTTCGCGTATTTACTCTGACAGTAGGTTCTTGACATATAGATTTTTGAATTCCTCGTATTTTTTTTAATATACACTAAAATTTTCAAAATTCTACTCTTTTTTTTAAAGATTTTGAAAAAAAAACGTCTTTATTACCTGAACTTATATCTCAAAAATTTTAGGTGCTGGAATTTTTCTAAGGTCAGATTCGGATTCTACGCCCTCTAATTAGTAAGAAAAATTTACTTTCCGATCGGGGCAAAAAAAAAAGTTGCGATTTGTTGCCTAGTGTTATTCGACTATTCGAATTATTGTTAAGTTTGCAGCATACATATAGTACCGTTAATTTAGTATTGATTGTTTTTGTTAGACAAAAGCTTAATCTATTGTTCTTTAGATTTAATTACCTATAAATTCAATCAGTTCTCATTTGTTCAATAAACATTTCTAGTTATATGCAATATGTAGTTAGTAGGTACAGCTTATTAGGAATCAAGCCTTTATGTAGACAGGAATAAGCTGCTTTAAATTATTGTTAATTACTGACTATAATTATTGATTAGATTTATATTCAGTTATGCATACACAGACAAATTAAGGTTTTTTTTTTTCAGGTATGTAATCACAACTTTATTCGAACGACATACAAAATATCAAATAGTATGTTTTGATATGATTGTGAAAAAATTTTTATTGGAAAATTTGGAAAATTGTGGAAACCATGGCCCATGCCCCGAAACGCCTTTTTTTGCGGTGACTACGATTTCTCGAAAACCAATTTACCGATCAATCTGATATTTTTAGATGTTGTTTCCAATTACAATAGCTAGTTCGTGAACAAAGGGTTTCGCAAAAAATTTTCACGAAAATTGCCATGATTTTCCCAAAAAAAAAACGATTTTCGATGTTCCGAAAATTAGTTTTTCGGCCGAAAAAAGTAGAAATTTTTGTTCAAATAAAAATCCCTTCGTTCACGAACTAGCTATTGTAATTAGAAAAAACACCTAAAAATTTCGGATTAATCGGTAAATTGGTTTGCGAGAAATCGTGCTCACCGCCAAAAAGGCGTTTCGGGGCAAGGGCCATGGTTTCCCCAATTTTCCGAATTTTCCAATAAAATTTTTTTCACAAACAAATCAAAACATATACCTACTATTTGATATATTTTAGGTCGTTCGAATGAAGTTGTGATTACATACCTGAAAAAAAAAACCTTAATTTGTCTGTGTATGCACCTAAAGTTAGCCATCACCACCATCAACATGTGTTTTTTAATTAATCTAATATATTTTATTTTATTTTCAGATTTATCCCAAGCAATGTTCAAGTAAGTACTAACTTGTGCTTAATTAATATAGTCTGCCACACAGTAAGAAAGCTCCGACGAAAGGGGGAGGTATCACGGAACTGGCAGCGCGCTCTCTTCTTTACGTCATAAGGCGTGGGTGCGTTCAAGTGAGAGGCACACAGATTCCTTACATATTTTCCATAGCCACAAATCAATAACAATCTTAGTTAAACTACTTTGACTAGTTACTAGTTACTGGTAAGGTACTACTGTTGTCAAGAAATAGATAAATGAACACATAACAAGAACGTTAAAACTTTTAAAACTACTTATAGACCAGGCGGTATCTGTTTTAGGTTGGGTGAATCGGAAAGTATGCTATATTTTTAGATAGATGGGTCCAGAATATTACTAGAAATGATAATTGCACTATGCGCATAAAATAAACCGTGGTCTTCACTTTATTTTTAACAAAATGATGCAAAATCGCGAAGAAATTAATTTTTTTCTCCCTTTCGTTCATATATATCTGGAACTATTCATTTCAAACAAATATTGAAGAGGAAAAAAAGTTTTGTAATTAAATTTTATACATGATAAAATTGGTTGCAAATGGAAAAATTAATTATTATTGCTGCAAAAATAGTAAAAATCAGAAAAAAATGATAAAAAACTCGAGTTATTTTGGATTTTTTTTTTCGGATACTTAAAGTAAACGTATGATCTTCAAAATTGGCCCAAGAAAACTTTATGGTGTGCTAAATCATCACATCAAATTTCATTAAAATCGGTCTAACATTTTTTGCACAATAATTTTGCAATCCAGATTTTGAATTTTTTTTTGCAAATTTTTAAAATTATGCAAAATTTAAAATAAAGCGGCTAAAAACTTTAAAATTTAATCACCTGTAGAAGAGAGATCAAACTTTCAAATGCTTTTTGAAAAATTAAAACCCGTTAATTAGGAGAGCCTAGGCAGTTGTTTAAACCTTTGTCGAATTTTTACGCTTATAAATAATTAGAATAACTTTATGAATTTTCAGATTAATTTTTTTTATATATTAAAAGTACTCGGAAAGACGCTTCTTTTGGAAAAAAATTATGATGATTCGTTGATTAGTTTCGAAGTTATGATCTTTCAAGGTTGACCGCCATGGTGCGCTATTTATACTGAAACTAAATGGCGGTCAATATGAACGATCATAACTTCGAAATTAATGAACGAATCATCATATTTTTTTGTCAAAGGAAGCATCTTTCCGAGTACTTTCTATATATATATATATATATATATATATATATATATATATATATATATATATATATATATATATATATATATATATATATTAAAAAAAAGAACAAAGTCATCGAAAATTTATAAAGTTATTCTAATTGTTTATAAGCCCAAAAATTCGACAAATGTTTAAACAACTGCCTAGGCTCTCCTAATAACGGATTTTAATTTTTTCAAAAGGCACTTGAACGTTTGAACTCTTTTCTATATGTGATTAAATTTTCAAGCTTCTAAGTAAAGGGCTTAATTTTAAATTTTGCATAAATTTTAAATTTTTTTTTCAAAATCGGGATTGCAAAATTATTGTGAAAAAAACTATTGGACCGATTTTGATGAAATTTGGCGCGATGTTTTCAGTATAAAATAAAGTTTTCTTGAGCCGATTTTTAAGATCGTACGTTTACTTTAAGTATCCGAAAAAAAAATCCAATAAAACGCGTTTTTTTTTTACCCCTTTTTTTGATTTTTACTATTTTTGCAATAATAATTATTATTTTTTCGATATGCAATCAATTTTATCATGTTTAAAATTCAATTACAAAACTTTCTTTTCCTTTTTAATATTTGTCTGAAATGAATAATTCCAGATATATATGCACGAAAAGAGAAAAAAAACTCATTTTGCAACATTTTGTTAAATAAAAAGTGAAGCCTACGGTTTATTTTATGCGCATAGTGAAATTATCGTTTCTAGTGATATTCTGGGCCCATTGATCCAAAAATATAGCATACTATCCGAATTACCCACACATGGGTGTTTTGATACCGCCTAGTCTAATAACAAAAATATGGTAAGAATTAAATATCTCAAACCAGAGATATTTACTTATATAATTGACCATTCGCAAAAATATTTTGCATACGCAGTTGCTAAGATACAGCCAATCACATATTAGCTTCCTAAGCAACAGCTTATACCAATTATTTTAGTGAATGATCAAGAATAGAGCAGCAGGTTAGGGTCAAAACCATTGAACGAAAAGTGACTTCTTAAAAAACAATAATAGTTATTTATGTTACTAGATAGCAATATTAGTTTACTCACGAGTAACAAACAAAGTTTTATCCAATAAATAGCTTAGAAATTCATATTTTTATTAAAAATTTTAATGATATTTACAGGAAAATAATTTGACAAGTGACAGTTGAGTGGGTAAAATAAATAATTGTTCAATCAATAAAGTAAAAGCTACTTGTGGGTTATTATTGAGTTTTCTTATTTAAAATAAAGCTAGTAATTGTCTTCACTCAGAAAATATCATTGTAATTTTAATACTAAATTTTATTTGTAAATACATATTTGCACGGAAAAAAAAAAATTATAGCTAGGAGCGCTATAACACACATACCAAGCAAATTATAATCGCTTATTATATAAATACAAGGCTTTCTCTTACAATTATGGCAGTCAGTGTAAAAATTTATATGAAATACTTTAATTGTTTAGTGAATAATAAAATATAACAAATAGTATGGCATTTATAGCTTAAATAGATTTAATTATTGTCCGTGCTAATAATTTTTATAATATAATAAAATTTCTGTAAATTTATAATAGTGCCTGTAATAAATATAATCGTGTCTGTAATATATATAATCGTTTCCAATTTATTTTTAACATTATTAGTTATTGTGTCCCTTATAATCTATAGCTTAAATCACTATAATTTGCCACTGTTACCAAATATCTTATAATGTATAGCGCAGAGCACACTAATTTCTTTCCGTGTAGATGGGAGAAAAGAACAATAACCTTTCAAGTGCCTTTTGCAACTCATACACGGAAAAAAAATTATAGCTAGGAGCGCTATAACACACATACCAAGCAAATTATAATCGCTTATTATATAAATACAAGGCTTTCTCTTACAATTATGGCAGTCAGTGTAAAAATTTATATGAAATACTTTAATTGTTTAGTGAATAATAAAATATAACAAATAGTATGGCATTTATAGCTTAAATAGATTTAATTATTGTCCGTGCTAATAATTTTTATAATATAATAAAATTTCTGTAAATTTATAATAGTGCCTGTAATAAAAATAATCGTGTCTGTAATATATATAATCGTTTCCAATTTATTTTTAACATTATTAGTTATTGTGTCCCTTATAATCTATAGCTTAAATCACTATAATTTGCCACTGTTACCAAATATCTTATAATGTATAGCGCAGAGCACACTAATTTCTTTCCGTGTGCTATTTATATCGCCACCATTGGTATTTAATACTTTATTTGTGATAATTAATATTGCAATGTGTGTATTGTATACAAAATGTTGTCATACTAACATAGAGACGGTGCTCGTACATTTGAATCCCACGAAATATGTGTTTATTAATACTACCATGTTATAGTAAAAATTACTGTAACATTTGGTAAAGCATATTACACTTATAGTATGGTATACTTTCAGTTGTTGTTAAGTTGTATTACTGATCTAGTTTAAAGTACGTTACAGTATTCAGAAAAATTAACAATCGGTAAATAATACCAAAATTTTGATTAGTAATAATATAAAGATTGCAACCACACACAATTACACACTGATAAAATAATCGATCCTTTTTTTACTTTTCTCTGTATTATTGCTAATAAAAATTTTGGTATTATTTACTGATTGTTATTTTACTAAATACTGTAAAATACTTTTTCGTACGAGCGTGCGGAAAGATCAGTCTTTCCGCATGCATATGGGTGTGGAAAGAAAGCCTTTTCCGCACGCATAAATATTGTTAAATTTCTTAATTGCGTAGTGTTATTCTTGTTATATTTATTCATAATATTATTAAAATGTTAAATTTTTTTACCTGTTAATTGATTTTCTTATTGAAAAATTATAAAAATAAAATTTATTTCAATTTATTTGATAAAATTTAAAAGTATATTTTATTTTAACCCTGCTCGTAGGAAAAGTATTGTTCCTAGGGCATGCGTAAAGAGCTATAAACTAGATCAATAATACAACAACTACAACTTAAAGTATACCAAACTATAACTGTGATATAATCTACCAAATGTTACAGTATTAATAACCACATGTTGCGTGGGGATCCAAATGTACCAGCACGGTCTCTATGTTAGTATGACAACATTTTGTATACAATACACACATTGCAGTATTTAATATTACAAGTAAAGTATTCAATAACAATGGTGGCGATATAAACAAAAAATATGTATTAACAAATAACATTCAGTATTAAAAAAAATGGTTTTAAATATTAGTATTTAATTTTTCGTCCTCGAACCGTGAAATTTTACGTTCAAATTAATTTTTCTCGAAAACGGTTAATCCTACAGTATAACAACAAGAGTGCCTTTTTTATGTATTTTGACCTAAAGAATCATATTCCATAAACAAAATTACAAAAAAGTTACACAGAAAAAACTTTGGGATAAAAAAAAAATTTATAACCCCCCCACGTTTCGCACACCCCTGGGTAAAATAATTACATGAAAATAACATAAGAATAAGGGCCTTATTACTTCTTTGCTATATTTGAAAGGGTTCCTAAGTTATTAAATAAAAACAGAATTTTTTAGCCACTTTCAAAGGGCTTAGCTCCCTTTAGACATATATTTATAGGAACTTTTTTCATATTTTTCAATGTAAAATCACCGCGTAAAATTAATGACCCTATTTCTGAATAACCCTGTATAATGCAAACATAAATGTGTGTGGTAGAGCGTAAAGGTATATTAGCGAGAAAAAAAAAGATTTTTGATTTTTGGGGTTTCGGATGCAGTGTATATTTATTTCTACGTAAATTAGTAAAAAAAAAACAATAATATCCCCAATAGTTTTTTTATTATGATTTTTTTTGTAAAAGGCTTAAAAAAAATAGTTATAAAAATAAGTCACCTGTAATAAAAATTATTAAAATTATTAGTTGGGCATAACAACATCTTTACTCAATATATCTTAACTTCAAAATACCTTTACTCAAAAAATATCTACACCATAATATCTCTACTCAAGAATATACATGGTGATCATTTAAAAACGATCCACCCCAAATATCTCGCAAACTAAGTACAATATAAAAATTCTAAAAAACAGTTTAATTCGGTTTTTCGAGAAGGAAATTTAAGTATATTATTTTGGGGGTTGTAACTTTTACCCCCTAACCCCCAGCTACTCCAACATTACAATCTTAAATAGCAACCCCATCTTGTGACACGTCATTTAAAAGAGTTTAAAAAATGGAAGATTCTAGTTAAATCGAAAATTAAATATACTAACCCTTAACTTAAGGGTGGTTGATTTATTTCAAAATAATTGGTACAAAATATTCACAAAAATAACTAAATATTTAAAAATAAATAGCTTCACTTTAATTCGTGGGGGTTATAATTTCTACCCTTTAGCTACTGCTACTGTTTTATTTTTAATTAAATCCCAATTTTTGCGATACTCTATTTCAAAGAGCTTAAAAAGTGATACACAAAAAAAATAAAAATACCAACCCCTAACTTCGGGGTGGATGCTTGTATTTAATATTAAATAAAGCAAGATATTTTACAAAAATAGCGTATTAATAATAAAAAAATAAAATAATTTTACTTACCGTGAAAATTTTAAATCAACCCTTAAAAACCAAATTGACCTATTTTTTAGAATTGTCATATTGTGCTTTGTTTTCAAGATATTTGGGGTGGATTTTTTTCAAATAATCACCCTGAATCCACACCATTACATCAAACTGACGTTTTTACGCGTGAAATTGACCTGTAATCACTTAATTTTGATGTCAAGTTGACGTGAGTGCACTTTAAAATGATAAATAACACGTTAAATTGACGTCAGTTTAAAGTGTTACATCATTATGACGTGAATTCACGCAGTTTTGACATGTCATTTATTTTGACCTAAACACGTCTATTTGATGTTATGTAGTAGACAGGTATGTTCTTGACTGGTTCATAAATGTTAAAATTCGCCTAATTGGCGGCGCCATTTTGAGTTTTTTAATTTTGACCGAAAATTCGTAATCCACGACACAGAAAACCTCCAGATACCGATTTTGGTTCGAATAGGCCATTAATGACACAAATCGTCCGCCATGTTGGCGCCGCCATTTTAATTTTTTAATTTTGACAAAAAATTCGTAATCTACTACCCCGAAAACCCCCTAATACCGATTTTGGTTCGAATCGGCCAGAAATCTAACAAGTCGACCGCCATATTGGCGCCGCTATTTTGATTTTTTTATTTTGACCAAAAATTTGTAATCTTTAACCCCGAAAACCCTCGATTTTAAGCCGATATGAACCATAAATAAATAAAATATGTTTAATTTTTTTTTATAAATTAGTCTTAAAAATAAATAAACTGCAGCTATAACTGATGTCTAGTAAACGAAATCACATCTTTAATTTAGCCTAACTTTAAACTCATTTTTCTTGAAATCTACTTTTCGTTGCTAATATACCTTTCCGTTCTACCACTCACAAATGATAAAAATATTACCAAATTAAAACAAAAATCGGTTAAAAAACATTGATTCTTGATCACAGTCGATTGTAAACAAGTCAAACCTATTTGGAATTAAATAGGAAATATTATAGTATTAATATATACTATTAATATATTATTAATTTACATATTTCCCCTCGCAAAATAAGAAGCAAAAAAAAATCCAATTTATTTTTAAGAAGTGGTTAAGAGATTTGTCTCGAAAAATCAGGACTCTCGAAAAACAGGACAAAAAGCCTAATTTCTTGATTCAAAATATTATTACTGATGGTTATGCAATATGTTTTTATAATTGTTCTAAAGCTAGTAGTTTTCAAATACTATTTAAATATTCAGATCTGAAACGTAACTTCTTTGAATAATTTAATGCCATTTTTACTAGTTCTGCTAAATATTTTTTTATCTTTCTTACACATCTCTATAAACGCCATTTCATTTTAAGGATAATTTAATCTGGTGACCTAGAAAATCTGATTACCTTTAATTTAATATTTTTCAATTGAGTTCCATAATTTTCGCGATAGGACTAAATATTCCAATAGAAATAATTAGATTTAAAACGAATTATAGAAGCTTTTAATATATTAATATTTTATTTTAGAGACGTGGAAAATGGAATTATAAAATGACTTATTTATTAGAGAAAAATGAAATCAATAATTACTATATACAAATAAGCTTTATGGTCTAGCAAATAACTACAAAATAAATGAAATGAAAAAGCTCTTATAATCAACTTTTTATAGTCAAAAACAACACCGGACCACAAAAAAAAAACAATTGTGAGTCTTGGATTCCACATTGATATTCCTATGTATTTTTTTCCCGCTGAAACCGAATCTGTAACCCGTTTAACCTTTACACGTCAGGATTTTGACATAACCTCAAAAAACACTCGAAAAACTACTGAAACCGCTAAAATCATCTACTCCATACCACTTTCATCCCCTTACTCCAAATTCATAATTTTGTAACCCCTTAATCCCTAACCTCGGAATACCATTACTACATAACCTCAAAACCCCGTAACCTCATTAAGTAGAACAATCTGGTCCGGGAAAACAGAACAATTACGTGAAATTTTTTTATGGAACATAGTTATGAATAAGTAACTGTATAACCCTAAAATCCCATCACACCTTCTAACCCCTTCACTCCGTAACCACATATATTATAACCTCTTAACCTCATCATCCTATTCTGTGGAGAAGTCCGGTTCTTGAAATCAGAGTTTTGTGAGTAAAGTCATGAATCAAGGTCTATTTCATAATTTTTAGTAACAGGTCTTCTCCACAGAATAGGATAACGGGATTAAGGGGATATAGTATATGGGGTTACGATGTGAAGGGATTTTGAGGTTATGGTGTTAGGGGATTTTGGGGTTATAGATTTACTTTTCCCAAACTAGATTTTTCTACTTAATGAGGTTACGGGGTTTTGAGGTTATGCGGCTATGGTATTATGAGGTAAGGAGATTATGGGGTTCTGGGGTCATAGAATTAGCAATTTGGGGACAGGGGGTGACAGTGGTATAGCATAGATGATTTTAGCGGTTTCAGTAGTTTTTCGGGTGTTTTTTGAGGTTATGTCAAAATCCTGACGTGTAGGGGATAAACGGATTGCGGATTCAGTTTCAACGGGAAAAAATACATAGGAATATCATATTGCAATCTAAGACTGAGAAAAAAAAATTGTGGGCCTGTGCAATTATAATAAGGGTTGTGACCTATCAAAGTAATGGCATCGACGGACTTAAAATAACATGTTTTAAGTCCGTTATTACTATAACATACTATGATAGCGAAACGCGGTCATAACCCTTATTTTTATTGTTTTTGACGATAAAAATGTGAAGCTGAGTAACAGATCTTTTTCATTTATTTATTAATAATAACTACTTTACTATGAGAAGTTCAAACGTCCAAACCATAAATGAATTTCCAAATTGGATTATAATTTGATGTTAACTAAAGGTTGAACAGTCATTAGGGGAGACTGAGCGGGTCAGGACATCAAAATCAAATACTTAACTATCGTGAGTTCGATTCTCACTCCCGCCGATTGCCTTTTTCAATTAATTAATAACTGAAATTTGACGAAGGCGACAGGTGAAACAGAGATATACTCCCTATAAACTGGTTCAAAAGTCAGTTGAAGCCGCACTATGGGCCAGGAGACCTTCGTTTTTGGCCAAAACTCGGCTTTTGGCGTCAATATCGTAAAAATTAGTAACAAGGGGTTTTCGAGGATGCTAAAACTGAATCTCTTTTTAAAAATACAAAATTCAAAATGGCAGATCCAATATGGCGACCAAATCTGTTAGATTTTATTGGATTCTAATGAAAATTGGTATTCAGGGGTTTTCGAGGATGCTGAAACCGGACATGTTTTTAAACATTTAAAATTCAAAATGGCGGATCCAATATGGAGGCAAAATCTGTAAAATTTCCTTGTATTCTGATGAAAATTAGTATTTAGGGGTTTTTGGGGATGCTTAAACAGAATCTGTTTTAAAAAACTTAAAATTCAAAATGGCGGATCCAATATGGTGGCAAAATCTGTAAAATGTCATTGGATCCTGACGAAAATCCGTATTCAGCGGTTTTAAGGATGCTTGAACAGAATCTGCTTTCAAAAATTCGAAACTGCAATTGGCAGATCCAATATGGCGGCAAAATAGGTATTCAAGGTTTTTCAAGGATTCTGAAATTAAATAAATTGATACCAAATTCGTTGCGTTTAATTTATATAGGTAAAAAGTATAAAAAAAGTAATTTTATAAAGTTATACTTCTTTTAAAAAATTTTATTTAATTCTATGTTTAAATTCTGACCTTAAATATTAATTAATTTAGCAATTTTCAATTTCTTGTGAAAAAAATATTGTATTTTTCTCATTTGTCCCCCTTGCCCCACCCCAATGTTTACCAAAAACAATCCTGAGTGAGAACTTTTGGTAATATACGAGTATGCCAAATTTTAAGTCTCTAGCTTAAAGCGTTCTTAAGTTATCGTGTCCACAAGGTTTCCCGGACAAACCGACTGACAAACCTTTCGACGTACTGACTGACAGACCTTTCGACCGACCGACCCACCGATTTTTTTTAATTTTTGCTCGAAACTGTTTTATATCGATATGAAACGCAATAAAACGCAAAATTAAGCAAAAAAAAAGTTTGATTTTTTTTGCACAAATAGAAAGCTTTTCCAGACATTTTCAAAGTTTTTAAAATAGAAAATTAAAAGTCGGAAAAATGCGGATATAGGCAATAAAGTACTTTGCGTGGGCTAACAAATGACGTATGGTTTTTAAAAATCGGTAGCGTTATGCAAAGTTATTTTACATTGAAAGTGAAAATTTTGCTTAAAATATTATGTTTCTGCTAATTTAAAAGTATACAGATAGTAAGAATTAAAAAGTTTTATTAAGTAAATGTAATATTTAATTAGTTTATAACTTTTTTAATTATTTTAATTTAAAACAGAACTTAAATGATTGCTTATTCAAAACTATAGCATTTAGTTTAACAATAAATCATTAAATTTTGTTATGGTTTTGTCTAGTTTAAACCCTTTTAGAAAACAAACGGTTAAATATAATGTACACAAATTTTGAGAATAATTTCCCTAACTATTCCTTATTTGGTTGCCTTATTTACTTTTTAGAAATTCAAAAGTGAATTTTGTCGACTTTTTGCCAAAAACGCAGGTCTCTTAGCCCATAGTGAGCCGGTGGTTCCCTCTACTACTATCCCAAACAAGTTGTGGACTTAGGGGATGCTTTATTAAGTAGAATAGTATGAGGTTAAACTAACATGTAATGTTAATTCTGACATTTTATTGCCCAAATTCTTAGTTGGTTTGGTGTTAATGGCTGGCTAAACCATCGATTAGATAATAGTCATCAGAAGACTTTTAACTTAATTAAAATAAGGGCAGCAATGTTTCTGCTTTCTTGCCATTATTTAAGTTTTTGACAAAATATTAAGAAAACTATAGTATTTCCAAATATATATATATTTTTTTTTAATTTGGTGCTAAATACTTCACAAAGTCCAATTTATACTGAAGCTTTAGGCTTATTATATTATTCACAGCACCTGCGCCTGCGCTAGAATATTATTGGAATTTTCAAAAAAAAATCAAAAATCGCCCTAGAAAAAAATACTTGGATACATTTGTTTCATGAAAAAATAATCAACTTTTTTTTTTTTTTTGATTTTTCGCTAATATACTCTTAACATGTACAAATACAGCTATAATTATAATAACTATTATTCAATGGACCAAGACGCATCTCGATACCTTTTTTATAAAAATTGAAGTTGAATTTATTTTTATTTTTGCTATTTATAAATCCCTGATGATACCAGCCCAAATATGCGAAACATGGAGTTTTATATACCCCATGTCATCCGCGATATCAAGACAAATAGTTTGACACCTCAATTGTCAAATTCGGTCTAGGCGTTTAGGCTGTAGAGCAATTTTCTTATTTTATGCTGATGATAAGACGAATAAATCGAGTATAGTCGAAACGTGGGCAAATACATCTATAACCATAAAAACTACTTTTATTCATTTAATGAAAACCCATCGTTTGGTTTGAACTTTATGGATACCTTATTTATAAAGATCGGATGAGTTTTTCATTTTTGCTTTTTATAAATCCCTGATGCGAGAGGCGAAGCATGGATTTTTATAGCCTGTATCGCCTGCGGCATGAGGACTATTTTTTTGACACCTCAATTGTCAAATTCGGATTAGGTGTTTAAGCTGTAGAGCAAATTTATTATTTTATGCTGGTGATAAAACGAATAAATTAAATATAGTCGAAACGTGGGCAAATACATCTATAACTATAATAACTACTTTTATTCATGTTACCAAAACACATCGTTTAATAACTAATTTATAAAAATCGGATGAGTTTTTCATTTTTTCTCTTTATAAATCTATATATATATATAAAGACCATGTCGGGTAAAAAGGTGAAATCCACAAGAAACCCGCCTTAATAACTAAACCTTCTTACTTAGCAGTTTTTAATGCAAAACCGTTAACCCCCAAATATGGAAATTATAATATAATATATGTTATATACTCACAAAACAATTAGTTTTTCATGAACTGAGAAGTTATGTTACTGGATATCTAGCAAACTTTGTTTTACACAGTATTTCATTTTTATATATTTTTTGTTTACTTGCCTTATCTTTCTATAATGTTTTGATTTGAAAAACAAATGAGAATTAATAAAGCTTTCACTAAAAACATTTGTGTATAAAAATTATTTAGAAACAAAATTTGGAAAACAATACCTAAAAGATACATTGAGAATTCTCTAAGAGAGAAGGAATTTCAAAAACTACCGCCAAACAGGCAATAATGAAACAAGTTGAGAAAGCTGCGAAAAATCTTCAACGCTCCACCAGAGAAAGGAACAGTCATTCAGATCAAGGTTGGTACGTCTCGCTGATTAAGAGTTGAAGCTGTATGGTTGATCACAAAAGGGATGTATACATAGGAATGCTGTTAGGACCACCGGCCTTGGATCCAACAGAGAGAAACATTCCCAGGTGAAAAAGAACCCAAGAAAAATAAGTAATGAAGTTACGAAGTTATAAAGTTATAAAGTTATAAAGTTATAAAGTTATAAAGTTATAAAGTTATAAAGTTATAAAGTTATAAAGTTATAAAGTTATAAAGTTATAAAGTTATAAAGTTATAAAGTTATAAAGTTATAAAGTTATAAAGTTATAAAGTTATAAAGTTATAAAGTTATAAAGTTATAAAGTTATAAAGTTATAAAGTTATAAAGTTATAAAGTTATAAAGTTATAAAGTTATAAAGTTATAAAGTTATAAAGTTATAAAGTTATAAAGTTATAAAGTTATAAAGTTATAAAGTTACAAAGTTATGAAGTTACGAAGTTATGAAGTTTTAGAAGTACGAAGTTGAGAAGTCGAAAATTTAGAAGTCCCTTTGGTTGAGACGTCCAAAATCCGAGGTTAAAGAGGTTAAGAAGAAAAAAGTTGAATAATGAAGTAGAAGAAATGGAAGAAAAAGTATTATGGTGTAAAATGTTGTACGATGAGGCAATATAGAAAAATGCAGCAGAAAATAAGTGAAGAGATTCCCGATGAGAGAAAGTAGTTTCCAGAGATTCCAGATGGGTGACAGTCGTGATGAAAAATTAGTATGGAGATACTCTTCAGAGTTTCAACAGAAGAAAATGTTATATATAGATAGTATTTTATTATGTGTTGTAAATATTTTGTTTTTCAATAAAGATTACCATTTCGCTGGGGCGCGAAATTCTTAGGTGCTGGGGATGTCAAGAGTTGGCTAGGTAGCCATACAGGCTTTAACTAAATTTAATAAAACAATTTTATTTATTATTTATAAATTAGTACCTGTTATTACATACAGATGTTTTTCACACCAAGCATTCTAGTGTTATTGTAAACTAGAATTGAAATTAAATAAACTGGGTTTGTTTGTAAAACATCTTGGTATATAAATACGATACTTAGATCAAATGATGGTAATTACAAAATTAGATTATCAGATTGAATAGAGTCGATAGTCGGGTAGTCCCCAAAGTGGGCAGTGCCCGTTGGGCAAAGTAACCAACATTGACAGATGCTAGGTTTGGGAGATCCAAACCTAGCGGTAAGAAGAGTTAATTTTTATAAATAAGAGTTTAGTTACCCCAACCCCAAAACCCGTATCCGCAAAGAAGCACCATTATTCGTGACACGAAGAACCCGTGACAATGTATTGAAATTTAATGGAATTGAATCGTACATGCCAACGTTTTTACGATTTTGTAAACTGGTTTTTGCCCATTGTCTGACGACGCACGCGCATCTTGGTAATATTACGCTCGCTGTAAGTAACTGTTTATTTAAAAAAACAAACAAAAAGAATTGCAGGAACAGGCATGACTAGGCATTTACAAATATGGTCGTAGAAAAAAATTTATAATGGTCCATATGTGAAGTAAAATTTTATATAATTTAAATCAATTTGGTAACATTAAACAGTTAATGATTTGTACAAAATGCACACCGATGGAACGTATGTAATTTTCGTAGTGCCAAAGGCTAAATGGACATATCTAAAGCTAAAGGATTTTAAACTCGCGACGTGATATGTTTTATTCCATTAGTTTCGAAACGAGAAGTCATTAAGCCATATTTAATTAAAATCGGAAACGAACGAACCGGACCTAACACAGGAGCGGATTGAATACAGGATGCAGAAAATAACTAAAAATAATTACTATAGTCCGTCCAATTATGCAAGATAGTGGTTTAAAATACTACATCATTGGTTAAAAACTCGTACCTTTTAACATATAAAATATTGTAACATTTTTTGTCTATGAGAATGATTGACGGTCGTTAAAGCTAATAAAAGAATGGAAAGTTACATAAAAAAAATGGTTATACCTAATGTTATTTTGTATGGTATTGAAAAAGGAAATTTTTTGGTTTATTCTTTATACACTCACACTAAATTAGCATATTCTACATATTGTACAAACGTAAATTATATTGAACACAAGGATAACGTCAAATTTTTAGGTTACAATTACAAGTTAAGGCCTAGGTTTGGACATTGCAAGATACATGACGATACATCATGCCAATCCTGGCATCGCATTCTTATGTACTATGCTTGTTATGCGAGTCTTTGGATAGGCCCTTTCCAGGAAAACAGTACCGACATATGTTAAATTTTTGATACACTACGATTTATGCATAATTATGCAATTTATGCGCTCTGTGGTGTAAAACGGGCCGCGTCCCTTACTATCTTGCATAACTGGACGGAGTATAATCTAACACATCTTAATAATTATTAGAATGATTGTTATATATTTAATAAATTTTATCAATAAGTCACAGTCATTTTACGGCTTGCCATCATTACTGAATTCGTCATCAGTTGCAGATCATGAATGTATCAAAATTTTAAAAAAATTAAAAATTGTAAAAATCCTGTTTTGTGTTATAATATTTTTAAGAAGAAACACGCTGCTTTTTTTATGTTCAAATTCTATTTAGGAAAGAAGTATTTAATTTTTAAAACTCTTCTATTCACTTCACTTCACTTCACTTCCATATATATATATATATATATATATATATATATATATATATATATATATATACGTGAGTTAATTTAAAATTAAAATTGGGTTACGTACCCATAATAATAAAATTTATATATATATATATATATATATATATATATATATATATATATAGATATATATCCGGTGACAATATAATTTTACATAAAATCTCTGTTTCACTCCCGGGTTGCTTCACACATTAATAAATTATAACTAAAAACTTGAAAATAAAACTATATAAAAAAAAGTTTTTAAACTTAAAACCCTTCTATTGATTACGTATTATGTATAACTAAAGAGTAGAAAACAAGATATACCTATTTACAAAAACAATTTTTTTAAAAGAAGGGTTTTGGAAATGTTGGCAAAAATAAAGAAATCACAAAATCAAAACCTTTCTTTTAAAAAATTCGTTTTTGTAAATTGGTATATCTTGTTTTTTACCTTTTAGTTATACATAATACGTAATCAATAGAAGGGTTTTAAGTTTAAAAACTTTTTTTTATATAGTTTTATTATGTTTTTTATTGCATCCACATACAGTGAAAAACTTTTTTAAAAACGTATACAGTGGTCAAGGATGTACTACGGTATACCAAAAAATTATTTGGGTTATGTTGTTTACGTGTTTTAAATGTCAAGTCGATTTTAGTGAGGGGCTCAGACTACCCTAAAATAGCCTTAAAATGGGGTTAACCATCCTTTAGGTGAAAATTTTTCACTGAAAATGCGGTAGATAAATAAATAAAATAGACAAAGAACGAAAATGTGTTCTATTTTTTTTTTTGTTTAACCTCTTACTATTCTACTTAATTAAGCATCCCCTAAGTCCAGGACTTGTGTGGGCTAGTAGTAGAGGAAACCACCGGCTTTAATTGACTTTCGAACCAATTTATAGGGAGTGTCCGCTTCACTTACGCCTTTGCCAAATTTAAATTATTAATTAACTGAAAAAGGCAAATCGGCGCGCCGCGGCGCCGGTGAGAATCGAACTCACGCTATTTGTGTAGTAAACTCGCCAAGTACGACGCGGTAGTCCACTACACCAATCCTCCCATACACATTGACCTCTCGTATATAATATAAAATACCCCCTCTCGATTTTTCCTCTCTCAGGTGGTTAAACTACCCCAAAATGGGTAGCAATCACCCCTTAGATACCATATATTTATTTATTTATTTATTTTAAATATTAAACATGAACGATTTTCCGCGTGTATTTATTGAAACCTGTGAGAGAGGAAAAATCGAGAGGGGGGTATTTTAGGCTATATACCAGAGGTCAATGTTTAAGAAGAACACAATTTCGTTCTTCGTCATTCATTTATTTATCGTATTTTTATCCAAGGGGTGGTTAACCCCATTTTAGGGCGAGTTTTCCCCACTTTAGGGTAGTCTGAGCCCCTCCTAAAATCAGTATATTTTTTAACAATTTTTAAGACCTATTTATTGTAATAATGTGCCGAGTATGGTTTAACCCTATTTTAGGGTTTTTTTAGCCCTAGCGCAAACTTTTGAGAGTACATTGCCTATTCTGAGGTCGGATTCGTTTTTAGCATCGCAAAATACGTCGGATCACCATATTGATGATATTATGTCACGACCTTTTTTTTGTGGGGCTGTGTAATATATAGTTTTTCTTTAAACATTTTAGTTTTAATAGGATAACTTCTGCTCGTTTTGGAATTATCATCCGCCCCTGACTTTGTTGCTTTTTGTTACATACAGAGCCATAGTTTTTTACGCTGGTAGTTTTATTTATTTGATGCAACGTACAAATAATACAATAAAGTAAAAATCAAGCACATGTATACTAGTTGTTAGTCGAACTATATTGTACAGAAAATATATTTTACCAGGACATTTAACTCTATTAAATGAATCCTATAGGATACAGGATTAAATCTTTAATTACTTTAGTTTTTAGGAAACCATAAACAACTCTCTCAGTTCATTTTAAGTAAAGGAAATAATATTTGTCCTATTATGACTATAGTTCCTACATTGTGAAAAAAAATACAAAATTGTCAGTAGTAATATCATAAGTGCATGTTGAATTATCCATAGTTTTTTTACTGTATTAAAAAAATATTTTGCTTGGTAAAAAATGTTTTTTTATATACAGTAAAAAAATTATGTATAATTCAACATGCACGAATGGTATTTTAAAAGACTTTTTCACAAACAAAATAAGGAAGTATATAATTTTACCATGTTTATTGTTGTTTTATATTTAAATAAAAAATTTAAGAACTAAACTACAATATTACTTTACAACTATAATTAAAAATTTAAATCTTAAATTTGCCGCACTTTTTAAAACCATGATGTTCACTTGTTCGTGAATGTTGCCAAGTCTAAACTTCGCTTGAGGGATATTTTATGCTTCGGATTATTTCAATAAAATAGTTGTTATCATATATTTTAGCATTTAAATAAAGATCATTGCTGTTTTTGTTTAAAAAGTTTAGTATTCAACTGAAAAGAAATAAAATAACGGGTGTTTTCACCCGTAAAAAAACAATTTGCGATCGGTTTCTAATAAAGTTGAGTTAAGTGGCCTGTTTTTAATACCAAGATTCAATTAAATAAATTAAAATTTATGAATATCAGTGATTTAAAGCTTTTAAGATGGAAAGTTCAAAAATATAAGATATTATCTGAAATTAATTAGGGTTTATACCTAGGATGTTTTGGTAACAAAATAAGCATTTATGCTTATCAATAAAAATAGATCAACTAAAGGTAAGCTTCACAAATTAAAAACTAATTTTGCAAAAATATAACATTTATTAAGATGTCAGTAACTGTCAGTTTCTTGTTTCCATAGTAACCAAGTGATAATTCCACATGTGCAAAAATTATCAGATTCATTTTGATCTGATTGGTCAAGAAACTAAAAATGAAAGGTTTTGATTGGCCTATATATTGTCTGTGAAATAGTCATTCTAAATGTTCGGAAATTTACTAAATATAAAATTCCGATACGTATAATTTTGTTTTTTTAGAGTGTATTTCACAGACCTGCGATGATGTCTGATTACGTCCACATTTCTTGCAAAGGATAATAAGATTTTTTACACTCATAGATATAAAAAAATACGTACTTTTCCAAAATGTTAGCTTTTAAAATTGCCTGGAACGTACTTTTTTTAAATTTTTTTAATTGTAAGAAAAACCCAGAACATATTGGGGTAAAGTGCTTAAAGTTAAAAAGACGAGAAGAAGAAGAAGAGTGTACATACATATTAATTATTATTAAAAATGTTTTGTTTTCTGCCGGTGAAATAGTTTAAAGTGTTCTACCCGTTAAACAGTTAGATTCTGGCTGAGTTAAACATTTATTTCACTCACTTGTTTACTAATGTCCCCGGCTTGCCCATATACTTCGCAGCCGTCATTTTAGAACCTTTCGGATGCGAATAGAGGAAGACAGCCTAAAATGTATTTACTAAGCTCAACAAATTTGATATCAATATCTATAATAATACATTCTTAAAAATTAACAAAAATAGCCCTTTTTTGGAGCATCTAAACCGGAATGATCCCTTAAATAAAAACTACTTTTTAGAAGTACCCTTAGAAGGGGCGTAGCTGCCTTAGGGCTCATTTTTGGACCACCATTTATAGGAACCTAAATTTTTCGAACTTATTTCTGAATAACCCTGCAAAAGCAACAATGGTAGTTTCCTAGAAAAGTGTAACCGTACTGCGAACAGGGACGGTTTGGGACATATATGCCTCGAAACGCAGCGAACATGTTAATGCTTATCAAGTTTAGCGCTGCAGGATTCTTTTTTTACAGTTTACATTTCTGTACCCCGGAGGTAAACGACATCACTTTTTTCAACATTAAATGCATGGTTTTGTTTTCATTGTATTATTTCCGTTATTTATAGTAACTGGCCATAGTGGCCTGTACCTCTATATAAAGCGAAAAATACACATCAAGGACATGGTGCTAACTCTATTTTACAAAAAATGGACATGATGTCCTTTACCTCCGGGGTACAGATTTTTTAAGTTCTAAGAATTCGAAAAGAAAATTATTTTATAAAACTTCAAATGGGTAAAGGAAACCTCTTAAAATATGCATTATCATGTTTAGCCCCGCAAGCAATTTTTTTTACAAATCTTACTTTTTCACACCTTCCATCAGAATTTAAAATGTAAATAATTTTCCAAAATGTATTAATTAAATTTGTTTTGCTAATCAAGTTTAGCGTCGCGATTTTTTTTTACAGTTTTTCATGGTAAGCAAATTATTTTATAAAAAACTTCCAATGGGTAGGAAAGACCTCATAAAATACAACTGATCATGGTTAACGCCGCAGGCGAAAATCTTTAACAATATTGATGTTTCATACTTTCCAGTTTGATGGATCATATTATTTTATAAAATCTATTAGTAAAAATTCAAACATGACAAATTTTTGAAAATCTAATAAGCAAAAAAGATAAAAAGTCATTTTAAAAAATTAAAATTTGAAGGCTATGGGGGCAGCAGCCCGATAGCCCCCCCTGGGTGCGCCCCTGGTTACTAAATATTTATTTGTTTAATCGAGTAAGTTAATATAATTTCCATTTCGTCTATAAAGAGCAGTTTAATAAATTAAACTAATTGATATCCAGTTAAATTAAATAAATAATGAACATTATTAATAATATGTATTATTTTTAGTTGATTGCATTTTGTAGCATAATTAAACACTTTTGGAATGCACAGGGCCGCTAAGACGTACATTTTCACGTGATATCAGGCCGTTACAAACTATATAATTAAATTAAAATTAGTATTAATAACAAATTATTTACAAAATTAAACTTGTTTGCTAAATTGTCGTTTGCGGGAATAATTTTGGTTAATCACATAGCATTTTATTTTAATCTGCCATGATATAATCAATTTTAATTAAAAATACAAAAATATGTAAGGTAAACCCGTCGAAGTGTGACACATGGGGTCTTTACTTAGGGAAAAATTTTAAACTTTAGTTTGGACTTTTTTTTAGGCGAGGAAGATATAGCAGAAAAGTATTAATTGAAACGCAATACCTTACCAGCGTATCTAGAAATAGGTGCGCCTGATAAGAAATTTTTAATTTGCTGTTTTTAGATATTTATCGATTAAATAATCATTGACGAAAAATGCCCTAAATTAATACATTTTAATTATGTAGGGGAGACTGGGGTTAATTGAAACGGGGGTCGTTTGAATCAGGTCGAATATATCCGAACGTGTTGTAAAAGCGGTGGGGCCCAAGTGCAAAGGAAGCGGCTTTCGTGTTGGAATGTGTCAATCAGTACTCTTCGCCTCTAAGAGAAGGCCACATAAAAAAGAACGTTTCAACTACTGCTAAAATTACAATTTTTAAATTTTTAACCTATGAGATTTACAATTTTTTCGAATCTCAAGATAAGTGGGGCCCTGTCTGCGATGAAAAAGAATAAAAACCAGTTGTGAAAAAAATATTTGTCTTTATTTACCACATGTTTCAACTAACCCCAGGTACTGTTTCAACTGACCCAGGTTTGGACTTTTTCACACTTCTGATGTACAAGCCAGCCAATCGCGGGCGTTAAGCTAGTCACGTGACTCGAGAAGCCAGAATTCCTGCTTCATCGAGTCTGGTGGCTGTCGACCATTATAATTGTTTACGTTTGTAAGAGCGTACGTATCATTTTGTGTGTGCTAGATTTTTCAAAGAAATAATTGGTTTACCAATTTACCAATACTTAAGAGTAAATATTTAAAAAGTGTGATTAATACAATATCCCTAAAACATACATTTTATAATATTTTACTTATTTAGGCGGTAACACTGGCCTGCAAATTTTGAGTTGTTAAGACTTGTGTATGTTTTCTATTTCTATTTTATATTGGTACTTTTTGTAGCGCTGATTACGAATATACGTTTTATTTTTCTGTTGCGAGGTTTTTCCATAAAACACTATTCATAAATAGAATAATAACAAAATGGTTATTCTATGTTTTTTTAATAAATTGAAGGGTTTTTTTGCAAACCTTCATGTCCCTTAATCAATTATTAAACATGTATCCTCCTTACCAAGCGGCCAACAAATGCTTTTCAAGCAATGTTTCCTGCACATATTGCTTTGATTTCAAACTATGTATATACATATATGTATATTTGACAACATCGTCTAATTAACAGGCGCTTTGATGCCACACGTTTATTAGGAGGTTTGTGGATTTAATGCTTTATTGGTAAGAGACCGTGAAACCAAACCACGTGATAGAATGACAGTTGAAGCGTTAAATCATATTAGCCGCATGAGAGCACATCTTATCAGGCATACAAATACAAAAATACAGATCAGAACAGAGTAAAGAGCAACTATGATAATGTTCTGGTGCTACAATAAACATTTATTAACCGACTTCCAAAAAGGAGGAGGTTATCAATTCGATGTTTGACTTTTTTTTAACGCAATTTCAGTTAAAAACGGCTTAATTTGGTTCTACTACCAACCAAATTTTTAGAGAATAATCGGATAACTCGGATAAGCCGGATAACTTGATTAACTTGCCGCTAAACTTGATTCTTTGGACCTGTTATATTAAAATACCAAGAGAAAATTATAAATTTTGTAATTTTACCATAAGGCGTTATTTGTTTATTACTTAAAGTTTAACAAGATTTTCTTCACTATTTGGTTTAAAATAAGGTTGGTTGGACTCTTGGGCGCTGAAATAAAAATATTACTTTTATTTTTTAGAAATTTATCTTTAAGATAATGACGTCACAACGCACTAACTGTGCGTTGTGACGTCAGCAGCTTGCCGAGATGGAAGGACAATTATAATTAAGCTTAGACGACGTTACAAATCTGCAAGTTCTGTGTCTTTAAAAAGTAAAAAATAAAAACTTTTCGCAAAAAAAATAAACCGACTTCTATGTCTCTAAAAAGTAAAAAATAAAAAATACTTAAGTCGGTGCCAATTTCACAGCAAATAATAATAAAATAATGAAAAAACAATTGTTAGTAATAAATTTATGGAATGGTGAAATTCCCACCGATTTAAGGATTTTTTATTTTTTACTTTTTAGAGACAGAAGTCGGTTTATTTTTTTTGCGAAAAGTTTTTATTTTATCTGAATATACTAGACTTATTGTGCAATGCTCTTTTAGTGACTTAAAACTATATTTAAAAAAGAATTGTGTATTTTACCCATTTTCCACCCTTGCCTCACCACAATGTTTACCAAAAACAAGGTTCCATTGTTGGTCCAACCTTATTCTTAATATACATAAACTCAATATTTAAATTAAAGTTAAAAGGAAAAATAAAATTATATGCAGATGATACATTGTTAGTATATTTTGGAAAAGACGTAGAACTAATAAAGAAGGACATACTTTATGATCTGAATACGATATATAACTTTTTGTGTAGTCATAAACTAAGCCTTAATATTGAAAAATCTAATTACATGTTTATTTCTAATAAAACAAATTTAATTAAAGAACCTATTTATTTTGGTAATCATGTTTTAAATTATAATTTTGTAATCAAATATCTAGGTCTTTTAATTGATGAAAAATTATCATGGGAATATCATATTAATAGCATAAGGAAAAAAATTTCAGCTCCTGTTGGAATTTTAAAAAGGCTTAGTTTTTATCTACCAAAATATCTCTTAAGGTCCATATATTTTTCTTTAATACATTTTCATCTTGAGTATTTAACTTGTTTCTGGTATCCTACAGAGGCAAAAATATTAAAACCATTACAAACGCTTCAAAATTCAGCATTAAAAAATATCTACTTACTTTCACGTAGATATTCAACTAATAATTTATATATTAACTATGAAATATTATCACTAAATAAAATATATTATTTTCAAATTTGTACATATATTCATGATGTAATTCATAGAAATCTACATTCAAATATAAATTTTAAAATAAGTAAGAGCCAATATAATACCAGATTAAACTCAAAGTTAGAAATACCTTTTGTATTTTCTAACAAAGGGAAAAATTCAATATTTTACAAGGGAGCTAATTTGTATAATGATCTGGGAAACGAATTAAAACGGTTTGGAAAGTTTGAATTTAGAAATTGTTTAAAAAATAAATTAATAGGTAGTAGGGTTACAGTGTGACTTGTTCTATTCCGAAAAATAAAAGATGTAGTGTTGGGATCTAATATGAGCATGTTGTTGCCGTATCTTTCTGGCAAATTGATTTAATTAAGATTGCTCCATCTACCGGCAGTTTTCGGTGGCTTGGACCGTGTAGAGATAGATATTTGATCGGATCTATACGGATGGACATGGTTCTGGGTTTTTCGTTGTGATGCTTTTTCTCTCTGTTCTAAATAGTGGTGTCACCATGAGAAGTTCTGCGGTGTTTGTCTGTCCGGATCCTGTATGTATCTTTGAACGACCCCGGCTACCGGAGATTCGGTGGAGGGAGCAATCTTATATTTCAAATTAAAATAATTTTTTAAAATCTTTTAATTTTATTATTTTGTTTTTATTAATTAACTACTTTTTTATAATTTATATTTATGTATATATATATATATATATATATATATATATATATATATATATATATATATATATATATATATATATATATGTGTGTATATATTTTTATGTATACATCTAATTAATTTTTAATATTATTTAATGTATGTATTATTGGATAGATCTATATAGAATGAAAATTCTCGAGATCCTTAAATAAATTTATCTTAAAACCATGCCGAACGAGAACTTTTGATAAAATACCTGTATGCCAAATTTTAAATCTCTAGCTTAAAGCGTTCTTAAGTTATCGTGCCCACAAAATTTCCCGGACAGACCGACCGACCGACCTTTCGACCAACCGACAATTTTTTTTTTGCCCGAAATCGGCATAAAACGTCATAAAACGTCATAAAATGCAAAAATACGCAAAAAAAATGGAAATTGTAGCACGAATACAAGGCTTTTCCAAAATTTTGAAAACTTCAAAATGGGAAAGCAGAATGTGCTATAAAGTTGTGTCAATTTTAGCAATTCATTGTAATATTCATTTATTGAATTTTGAAATAAATGTATTGAGTATTTACCATCTTTTAAAACAATTTATTTCTCAATACAAACACAGAAAAAAAGAATATCTTGAATCAAAGCAAAACGATCTTGAACCAAGGCCGCCATGGCTTTCGATATGTTCAACGCCATGACTGTCTTGGATCAAGTCAGCCGTGATCTTGGCATTTGAGGTCGTAGATTTAAGGACATTTCCCTAAATCAAAGCCACTTAAACCATTTATTTAAGATCATATTATCTTAAATCAAGTATGTAATTATTTTGATTCAATATAATATTATCTTTATCCAAGATCATATTATCTTACACCAAGTCTTGGTTTAAGATAATATTTATTTATTTATTTATTTATTTATTTAGATACACCACCCAACAGCCGAGGCCAATTACAGGGTGGGAAATATATACAATATAATATACACATATATATACAAATACAGAAACATTATAATACTTAAAGTTAAGACTTAAACATTAAAATACTGCAAGAAAAAAAAATAAAAATGAAAGAAAGAACAGGAATAGTACTAACTTAAATTTAACCTTTTAATTGCAGTTAGGCTAGTACTGAATATGTCAAGACTATCTTGCAGGGAATCGCAGGTACTACATATAAAATAAATTGGGGAGGATTTCAATACATTTGTCCTAGGAGTTCTTAGATAAAAATTTAAATTATCACGAGCTCCTACTCTTGGTACATGTATTGGTATTTTATCTAATATATCTGGGCAGTTTATACCAAAGTGCAAAATTTTAAATAAAAATGTAAGGCCTAATCTTTTTCTCCTGTTTTCAAGTGAGTCGAAGCCAAATCTATTAAGCAGTTCGGTGTGTGGATACCCAATGGGAGGGTAAACGCCATCTACCTTAAACTTTAAAAACTTTAAGAACCTCCGTTGAATTCCTTCCAAGTGATCGGCATGTGTCATATAACCTGGGTTCCAAATAATACATGCATACTCCAATTTAGACTGCACAAACGTAGTATAAAGTAATTTTAACAAAGATATGTCTGTGAATCCTGTTGAATTGCGTATTACAAAGCCTAAGTTTTTAAAAGCCGCTTGCACAACATTTCCAATATGCTTATTGAAGGAAAGTTTACTATCGAAAGTAATCCCTAAATCTTTGATAAATTCTGGACGACTTAGTGATTTGTTACCCAGTGTGTAATTAAAAATTATAGGACTTTTTTTTCTTGTAAAAGTCATTACTTGGCATTTATCAACATTTAAAGGTAGATTGTTTTTGTCACACCAAGCTTTTACTTTTTCAAGATTATTCTGGAGCCGCAAACAGTCTAAAAGCGATGTAATAGCTAAGAAAAATTTTGCGTCATCGGCAAAAAGTAAATAGAAAACATCCAAGTCGACGCCTATTTCGTTAATAAATAATAAGAAGAGTAAAGGTCCGAGAATTGATCCTTGAGGTACGCCTGATGTTGCCAATATATCATCAGAAAACTGGCCAAAATATTCGACATACTGAATTCTGTCAAGGAGATACGATTCAAAAAGTAAGACTAGTATGGGAGAACATCCCGACTTTTTTAACATTATAAGCAAGATATAAGGATCAATTCTCTCGAACGCTTTAGAAAAATCAGTGTATAGGACGTCTACTTGGATATTTTCATCTAGAGACTCTGATAGATATTGAGTAATATAAGCTAGGTTGGTTACTGTAGATTTCTTTTTGACAAAGCCGTGTTGATTTTGTGAGATTTGCTCCTCCAGATGTGCATACAGGACTTTGTGCAACGCAATTTCAAAAACTTTGGCAAAATTGCAAATAATTGCAATGGGCCTATAATTTTCGACATTGTTTTTTTCGCCTTTCTTGAAAACGGGACAGATTCGAGACCTTTTCCATATGGTGGGAAACTTTCCAGTACCAAGCATTAGGTTAAAAATTACTTTTAGAGGCTCTACAAAGAAAACGGCAAATCATGTATTATAAAAGCGGGAACATTGTCTGGACCTTTCGTAAATTTAGGTTTTAGTTTTTTTAGCGCAGATAAAATATCGTGACAACTAAACTTATTAAGATGAAGAAACGAATTTACGAAGGCGTCTTCCGGGGCATTGTTTACGTCAGGAGGGGTGGGTGTGGTAAAAGAAGTTTTAAAAAATTCAGCAAAGCAGTTTGCAACTTCCTTTGGTTTTTCGTACCACTTGTTTTTGTATTTAAGTTTGCTAGGAATAGTAGTTTGGGACTTTTTGGAGTTAATGTAAGACCAGAATTTTTTAGGTTCATTTTTTATATTATTTTGAATATTAATTTGATGTATACTGTAAGCTTGCTCAATATCTCTTTTTACCATGGTCCTATGCTGAATCTTGAATGAAGAGAATTATAATCTTGATCTAAGATTATGATTCTCTTGATTCAAGATCATATTGACTCCACAGTCAGGTTCCAGGGTTAATAGAATGGTAAATATTTAAAAAAAAAATCCCACACATGTATAATATTATTTCGCACGCCTATGAAATATGATACTTTCTTACAAAAACACTTGTTTTTGAAGAAAAACTTGTTGCAACGCCATTGCAAAATGGCGCTTACATGTATAAATTATTTAAAGCTACTTACCCGTGAATTTTTTAAGTAAATTTGAAAATCTCCATCGTTTGAGGGTAACAGATACAAATACGTCCATTTTAAAGCAGATAAAAACAGTGGTACCTTTAAAGACAACTGACGGCAAAACAAAA
>OY294044.1:26730809-26896896 GCA_958510825.1 Brachypterus glaber | reverse complement strand
AAGCAGATAAAAACAGTGGTACACCTTTAAAGACAACTGACGGCAAACCAAAACAAACCTAACTTCTCTCCCAATAACAACGGGCGAGTCTACTGTATATCTACGTGGGGTAAGGCCGGCAAACTCTTTACCAAAAGACACCAGGGGCTTTGAGTCAAGATAATAACTCTTGATTCTCTGTTACTATTTTAAATGTCATGCATTTAAGGAAAAAATCCTTGACACAAGAATTTTTCTACCAAGAGAATAATTAAAGGAAACCAAAGTCACAGATAATCTTAAACCGAGGATACATGATCTTAAAAGAAGATTATTACCTCGATTTAAGATAATATAAATCCAAGATAATTTATTATCTTCTGCCAAGATAATCTTTTTTTCTGTGTATAGACGTAATATTGTAGGGGTCGAAATGTCACCGAATAAATCTGAACTTTATATCCATTTTCAACGAGACCTCCAAATCATCAAATTGTATCCATTTTTTTCTATCCTCCTTAGACTGAGTTGGCGATCCCTATGGAATAGATGAGTCATTCCACAGTAATTCGCAAAATATAAATTTTATAGACTTTTCCTTCATGAAAATGTATGACAAATATATTAATATTTTACATTATTTTGTTTAACTTGAAAAAGTAACTAATTTTAATTATTATACGTCGCCAAAGTCGAAACTATTTTAGATAAGAAATGCCTCGGTCGTCCTAATTTAGATCTAAGGTTTTCACGGTTAGTCATATTTATAGAACTAGTAGTTTCGGGTTTTAACCGTGTTGATGGATTATTACTATAAGACGTTTCATCTATTAATACTAGATACATCTTCAGGGATATGTCCATTACTGTTTATCAATGAATGCGAGGTTTGTTGTTGTTTACAGAGTTTGGCTTGCCGAGATAAGTTGCCTTCATTAAAACTGCTCCAACCGGGACGGGGAATACTAATTACTGGTATCAAATAGTAAAAGAGTTACCGCCGAAACTACCCAAGTAATTAGGCAATATCAATATTTCGGGCCTTAAATAATTGTAATAAAATAAAGGTTATATAATTAAATAAAAAAAGACTTGTAGACACGACGTACAACTCGATTAGCTCGAGTTGTACGTCACCGAGTTGTGCTTTTCTAATTTTACTGTCAATCCTGGAACTTTTTATGGAATGACCCAGCCGAGCATTCTCTTCCCTCTGTTCCAGTTAATTGACCGGGATTACATTCTCGTAGTCTGGAAAGTCCACACGTGGACCCCAAATCAGCTGGTTAAAATAGAGTCGTCTCCTAGCAACTCTCCCAACTATGCAAACACCTGGGCCTAAAAAGCTGGGTAAATTCGAGATACTAGAACTCCAAAGCGTATAAGTAACTTTCCCTAAAATAAGTGCGAAGGTCTATTTGTCTTTTGTATGTACATTGTACAGTGTAGGTACAATATACAATGTACAAGTAAATAATAGTTTATTTTGTAACAAGTTTGCAATAACGCATATTCTACACGAGTGAAAATTTTAATACATGAGCCGCAGGCGAGTGTAATGTTTTCACAAGTGTAGAATACGCATTCCAAATGTGTTTTAGACTATACTTCTTCTTCGTCTACAAAATTTCTTGATAATTTTTTTGCTTTTGTATTCAACCGTCTACAGTTGAGTCTAGTGTGATTTTTTATTGTTTAAATTCATTATAATTTAGATATTAATAAGCATTGAGATGTCGCTACATGTGCCAATTCTATTCCAAGAGCTAGAATATAACATTCTCGCACAGTCATTGAAAATCATTTAGTTTAGTTTAGTTTAGTTCAGTGCGGGGTTCACTGCCCTCAACACCTGGTCCCTAGGGACCTTTGTGTTAACCGCGCAGATCTCCTCATAACATCCCCGTTTCTTTTATAAAGTCCAGGTACGATTTCAGTGGAGTGTTCATGATCTCGTTTGGTTCCAGCGAGTCGTTCCCAAAGTACCTCCATCTTAGGCCTATTAGAGATGGACATTCACATATGAGGTGGTAGGGCTCTTCGTCCCCTTCCCCACATCTCCTGCACACGAGGCTCGTAGTCTGTCCCATTTGGTGTCGGTGCTTGTTCAGTAGAAAATCATGAATGATGCTATTCTAAAGTAGTCGAAGAAGAACAATATTCCGTTATTTAAAAATCGCTGCTATTAGCAACTTTGTAGAATATTTATTCATTCTCAAAAAAATTGACATTAATAAATTATTTACAAAGTAAATTGTTTATCGTTTGGAATAATTATTCTAAATATAATTATAAGAAAACAAATTTTTTTTTTTGCACGACCAAAACTAAAACTTAATATTACGCTTTCATTTTCGGCACTAAACTTGCCGTTTTTCTCCCAACGGAAAAAAATCACGGCAACCTTGATAATATTAAAATATTATACTTACTATATGCTTTACTGGTACAAAAATTAGGTTTGGTGAAGTTTTGTAATAAATTCAAACAAATTTATTTGATTTTAACAAAGAAAACCTTAAAAAATAACATTGTTTAAATTATTATTCCATCAATCTATTTTCTAATCATCGTACAGAGTGATATTGGTAGACTGACAGTTTCGGGCTGCTGGCCCTCTTCAGTACCAAGAGTCAACTCTGCACGCTGATTAAGAAAACGTTTTTAGACTTTACTCGCAAAAGGAATATAGCCATTAGATTGATGTAGACTTGTGCGCCATCTATTTCTAGATGTAGACAACTACTCATACCTCTCCTAATCTGGAGACTTTGAATGGAATAATAAATTAATATTTTTATAATTTTGTTTAAAATTAAAAATTTCTGTCCTTATTGTTTAAATTACTTAAAATTTATCATCTTCGTCCATTTTTTCTATCTGACGTCAACCATATTAAAAAATAATTGAAATCGCGAGAGCCGTTTCTGTTTTAGTCCCTTGCATTTCCGTTTCCCTGGCTCGCTCAGGAAACACTCATGCAGCGGGACTAAAACAGCCAGTTTAGTCCCTTGGTATATAAATAACTATTATTTATTAGCTAATCTTTATATGTTTGGAAATAAACATTTAAATCCTTATACAGTGCGGTTCAAAAGTCATCCCCCCCCCCTTTTAACTTTTGAACGAGTTGAGATATCGACTCAAATTTAGAACTGTTAAATAAGACAACTTAAACTATCTTTTAGCATATATTTAATATTTTCAGCTCTTAAAATGTGGGCAGGGGGGCATGGGGGGACATTTTTTTTAATGGAAAGGGGGGTCGTGTGATACATCATTTTAAATCTTATAAAATTCTCTATTTAAACTAACATTTTTAATTTTTTTAAAAATGTTTTTTAAGGTTTTGATTTTTCAATTTTTTGTGCTAAAACATTCGATTTTTTAAGTTTTTTTTTATGTCAACTAAAATTAGTTTAAAAGTATAATTAACATTTTTTTATGATGAAATTAGGCATTTTTAAAAAATTATTTGTTCTGTTTTAGAGGAATTTTGACATTAATACCCATTTTCTACCCCATTTTAAACCCAATTTTTTTTTTTTATTTAAAAACATGTAGTTAAATGGAGAATTTTATAAGCTTTAAAATGATGTATTACACGACCCCCCTTTCTATTTAAAAAAATGTGCCCCCATGCCCCCCTGCCCATATTTTAAGAGCTAAAAGTATTAAATATATGCTTAAAGATAGTTTAAGTTGTCTTATTTAAAAGTTCCAAATTTGAAGTCGATATCTCAACTGGTTCAAAAGTTAAGAGGGGGGGGTGACTTTTGGACCGATCTGTATGTTAATCAATTGCCAATCGTTAGCAAGACTTATAATTTTCGGTTTTAGATGCCAAAATCCTATTCTCCTTGACTATTATAATTCCAGTTCAAAATTGGCAATTTACGACTAATTTATGATCAGCCGCATATGGCTAAAATTCTTAAAACAGTCATATGTCATGCAAGAACGAAAATGGTGTATTGTTTATCGTATTTTAAAATTATCACCGTTTGACTTTAAAAACAAAATAAAGGTTTTGAAAACTGGTAGAGATAGTATATCTATAATAGTTTAAACCTTTCTGATGATGATTAAAGGTGAGCTCGAACCGCTATATTGATTTTTTAAAATCAAGATACCTTAAAAGGTAAACGTATGGAGTTTTTAGCAATTTCTTGACTATATTAAAGGGTAATAATATACTTGCCCAAATTATGGGGTAAGTGTTAAACAGTGTTAAAAATTATTGAGAATAAATTTGGGGAATATATTTCAGGACAGTTTAATATGTCATTCTTAAAGCATCAGAGTTTCGGCATAGATCAATAGAAAAACAATTCTTTAACAAAATTAAAAATGATCTCGAAATTTGAAAAATTAAAAATTGGGTCCAACTTACCTTTCTTTACCTTAACTACTTTTATGCGTTGATGTCTAGGTGTACCATTTGTAATATCGAAACAAATGGACTGTATAATTCGGGTTTATTGAAGTTCGGAGAATCACTAATTACAGTTTAATAGTCTTAAGATTACTAGTTAAGTGTAATTTGAATAGTTTAATTTGACTTATTTTTTCTGACCAAAAAAATCTATAAAAGTGATGTATAAGTCGACGAATAACTCTAAAATTCCTAAAAAGTCTGCTGGGAAAAGCTGTAGGAGAAAGAGGGAGAATGGTGGCCTCTAGGGTAATGGCGGCCATCGTATATCTCAGTTGTATATTCATGTTTTAATGTAAATACTACTTGCTCCATCTACCCGTGAGTAGTTCATAGTGTACCCAAAATTACTTCGACTCCAATCGGTAAAGTAGAAAGTTATTAGAGAAAATTGCAATTTGCCAGTTTTATGCATTACTCTTTGGGTTTCAAGGGTATGTAAATAAATTAGCCCAATGTTACATTTGTGATATATGTAGTATATGTCTCTAGTGTTACACTACAGTAGTCTAGGACTATGTGATAGATGTTAGATAGATAATTAAATTCAGTTAAATTTGAGTTTCGGGCCATTTGTTTAGGGGTAATGCGGGCCGGCCCCTATTACGCAAAGTCATATTTAGGTTTTGATATTGGAGAAGCTCCGAATGTATAAAAGAATAAGAGAAAAAGCACCTTTGAAGTCTAAAAAACACCGAATGAATTATGATAAAAATGAATGATGATAAAAATGACACGGCAATGAACCACGAAATATGTCTAATGTGTGGTGAGTTTGGTAAAGACCGAGAGCTTTAGATATGCTGCTCAAATTTTCTCCTATGGGCTCACAAAGAATTCACAAACTTTTTTGATTTTTGTATGTAATTTTGTTTGAATTAGAGTAATTTTGGCCTGTGGCTTAATTACCCCCAGCCTGCGTGTAATGCAGGCCTTTTGAAGCTTTTTTTTTTAATTGTAAATATTTTTTATTTAAATTTTTTTGAGGACATGGTTTTATAAATGAATACATACAGCATACTTTTAAGTTTCATTTAACTCATTTCCATGAAAAAAAAAGTATTAATACTAAAAATTACAAAAAACTTTAAGCGGTAGTCATTCCCCTCCTTTTTCCTCTTAGGAATTACAGCGAAATAAAAAAATATTTGTATAAATATTTTTGTAGAGAATTTTATAATCTATAAATTAAGTCCTATAAAATTTTGCATGCGAATTTTTAGATTCCTCGTATTTTTTTAATATACCCTGAAATTTTCAAAATCCTACTCTTTTTTCTTTTTTTTTTTTTTTTTTTTTAATAACGTTATTATTTCCTGGACTGCGAAGTAATTTTTTTAAGGTCAGATTTGGATTCTACGCCCTCGAATTAGTATGAAAAATTTACTTTCCGACCGGGGCGAAAAAAAAGTTGCTTTTTGTTGCCTAGTGTTATAAACCAGGATGACTATAACAATAACAATAAATTATTATTTTACTAAATTGAAATGTTTGTGTTGACGTGACTGTATGCAAATCGTCTGACAACAATAAATGGAAATAAGCTATCCTAAACAAACAATTCAAGTGTGACAGCATAATGTAGATTAATTCTTATGTAGTATTTGAATTCATGGGTCGAAGTAAAGTCAAGTGAACATTTGGACTGGTAAAGTGTAGTGGATATGTAAATTTGCCTTTATCTATCGATCTAGAAACAATAATTTCTTTTTACACACAGGGTGATCAGTAACTGGTATGGCAAAATATAAGAGGTGGTCCTACATCCAAAAACATAAAAAAAGTTCCTTTAAAGATTTGTCCGGAAGTGAGCCCCAAGGGAGCTACGGCCCTTTCAAGATGGACAATAAGGAATAAAAAAAGCACCACTAATACATTTTTAATGCTGCAGGGTGATGCTTCATTTAAAACTAAGAAAAAAAGTATTCTTCACCAAAATACCTAAATTTAATATTAAAGGAGTAGGTAATAGCCTTTTAAAAAGTACCAATTTTGGTGACACAAAATATTACTTCCTTTTAATTGCATTTTTTTAACGGTTGCTCCTACGATGTTAGACTGACATTTTGTATGTATTTTACTCAAGAAATCTATATTTTTTACAAAAAATCAAAAAGAAAATACACATACAAAAGTTTGGGGCAAAAATATGTTAAGCCTTATTTTGTCCATCTAGTCACGCCTTTGGATAAATTTAAAAAAATAAATACACATAAAATAATTGCCCTTAATAATACTTAAAGGGACGGAGCTCCTTTATAGGAACTTTTTTTAATATCTTTGGATGTAGAATCACCTCTTAAATTTTGGCATGCCAGTTACCTTACCCTGTATAATGTGTATGTTCCATAGATATTCTAGAATAAACATCCAGAAGGAGAAAATATTTGCAGTGATTTTTTCTTATCGAAAAATTAGATATTATATATAATAATTCAGTCAAATAATTGGTTGTAAATGGGACATTTTTCTTCGCGCTGCCATTTGTTGAAAACGTCATTTAAATGTTATAGGTAAAAATCAACTCTAAAAGTTCCGTCTTTGTGAACAGATGGCACTATTAGTAAAAACAAACAGAGCCATAAAGTTCTAGTCTTTGAAAACAGATGGCATTAATAGTAAAAACAATATACAATAAATGATAGTTTTCATGTAATCTGAGTACAACAATTTTAGTACTGAATACATATTAATACCTAATATGTTTAACTGCATAATATAAAATTAAATAAGGCTTAAAATAAATAAGGTAAATATGAATAGTTTTTATTGGTTATATTGGCTACCCTGATTACTTTTTCTTCAATACAGTTTTGATTCACTTTTTTTCCTGTTGGGAAAACTTTTAGAAAGAACTGTAGAAAACTAATTTTGACTGTCTTTGTCTAGAAACTATGACAATGCAAAAAATGCACACGGGTTGTTATTTTAAAGGGTAGTAGTGGATGGTAAGGAAACACTCCTTCTAGTTTTTCACGAGGGATGTCCATTATCCAGGGCCGTAACCAAAAAAAAATCTAGGGGGCTGAGCCCCCAGGCACCCTCAAAAATAAAAGATTGGTCCCTGGCAGTTTTAACTAAAACTAAAACAAAAAGAATGGCGCCCAAAAAAATACCCTGATGAAAAAAAGCAATGTCACCAAACTTGGCGCCCCTTTAAAAAATAAAATTGCCCCCCCCCCAAAAAATAACCTTTAAGAAAAAAAAATTTGTCCCTGACGGTTTCTACCAACACTTGGCGCCCCTGCAAAAAAAATTGTCGCCCAAAGGTAGGTGACTTAAAAATACCAGGGGGACTTAGCGAAAACGCCAGGGGGACTCAAACTAAGGCCAAGGGGGGCTTATAAAATAAAAAAAAATAATTCACCCCCAACTTGGCCATTTTTGAATATTTATTTATTTAACTCGATTGTTGTTAATAGAATAAAAAAATTATTCAAACAAAAATTGTTGAAAATAAAACATAAAACAAACAAACATTTTTATCATAAGATGCATATTTGTAGAGCGGGCACACGCAAATCGCGTTAAATCCACTTTTAGCACATTCTTTTTTTATAACGATTTTTATATTTTTTGTATGAATTAAATCCATGGGTGAACTCAAAATCCATCCATCTTTGTTAAATCCTATAGAATTGCTGGATTCGGAGTTCACCCATGGATGTAACTCACACACAAAATATAAAAATCGTCATAAAAAAAGAATTTGCTAAAATTAGATTTAACGCAATTTGCGGGCACGCTCTACATTTATGTAGATAACCGCACTCACCGTTAAAATTCAAGATGGAGGACACCCCTTACGCAAATCATCCGGTGAAAAACTATAGTTATATACACATATATAGTTCCATCACCATCACTACTACCCTTTAAAATATCAGCATGTGTGCATTTTTTGCAATTTCAATTCTTGGACATTTGATCACCCAATGTTTATTAAACTTTGAACTTTATAGTTAAAAAAATAATGAAGATTTAAAGTAAATGTATACTAGACACAGTCTAGATATACTTCTGTTTACCTAATATTTCACTAATTTAGCTCTGGTTAGTTGAAATTGACAGTTGGGAAGTGATCTGACTTGTGCACATTCTTCGATGGTTGTGCCTAGTGCTTTATTTAGCTCAGATACACAGCATTGTTTTTTTATTTCCTAGTTAAACAAACTGAGTTGAAGTAAAATGCTGCCACCTGTTGACAGGGTAGCGAAAGTTTCTTATGAATAAAATAACTCACTAATTTTAAATGAGCACATAACAATTATGAATGAGCAAATATAAAGTAACTCATTATCTGTTTTTGAAATCCCTGTCCTACCTAGACTTTATTTAACTATACTGTAAATTCAATAAAACCTTCAGTGACTCATACCTCTGCTGCATTCGTATAGGGGGTCCGCCTTTGCGAAGCTTTGACTAAATTACGCGAGTCGCACACGAACTGGTATGATCTTCGCCTTTTACCATACATTCGAAACTGAGTCACTGCAGGTTTTATTGAATTTCTAGTATAGGAAATATAAAAACAATGCAAATGCCTTAATATTTGTACTATTTGTATATAGGTTTTAATTTGTATTTATTACTTAAACTGTCTACTAATATTTATTTATTGTACAATGATATTGTTTAATTAATTAAACATATACGTGGATCGAATATATTATTGAAAACAAATATTAACCAATCATGAAATAAACGGGTATAAGTGCGATTACTTAATACCAATAAATTCTCCTGAAAATTGAAGGAATTTCCCATTTCCTTTTGGTTTATTATCCAGCTTAACCGACAAAATTATCCGGCCGGCCCGGTGTCAGAATGAAGAAGAGCAGTGACCAGCCAAACCGCCAGTGGAAACCACACTTTGTCAGTAATAAGGGCGTTATAACGCCAGTGCGTTGCTTCGAGTATGTTAATAACCTGTTGCTAATAAAAGCGTCGCACTCTGGTCACGCTTAAAGGAAGGGCGGAACTATTTTTTATCTTTGAAAGGGTTCATGCACAAATTACCGAAAGTACTTTTTCAAGGATTTTTGACCCCCTTCTCCCATCCAACCTAAAATTTCGTAAAATTGTCACATGCATCGTAAGATTTTTGACAACGACCCTCAAAAACATGATATTTAAAATTAAATTTAAAAAAAAATAGTTTGAGTATCAATTTAACCCTCATCAACATCAACAAATATAATATTTTATAATGTATTAACACACTTTTACCTAAAGGCGCCTTTTCACGGAGCAATTTTTACGCAAGTTTGGTGCTATGCAATTTTGTTGCAAGAATGATTCAGTCACTTGGCATGCATTCAGGCAAATTTGATGCTATTTTCGAGCCATCAAATTATTAGAACAAGTTCTATTTTTGGACGATTTTCATGCAAGATTTATAGTTATTTTCGTGGTACCAACCTGGAAAAAAGTTACTAAATCGGTTTCTTTTTACTAATATAGTAGCAACTGGTCTTGTTAATAATTATTATATTAATAATAGGCCGGTCTGTCCAACTAAAAAGTTTCCTTAAATAAATTGTCTGGTTGGCAGCATTGTTTAACTTGCAATATATTGCGTATAACTTGCGTATAACTTGCTCCGTGAAAAGGCAAATGAATGTATAATTGTCCTCATGCTATATCTGACAGAAAACTTGCATAGCACCAAACTTGCATATAAATTGCTCCGTGAAAAGGCGCTATCATCAAAGTCAAAGAGTGCTGCCGCCAGTGGTAGTTTTGCTAACTAACTTTTTTTAACGGCATACAATAATGAACTCATTTTTTTACTGTAAAAAAAAATGGATTATTTCTAACTAGTGTGTTCAGTTATAAAATATGAACATTTTAGTACGCTTGAAGAAAAACACAACTTAAAAACTCAAAAATAAGTCAATATTTTTATTTTATATCATAACTATTAAAAAGGCCTATTACCACAGAATATATTGCAAGATTTTCATGATATGCGCAATAAATCATATTTAATATTTATAAGTAGGTTATTTTAGGCAATAAATATAGAAATAATCGATTTTTATCTAATAAAGCATTAGGCGAACATCCAATTTATTTTTAAACTTTTTCTTTTTCTTTTAAAAACCTTTTATATTTCCCATGGGTAAATTTTATTAACATATTAATAATAAATATAAAAAATTGAAACGTACTGTAATATATATCATTGTAAAAATATTTCGTTGTTATATTTTTCCTGGAATTTTCCTCATTTGAATTTTATTTGTTTCTAGAGGGAAATAATGTAAATCATGATTATTTATTTACACAGTCAACTGTTTCTTATACCCCGCATAGAATGTAAGGAAGCGCTACAAAAGTCCGTCAAAATAATGTCTTGCATAGAAATGAGGCTGTCACAGATCACTAGATGTTCTTATTCTAACCTTAGAAAGAAAATCATAAAAGTGAAGCGGGCACCGTTTCCGGGCTTTACGGCCGTCATTTTGCCAGCCTCGACGTGAATTATTGATACTTTAATTCGAGCAAATGCCAAATACATAAATCTTGTATATCCTTTATGAAGAAAACAGGAAAGAAATAACCAGGAATGTTGGGCAAGGCATATGTCCAATGGTGGATTTTTACTTTCAAGCGATCTAAAAGGAGAAGTCAGATTTTCGCGAAATAGTTATTTAGGTAAATCCAAGGATGTAAACTATCTGTTTTAATCCCCAACATAAGTAAGCAGCGCAGCGTTTACTCATGATATACATTATTTTTTGCACGATCGAAACCATTATTATATTATTCACAGCGCCTGCGCTAGAATAAGTTTACACGGTAAATTCGAAATTTCAACAAAAAAAAATCAAAAATCGTCCTAGACAAAAAATTCTATAAATTTGTTTCGTGTCCGTCTGTCCATCCGTTTGATGTTACGATTTTTGTAAACACGTTAACTCAAAAATGAATAATCCGATCGACTTGAAATTTTCAGGAAAAATCAAGTTTTACGAGGGGAAGTTTTTGATAATAATCCCCCCAAAAACAAAAAAGTTATGGGGGGTTAAACTTTAAAAAAACATCGAAAAAATCTGAAAGAAAATTCCAATTAAGGTATTTTTTTTAGGAAAAATTACTTTTATTATAAGGATCAATTCTAAAAAAAAAATGAAAAATTTTGATTTTTTTTAACTTTTCGTTTTTCTCGAATAGAAAATTTATTTTTTTTTGTTTTGAAAATTAAATTCAATTCAATTAACCCTTACCCTCCAGGGTGTCCCAATTGTGACTTTACTTCTTTATTTTTTCTTTAACCTCTTATTGCCGACTGGGTCAGATTAGGAACAAACACTTTTTATTGTATTTATAAGTGTAGATATAAATTTTAATGGCTGAGATCCCAAATTTTCTACTGTTCCATCTTAGAACCATACAATTGATTCAGCTTTAGGTCATGTGTTGCCATCTCTGGTTTTTTATACATAAGTTATTTGGTGTATGACAACAATTATGAAAAGAATCGGGTCGATCGGGTAGATCTGAGTTAACACGAAATCATGTTAAATTGTGCAATTTAACTTAATGTAATTTTTACTCAGTCTTTCGTAAAAATTACACAATTTTTTACATTTTCACACGTTTCCGAGTCAACCCAGTTCTAAAAAAAGTCGCCTGTATATATACTTATATATTTTCAGACTGCTCTACCTGTAAGGTTAGTTTTTATGTTTTTATTCATTTAAAACTGCTGTAAAGGTAAGTTAAAGCACCACCATTTTAGGTATATACTTTTTTTTATTATTTTTTTAAGTGGTAAATAATTCAGGCAATAAGAGGTTAATGCAATACTAATCCAAAATACATTTATAGACTTTCTGTGTATGCAATAAAATATGCAAATTTAATTAAGTATAATACAGCTCTCCTGATATTCTAAAACTCGGGCAAAAACTAAAAAAAAAATCTGTTTATTTTTTATTCTTTTTTTTTCTCTTTATGCTAGCAAAACAATTTTTTTTAATTTTTTTTTTTCAATATATATTTTTTTTAAAATATATATTTTTTTTAAATGTATTTTTTTTATTTTTTTCTTTTTTTGAAAATTATTTTTTTAAAGTATTTGAGAAATGCACTATACTGTAAATAATATATAATGGAATGCGTCGCATTACATATATGTATATAGATATAGATACATATAGATATATCTTGTTTGGTTTTACTTACGTGTTTAATTTAAAATTATGTGTTTAAATTAATTAATTAAATTGTCATAGAATTGCGATGCCGTGATATGACTGTGTCTTTTCAACATGTCCTAAATTTTAAAAGTTGTGAAAATAGAAAAAATATAAAACCGGTAGATACACAAAACTCACTGAAAAATTTAGATAGAGAAGCTGCCGAGCCAATTTTATTTGTTATCTATTGCGTATTTTCTTTCGGTATTATGGTTGCCATGATTTTTAATACCTAGAAAGAAAAACGACTGATTTATTCTCGCTAATTAGGCTTCCAAATATACGTTTTATTCTCAGACGTGCAAAAAATGTTCCATCTATACCAAGTGAAGAAAACGAATTCGTCCGTCCATTCCCTTAGAGGCCTAGACCTCCGAACAGATGCACGGAATCGAGATAATTCGTCTTTTCGCCTTAATTTCGAGCAAAAAATTGTAATTAAAAAAAAAACAGACGAGTCACATCGTCAAGAGTCGATGCTCTTGATCAGAAATTGAGACTACTTCTCGACTTAACTGATTTAATTTTTATACTCTTCAAACACGTGCCACTTAGAATTAAGTTATCTAGACGCAAGTTGTTAAAATAAAAAATCATTGTCAGTAATATAAAATTATTTGGCCCACTGTGAGGATATTTCTACGCGTGATACTAAGGTATGCAGAATGTCCTAAAAATCAAGACTCATACAAGACGAGACAAGCAACCATCGAGACTATCACTAGACGAGACAAGAAGTTAATCATGGAAAAATTGTCTCGAAAATCGAGACAAGAAGTTCCGTTTCTCGACTCCTAAAGCCCTAGGACGAACATTCGAAAATCGGTTAAATATTTGAAAATCTGGAAAACTGTTTTTCGCCATAACATAACTTTCTCCTCTAGGGTTGCTCGAAAGTAAAAAGCACTTAATAAATTTTTACCCTTCTTCGCCTGTCATCCTCATATAGGTAGGGTACACCTAGATATTTTTGTTTTGGCTAAATTCGTTTCCACTTAGGAAACTGATTGCATTTCTTCTAAGTAACTTCACGGGCACCGGTTTAAATATTAATAAGCCTAGTGTGCTGCTTTAAGACGGGATTTGCAAACCGTAGTAAGTATACTCTATATGGTCAGTCTATTCAGAGGCGGTTTTAGGACTGTAGCGTCGTTCGTGATGAAGCATCATCACGACGCATCGCGTCGAGTTTTGAGTATAAAATAACATTCAAAGCTACGTAAAAAAGCCAGAGATCGCATAACTTCCTTGATACTTCGTGCAATTCAGCTTATCTATCTTGGAAGAAATATTAAACTGGTCAAAAAAACTGAGGGAAAAAAATGTCCAAGTATTACGTAACGCAAATTTTACCAAAATTCATACACCTAATACCCCGGTTCTCGCGTTATTATAGATTATAGAGATTTCATATTTCAGCCTTGAATAAATCGAGAACCGTGGTATGAAGTGTATGAATTTTGGTACATTTTGAGTTACCCAATACTTGAACGTTCCCTGAGAAAGTCATCAGTCATGTGTTACTGTTGGACTTTAAGTATATACATCACCAAAATTCTTACCTACATCCAACTTATGGTTGAGAAATTTCCCAAATTTGTAACCCCCGAAAAATTTTGATGACTAAAAAAAAGGTCCTCTGAAAAAAATTTAATGACTAAAAAAAAATAGGTCCTTCCCCATAAAAATTGTCACCCCTGAGTGTATCGCAAAAAGGTACAATAGCATGGTAATGGTGGCCCAGTTAGTATAATATTGTTTAAATTACAGATTAATTAGGTACTTACCTAAGATAATAATTATTATGTAATATATAAAAGCTTGAAATTTGATATGTGACTTTTAAAGCAAGACCAATCTAATTTAATATGGGTTGTCTTTGAAACAAGAACAATTGACCCACCTATCGGAAAGCGAGTTCAAGGTTATGGGTCGATTCATGCATAATTATCACTTACCAGACTAAACTAAATTATAATTAACTGAAAAAGTAAGAAAAAACAATTATCTATTGCGTAGGATGATTATTACTATATTTGCAGCTGTTGGGTGTAAAAAATTGTTCTTTAAAACCCAATTATTTTAAAAAGTACCTTTTATTTTCTTATGTAAGTTCTGTGTTTTTTTTTAACCCTGAAAATATTCGAATTTTTAAAATACAGCGGTGTTGCCGTCTTCATTTTTATTTTTTTATTTTAATACTTAGATAACGATTGTTTATAAAATTTTGCACTAAATATGTCTATTTGTATATTGGTTATTGTTTAACCATTTACAACAAAGGTTCTAATTTGTAAGCATTGGTTTGGACTTATCCTTGTATATAACTTTTTCTCTATGTGTCTTGAAGAATTGTCAACACCGTTTATTGCGTAACCCAACCCAACTTATTTGGAAACAAAAGTTTGTGTATTTCAGAAACTCTTTTTCCTACTGTGTATTTTAAGATTTTATCATTATTTTATGCTTTATTTTATCTTTTGTCTTAATTGTTGCATATGATGGAAAATTTATTAAAAGTAGAGGTTATGTTTTTTAGTTTTTTTTAATTTCAGTTAATTATAAATTAGTTTAGTTTAGTGATAATTATGCCTCAATCGACCTTATATTTTTTGACGTTATTAATGTGAATGAAGGATTTATGAACGATGAGGGGAGGTTGGCGAAGAGTGGGGAAATGTGGATGTTTCGTTTCAGTTTTCTGCTCCTCTAAAATATAAAAGTTTACAAACGCTTTTGCGTTTCAAATATTTTTAAGATAAGTAAACAAATTCAAATTCGGTGTTGTTCCTAGGTTGTTAAATATAAAATTATTAAATTAGTCCACTTATTAAAAAGTCCAAACCAATACTTACCTGTTTGTTTTTTCAATATTATTCTATTAGTAACAAAATTAAAAAATATTACTTTTTAACGTTTTAGATTATTTTTGATAAAAAGCGGGGTGGTGTAAAATAGGGTAAAACTATTATTTTTTTTTGAAACAAAATATTGGTGGCATATCGAGCAGAAGAGAAAATTAGATAAAGAGTCAGGTCTCAATCTGGATTCGTACCAGAGTCCCCACGATTTCCGGCCAGTAAATTTGTTAGTAAATACTATAAATCACGTTTTCCTTAATGTGAACCTGTTAAAAAATCCAAAGTCCGAGCACTGATAATAAATTGGCGATGTGTCTGGAGTAGGTTTAGCGGAGCCGCCGCTAAATGGAAAGAATCTAATTGTAAGGAGGTTCATACACTTGAGAATTATTCAACACGCAAAATAGATTTATTGCATTTTGGTTTGGTAATCTGTTGAAAGCATTGATATATACTCGAATATATTATCAGACTAAAGTTTAACAACATTTATAGTTATTTAAGGGCAGTAAGTGCATTCTACCGGTTAGGGATTATTTTGCAAATCGAAACGAAGTCGAGATCTCCTAAAATATCCGAAACCGGTAGAGCACTTAACGGCCGTGATGCTTACTTATTACGTTTCTTGAACGATACAGCAAAACAAGATTTATAAAAGAGAAAAAACGTAAAATATATTTTAGTATTTTAATATACTACTAAAATTTAGCATTTGCGCTCCAGCACACTCAGCTTATATATAAGTATATAAACTTAATCCGAGCCAGAGTATCCGGCACCATCTGTTTTATATATGAAATAAATAAATGTTGAAATCTTAAGTTTAGTTTTATTTTACTATCACTTTATATTGGCATTTAGTAGATACTAGTGGTATATGTTACATTTAATGGTTTAACATTATATTTAAGAGCTACATATAAAATCAAAAAGCTGTACTTAAAAATGTATTTACAACTATAAACTTGACTACCCTTATATATTTACCTTTAAATAATTAAACGCATTTTATTAATGTATATGTTTATTTTTTTAAGAAGAGTACACAATATTCATGTACTATTAGCCACAAGGCTAGTCAGAATTGTTTAAGGTTATGTTTTTACCTGCAGATGCATACCTAAGATAGTATTGTTGTTAAAATATTTTAAAACATTTCAAAATGGGAAATCAAAATAGTACATTACAGGTCGATTCAGAAAATAGTACTTTTCCGACCCCTATTTATGGTTGAGGCACGAAGTGCCGAAATCATTTATAGGTCGACTGTTTTTATTTAAAAGTTAAGTACCTTACTAATTTTTTTGAAACTTACCTAGATGTTTGAATTCAAATGAAGAAAATAATACTATAATATCATACTTTGTTTTTTAGTTCTTTTCATATTTACCATAATTTTTTTTCCTGCATTTTACAAATAAAGCAAAATCATATAAAACTAAAGTTTCACATACGCGTAACCCAAAAAATATACACTGCCCAGTAAAAGAGCTCCCCATTTTTCACCGCCGCGCGTGAAATGTTTTTTTTTATTATCAGATTCACTTTCAGCAACCTTAAAAAACCAATATATCAATTTTCACGGAAACTACCCCCCGCCCCTCAGGGGGTGGATTTGGCAAAATTTAATTTTAAGATTCAGTTTCAACGACGTCAAAATGCCCAATATATAAATTTTCAAGAAAACTACCCCTCGCCCCTCGGGTTGGAGTTAGAATTTTGTTATTATCAAATTTACTTTCAGCAACCTTAAAAAACCGAAATACCAATTTTCACAAAAACTAGCCCGCCCCTCAAGGGGTGGAGTTGGAATTTTTTTATTATCAGATTCACTTTCAGAAACCTTAAAAACCCCAATATACCAACATTCAGGAGAACTACCCCCCGCCTTTCAGGGGGTGGAATTAGAAATATTTTATTATCAGATTCAAATTCGTCGACCCCGAAAACTCATATATAAAAAGTCCAAACGAAAATATTGAAAAGATTTAAAAATATTTATCCCTTCACCCCCGCATGGGTGAAGTTAAAAAAAATGTATTCAGATTTAATTTTAGCAACCTTAAAAATCCCTATATAGCAATTTTTAAATTTTTGTAAAAAAAATATATTTTTCCTTAGTAAGGACAGAAATTTTTAATTTTAAACAAAATTATAAAAATATTAATTTATTATTCCATCAATCTATTTTCTAATCATCGTCAGTCTACCAATATCACTCTGTACGATGATTAGAAAATAGATTGATGGAATAATATATTTTTCCTTATTTGCCACGCCTTGCCACATCCCAATGTTTACCAAAAACAATCCCGAGTTACTTTTGGTAGCATACCTGTATGCCAAATTTCAAGTCTCTAGCTTAAAGCGTTCTTAAGTTATCCCGCATGGGTGAAGTTAAAAAAAATGTATTCAGATTCAATTTTAGCAACCTTAAAAATCCCTATATAGCAATTTTTAAATTTTTGTTAAACAAATATATTTTTCCTTATTTGCCACGCCTTGCCACATCCTAATGTTTACCAAAAACAATCCCGAGTGATTACTTTTGGTAGCATACCTGTATGACAAATTTCAAGTCTCTAGCTTAAAGCGTTCTTAAGTTATCGTGTACACAAGATATCCCGAACAGACCGATCGACCGACCGATAGACCGACCGATGGACCGACCGATCGACCTACCGAACGATAATATTTTTTTTTTGCTCGAAATTGATGTATATCGACATACGTCTTGAAATGTAAAAATACGCAAAAAAAAAATTGAAAATTTTTCGACGAACACATGGCTTTCCCAAAATTTTAAAAAATATTAAAATGGGAAAGCAACAACCAAAACAAAACATTTGTTGATAGCTCTCGAGGCACCATTTATAACACGCAATAAAAACAACCACAAAAAACATTTGTTGATGCTCACAAGTCACCATTTATAACATTTATTATGGATCTAGGAGACTGCCGAAAAAATTAACCGCGATACTTTTACCGCGAAAACATTTTCCGCGAAAACATTTACCGCGAAAACATTTACCGCGCAATGATTTAAACGCAAAATGTTTCACCGCGAAAAAGTAATTACCGCGGAAAATTATTACCGCGAAAACATTTACCGCGGAAACTATTTTCGCGACAATAAAAATCGCGCATACTTTTACGTCGTAATAATATAATAGCGCATACTTTCGCTGCGCAATAATATAAACGCGCTTGAATTTTAATCAAAAAAATAAATTTAAAATATATATTATAATTTTTTGAATGAAACGCTTATTTTATAATCATAGTTTTATTTTTATTTTTTATCAAAAACAAAACCAAACAAACCAAACCAAACAATTTAATCATATTTATGTTTTTTAAAATACTAAAATTATAACACCAATATAAAGAAATTAGTTATATATTTTATTATATTATATTTATTAGTAACATAATCATAATTTTACTTACATATATTTTTAAAAACAAAACCAAACCAAACAATTTAGCTATATTAAAATTTTATTACTTCTGCAATTATAAAAATGAAATAAACAAATTGTTAATATAATATATTAAACTTGGCGTAGCTAACGAAAAAGCTTTAATATTTTTTCGCGTTAAATTTTTATCGCTGTTAATCCTTTGCGGAAAAAAACATTTCACGGTAATTTTTTCGGCGAAATATTTTCGCGATATTTGTTTTCGCTGTAAATTTTTCGACGAAGGCTCCCGTTTCCATTTATTATCCTTCTCATTCTCAAAAGTAAAAAAAATTGACTAAAACTCTATAATTTAAGTCCAATACCGAAACCTAATAAGACAATTACTAGCTTCATTTTAAACAGAGAAACTTGTAAATAACCCACGCGTGGCTTTTACTTTATCACTTGCAAAGTAAAAACCATTCATCTGTCAAATTTTTTTGCCACATATTATATTATAAAATTAAATCTAGAACTAAATATCCGTATTTTTTCTTCTACTTACATACATTATCTATTATCTAACGATATTTTTTTACAAAAATATCAGTTCTGAACAATTTTTACATGTTTTACTTTTAATTTTTATTGCGAGAGAAACTGACATTATGTTGACTTGCAATTGTTTCAAATTAAATTTCAAAGCAGCCTACTTGATTTAATACCTTTAAAAGTTTTTTAAAGATAAAATTTATACGTTTGAATCAAAATTGATACAATTAATGTATAAATAAATAAAAAAAAACGTTTAAAATGGGTATTGGACAAAACTTTATATGGCACTCATGGGTAAACCGATATTACCCTCTCTAAAATTAACCTGCTCGGCTAACACATCACAGGTCAATTTTATCATGGGCAATATCTTACCCTACCCACTAGTACCATGCATAACTACTAAACAAAATGTATTAGATTCTTCAGTTATCCTGCCTATTGCCCAACGATGTTTTTTTAATAGGTGGTGCCATCTAGCGTTGATTAATGTAATATTTAGATTACAGATCTTGACCAGTAATCACATACTTGTAACATGTAATGTATGTATTGCATATACAGTTGCGAACAAAAGTACTTTTTTGGTTAATTATGTAAGGAAATATCATAAACGTTTAATAAACGTTTTAGCGAAAATATAGTTCACTGCTTTCTAACGCTTCTATTTTTAAAATTGCTTTAAAAGAGGAATTTAATTTATTTTCTCTAAACTTGTATTTTTTAAAATTTTATTTTTTTAAAAAGATTCTAAACCTGTAAAAAAATGTTATTTTAAATAGTGATGAAAGAAACATCCAAATATATACTAAGGTGGAAAAGTATTATGTTACTAAGCTTATCTAAGGCGAGAAACTATAAGGAAGTCTAACTAAGTCATGTACAAGCTTTTATTCATATTTTACAAATTTAACCCCCATTGACTATAAACTTCGCTTCTTTCGGTGCCAATAACAAATTAGTACCATTCAGCCTTGGGTGCGAATTAACACATCCACCCTGCCCTATCTTAGAAACATTATTTTTATCAATAAATTATACCGAAATTGTAGGTTTTCTCTTGTGCCAACACTTTTTTAAATTATTTGCATGGCTACAAAAACTCAAAAAATAAAAAATAAATCTGAACCACGAGCACTTTTTCGTTAACCGTACCTTTAGTCGTATGCCTACTCAACTGCAAACTCGGCAATACTGGCTCCCTTAGAGAATGGGTATAGAACGCTGATAAGCGCTGATCAGCGACCTAAGCATGCCTTGACGCCTAAAAGCGTAATTGGCAGCGAACGTGTTAATGCACTTTAGGCTAAACTTTCACGAGGTGATTTGTGTAAGGGAGAGCTGTACTAATACGTTTTTAGATTTACAATTTTGGCGAAGGCGCGCTAGGCGCAAAAACGATGTGTCACCCAAGGTTTGATTTCCAAGTTTTGAAGAGACGATTTAATTTAATTTAAGCTTTGCTTTAGTGGGATTTTATTCTTCCAAGAGGAAGAATTTGACTGATGAACAAAAATAGAAATATTCGATTATATCGAAAAAACATTTTGTTTGGACTTTTTAACACAGAAAAAAATGATATCTTGAATCAAAGCAAAACGATCTTGAACCAAGGCTGCCATGGCTTTCGATATGTTCAACGCTATGACTGTCTTGGATCAAGTCCGCCGTGATCTTGGAATTTGAGGTCCTAGATTTAAGGACATTTCCTTAAATCAAAGCCACTTAAATCATTTATTTAAGATCATATTATTTTAAACCAAGTATGTAATTAACTTGATTCAAGATCATATTATCTTTATCCAAGATCATATTATCTTACACCAAGTCTTAGTTTAAGATAATATAATCTTGAATGAAGAATCTTGATTTAAGATTATGATTCTCTTGATTCAAGATTATATTATCTTAAACCAAGACTTGGTGTAAGATAAAGACCCCACAGTCAGGTTCCAGGGTTAATAAAATGGTAAATATTTTGAAAATATTTCCCACACATGCATAATATTATTTCGCACCCTTATGAAATATGATACTTTCTTACTCTGTTAATCTTGTGAAATTTGGTTTAATAGGTGGTCGTAGAAAAAAGTACTTGTTTTTGAAGAAAAACTTGATGCAACGCCATTGCAAAATGGCGCTTATAGGTATAAATTATTTAAAGCTACTTACCCGTGAATTTTTTTAGTAAATTTGAAAATCCCCATCGTTTGAGGGTTACAGATACAAATTCGTCCATTTTAAAGAACATAAAAACAATGATACACCTTTAAAGACAACTGACGTCAAACAAAAAACTAACCTAACTCCTCTTCCGCGCATATCTTGAACTACTACGCAGATTGTCTGCCAGCCAAAAATAACAACGGGCGAGTCTACTGTATCAACGTTGGATGAGGCCGGCAAACTCTTTACCCTAAGACAACAGGGGCTTTGAGTCAAGATAATAACTCTTGATTCTCTGTTACTATTTTAAATGTCATGCATTTATGGAAAAAATCATTGACACAAGGATTTTTCTACCAAGAGAATAATTAAAGGAAACCAAAGTCACAGATAATCTTAAACCGAGGATACATGATCTTAAAAGAAGATTATTACCTCGACTTAAGATAATATAATTCCAAAATAATTTATTATCTTCTGCCAAGATAACCTTATTTCTGTGTAAATACTATTTTTAAATTAAAATTAAAGTGTACACTATACGAATTTTTAAGACATGCGACTTTTATTTAAAAATAAATACAACTTTATATCAAGATAAGAAAAGAAGAGTTTTCTGTGCTGGTGTTGACATCTACCCATTGCTATGTATTTTGAGATGCTGAACACGAATCTGTCATAAAAAAGGCACTTCATGGGCTCATATTTTTGCTACGCTGAAAAACTGTCTAAAATGGTAAAAATATATTACATCTATTATTTTAGTATAGCAAGAAATGAGCCCATAAAATGCCTTTTTTATGACAGATTCGTGTTTAGCATCCCAAAATATATAAGTGTAGGTGGGTGTTAACCCCAGCACAGACAATTTTTTTTTTGGTGAGCCTTATAAAGGCCCACAAAAAAAAGTTGTCGGTCTTATTCTTATATATTTTGGTATGCTGAACACGATTCTGCCATAAAAGAGGCAACTTATTTGCTTATTTTTTCTAAATTTTGTCTAAAATTTTGAAAATCTCATCTGCAATTTAAGTGTAGCAAAAAAATGAGCCCATGAAGTGCTTTTTTGTGACAGATTCGTGTTCAGCATTCCAAAATACATAAGAATAGGTGGGTCTAAACCCCAGCAACTTTGTTTTTTTTGTGGGCCTCTGTATTTAAACAAGCTGTTAAGATATACAGTGCATTACATTCCATAGTATGCTTTACAGTACGTTTTCAAAATATGACCTTAAACTTTCAACTATACTGAATTGTTTCTACATCTAGACATTTAAAAGTTTAAAATATAACCTTGAACTGTCATTTTGATAGCTGGATGAATTAGCTTTCTTGTAACGGCCACCACCAAATTTCATATTTATGATCACTTCTTTTAAATTTTGTTTTTGTTTTCCAAAAATTTGGAGGTAATTTTTTCAAAAACAGTTGGGTATGGGAGGCTTGGTGTAGTGGACTACCGCGTCGTACTTGTCGACTTTACTACCCAAATAGCGTGAGTTCGATTCTCACGGGCGCCGATTTGCCTTTTTCAGTTAAATAATAATTGAAATTTGGCGAAGGCGTAAGTGAAGCGGACACTCCCTATAAATTGGTTCGAAAGTCAATTAAAGCCGGTGGTTCCCTATACTACTAGCCCACACAAGTCCTGGACTTAGGATATGCTTAATTAAATAGAATAGTACGAGGATAAACAAAAATATAAAAAAATGTAAAAAAATGTAAAAAAATGTTCTTTCTTTCGAAGCAATTATGTTTTCCTAAAAGTTTCATATCGATGGAACATTCCGTTTTTAAGTTATTGCATACACGAAATGGGACACATGGACAGGCGGACACACACAGACACAGACAAAAATTGTTGATCTACTTTTTACCATACCTATAGATTCTTGAGGTCGTTGAATACGAATGCGCGGTCAGTTTTATCCCATCAGGTCAGAATGAAGGTCAAGTCAAGGTCAAAATGAAAAATCATTGAATCGGCGTGAACCACTACACTGAGACATTTCTGGGTTCGCTAAATCCGAATCTGGGTTAACTTTCACTCCATCGGATGAGCATGAGGGTTAAACGAATTTCTCCCAACAGAGTTCTGTTACAATTTCTGAATCGTTACATTGTATATATACATATATACCTGATGGGATGAAAATGACCCTGGATTCGGATTTAAGGACACTAGAAACGTCTTAGATTAGTGGTTCTCGCCGATTCCATGTTTTTTTCTCGTTCTGACCTTGACTTAAACTTGATTATGACCTGATGGGGTCAAACTGACCCCGGGTTCGGATTCAGCGACCTCCAAAACGTATAGCTATGGTGGTTTAGCTCGGCTTGCAGAATATTTTTTTTGCCGATTCAATGGTTTTTTCTTATTTTGACTTTGACTTGACCTTGATCCTGACCTGATGGTGTTAAGCTGACCCCGGATTCGGATTCATCGACCTCAAAAAAGTATAGGTATGGTGGTTTAGGGAACGTTTAAGTATTACGTAATGCAAATTGTACCAAAATTCATACACTTCATACCCCGGTTCTCGCGTTATTATAGATTATAAAGATTTCATATCTTGGCTGATAGGGAGTGTGTTAGGGGGGTAGCCAAAATATGAAATCTCTACAGCCCTGAATAACGCGAGATCCGAGGTATGAAGTGTATAAATGTTGGTACATTTTGCGTTACGTAATACTTGAACGTTCCCTTAGATCGGGTAGCAGAATTTTTTTTTGTGAGGCTGTGTATTCTAAAAAAAAATCGTATAAATTTCCTCAAGTAATTAAACTTTCTACAGTTCAAAGCTTCAAAAAGCCAACTTGTCTTATACTTAGTAGAGGTAAACAATATTTAAAAAATTTAGATTAAAGTTTCTTGTAACGTGGTTCATAAAAGTTTCGGAACATATTGTCAACTTTGGAAAATTTGTATATTACAAAACCATATTTCGTATAAATACGTGTTCTTTAAGTTTGCCCTCTTCTAAAACCGAAACTTCTAGTTTAGATAAAAGCTTAAATATGGCAAATATAAACAAAATGCATACTTTAGCCAAAACTATATAAAACTTTACTGTCTGTACATAATTCCTTTTACAAATTTATATAGAGTGGTTCATAATTAACATATGTTAATTAATTAATTAAGTATGTACTATATATACAGAGCGTGTTAAAAGTCCGCCCTCTTTTACTTTTGAGCGGCTTATGATATGAACTTGAAATTTGTAACACTTACATTACACAAAGAATTTTTTGGTATGTATTTTATATTCTTAGGGAGCACAATGGAGACGGGGGAACATTTTTTAAATAGAAATGTGCCACACGGGGGTCGTGTGGCACATTATTTTAAAGCTCATAAAATTCTCTACTCGTCCATATTTTTCATTTTTAAATTTTGTTTCTAAAAAACAAGTTTTTTTGTAAAATTGTTTTCATTCAAAATTAGTTTAAAAGTATAAATGGCGTAGGGTAAGCGGTACAGTAGTTGGCCCTTTAAGAAAAAAAATATTACTTTTTAAAAACGGTGTGCAGAGGTTATACGAGTTAAAAGGCTTAACCAAAGTTTAAAATATGAAAAAATATGTTACCTTTTTGCTCGTTTTGATTTTATTTTATTTGAAATTAACAAAACATTTACAATAAAATAATCAATTGTAGTGATTGATCCCCCTAATTCTTTTACAAGTATCCTTATATCCAAATAGGAAATTAAGAGTAAAAATACATAAATAAATAAATATAAGTTTATTCTAGTGCATAGTCGGCATAAAATTAACTGCTGGATCCGCTATTTAGTAATAATTTCAGGCAAGAAAATAGATTTTAATTTGACTTGTGTCAAGTTTTTTGTGGGCACGATAACTCAAGAACGAATAATCCGATCCATATAAAATTTTCAGGAAAAATCAAGTTCTTTAAGAGGTAGATTCCTATTATTTTTGAAAAATAATTCCCTTAAAAGAAAAAAGTTATGTAGGTTATGGGTTAAAGGCCAATTACTATTTTTTACCCAATTTCATCAGACTGTTATAATAATAAAATTTATTTTAACATATTGTAGTTTTCTTTTTATTATTTTATAAAAATAATATATTTAGGGTCAGTATGACATTTCTAATAATGTGTACTCAAGTTAATTTGTTTATATATTTAAAAAGTAACTTTTTTAAAAGGAATTGTACCATTTTCAACCTAATTTTCATTATTTGTAGCTTGAAAATGACTTTTTGTTAAAAAATCCGAAATAATTGTGTTTGAAATGTTTGTTTAATAGACAATAAATTTATATTTTGTAGAGATAAAAAATTTTCTATGGTCTATTGTATTATACACTTTAAATATGTTCATTAACTCAAAGTAATTATATTATACACTAAATATGTTTAGTAACACAAAGTAATTTTGCGTAAAAAGGAGTGCGTTTTTTTTAACAAATTGAAATTCTTAAAATAAATTATGTGTGGCTGATAGCTTTTTTATTTAACCCTTTGGGACCCATTTTTTTTTTTTTTTTTGAGTATAACTGGTAATTGGCGATCACAAAGTGTTTTTTTTTAATTTACAATAAAATAATCAATTGTAGTGATTGATCCCCCTAATTCTTTTACAAGTATCCTTATATCCAAATAGGAAATTAAGAGTAAAAATACATAAATAAATAAATATAAGTTTATTCTAGTGCATAGTCGGCATAAAATTAACTGCTGGATCCGCTATTTAGTAATAATTTCAGGCAAGAAAATATATTTTAATTTGACTTGTGTCAAGTTTTTTGTGGGCACGATAACTCAAGAACGAATAATCCGATCGATATAAAATTTTCAGGAAAAATCAAGTTCTTTAAGAGGTAGATTTCTATTATTTTTGAAAAACAATTCCCTTAAAAGAAAAAAGTTATGTGGGTTATGGGTTAAAGGCCAATTACTATTTTTTACCCAATTTCATCAGACTGTGATAATAATAAAATTTATTTTAACATATTGTAGTTTTCTTTTTATTATTTTATAAAAATAATATATTTAAGGTCAGTATGACATTTCTAAAAATATGTACTCAAGTTAATTTGTTTATATATTTAAAAAGTAACTTTTTTAAAAGGAATTGTACCATTTTCAACCTAATTTTCATTATTTGTAGCTTGAAAATGACTTTTTGTTAAAAAATCCGAAACAATTGTCTTTGAAATGTTTGTTTAATAGACAATAAATTTATATTTTGTAGAGATAAAAAATTTTCTATGGTCTATTGTATTATACACTTTAAATATGTTCATTAACTCAAAGTAATTATATTATACACTAAATATGTTTAGTAACACAAAGTAATTTTGCGTAAAAAGGAGTGCGTTTTTTTTAACAAATTAAAATTCTTAAAATAAATTATGTGTGGCTGATAGCTTTTTTATTTAACCCTTTGGGACCCAATTTTTTTTTGAGTATAACTGGTAATTGGTGATCACAAAGTGTTTTTTTTCTTGTACAAAATAAACATTTTACATGACAAATATGACCCAGTGGGCATCTTAGTCGGATTATGTCCAACCAAGTATAGTAAAACATAATTGTTATTTTGAAATGATTGCGCCTGTTAATAAAATAAAATACGCTCCAACTAACTAAAAAAACGTTAAATAAATTTACAACGTGAAATGGGACATGCAGTGCACAAGTGATGACTTAAAACAGGATGAGACATATATGTCCCACAGGTTCTCAAAGGGTTAATGCCCTTAAATTGCTGAAGAAGTTTAGTAATGAAGATAGATATAAAATTCATAATAAAATAACAGTTCAAATGCTGATTATCTTTTTAATTTTGGAGGACTGTAATATAGATTTTTTTGAAAATATTTTTTTCAGAAATTAGCATCCAAAAATGTATTAACCACTTCCACTCCAGCAGGTTTTTCAAGATTTGGGTCCTATACTAGAATAAAATCTTTAACCTCTTCAGGGACGAATTATTTGTTTAAATTAATTTAGTAGCAAAACTTAAAAATGCTTTTTATTGTCAAAACAAGTAAACAACTAAAGATGTGCGAATCTTGGCCATTGGATGTCGCTTGTGGTTGCAAACAAAGCAAATGGCAACAGGTATAGCTACTGAGCAATAAGGAATTTGGTAATTTTTATTTTGCGGAGTTTATTTTTAAACGTACACATACACGGTGTATTTGAAATAGCGTCGGAAATTTTAACAGATGATTTTACATCATAAAATATGACAAAAAGTTCCTATAAACATATGTCTAAAAATGCGTCATAAGGGAGCTAAAGTGACTAAAAAAATCGGTTTTTATTTAATAACTCAGGAACCCTTTGAGATATATCAACGACCTACATGTATGGAAACTTTTTTTCTTAGTTTTTGATGTAGAATAACATTGTATCATTAAAATTTTGGTTTTCGACATTTTAGTATTTAATTTTTCGTCCTCGAACCGTGAAATTTCACCTTCAAATGAACTTTTCTCGAAAACGGTTAATCCTACAGTATTACAACAAGAGTACCTTTTTTATGTATTTTGACCTGAGGAATCATATTTCAAAAATAGAATCGCAAAAAAGTTACACAGAAAAAAGTTTGGGACAAAAAACTGATAAGGCCTCCCGTTTCGCACACCCCTGGTTTAAATAAGTACGTGAAAATGACATACAAAGATGGGCCTTATTAGGATTAATTCACGTGCAAAACCTCGTTAACATATCTCAAAGGGTTCCTGAGTTATTAAATAAAAACCGATTTTTTTAGCCAATTTCAAAGGGGTGTAGCTCCCTTATGACGCATTTTTAGACATATGTTTATAGGAACTTTTTGTCATATTTTATCATGTAGAATCACCTGTTAAAATTTCCTACGCTGTTTCAAATACACCCTGTATGTGCCTATGTCCCTGAAGAGGGTAAGGAAAATCCCGTATAGGTACGAATATCCAACTGTGGATATTGTGGTAAATTTTGCTATGCCTAAAAATATACATACGTGGATACAATGGAGCGGAAGAGGTTAAAATCATGATATCACCTCTTAAATCCCAGACAGATATAAAAATAAAATATGAATTAAAATATATCTTTACTGCTTGTTTTTCATAAATATCGTTGAATTAAATTAAATGTAAACAAAACAAATAAGGTAAATATTTGCTTCTTATACCTACCAACCTCCGATATAATCGATATCAAATATAAACTGAATTACGTTATAATACAAATATTAGCAGATGACTTTCTATTTTGCCGCCTACAAAAGTTTTTACAAAAAATAATGTTGGAAACAAATATTAAAAAAAAAATAATAAAAAGAAAAAAAAAGCATTTAAAAATTTAAAATAAAAATTAAAAAGAAAATAAAATGTTGGCAACAAAACAATACTTTTCCCAACAAGACAAATATTGAAAATAAAAATAAAGAGGTTTTGATGCTGTTGCTAAAAGTCCTTTTTGTCCCATTTAAAATTATTTTTGATTAAATTTTTTTACTGTCTGTGTAAAAAACTTTTTAATATTACAGTGCCCTCTAAAATAAGCTGTAACTTAATTAGTTTTAAACTTTTTAGTTGACTTTTTACATGTTTTTTTCCTTTTGTTATACAGATTAATGTTGCATGTGTATTAACTAATATCATATTTTCTCTTAGTGCATTGTTTAATTAAGGTTGGTTGTGCTTTTCGTGGGAATACCGTGTGTCTAGGCTTAAAGTGCCAAGATAATGAATTATAATTATTATAATTATATTAGGTATAAAACACCTTTGTATGTAAGGTCCCAGAATGACTAAAAACTAATAAATAAATAAATAAATAAATAAATACCATAAATAATTTTGTAAAAAAACGTTAATCCACCCCCGAGAGGAGAGGTTTTGATTTTTAAATGTTTACAATGTTTTTTTTTGTTGCTAAAACTGAATCTTGAAATATTTTATTCAAAATCCACCCCCTTAGTGGTGGGGGTGATTTTTTTGAAAATTGGTATATTGGAGTTTTTGAGGTTGCTGAAAGCGAATCTGAAAAAAATGGTCTAATCCACCCCCACGGGGTGGGGGTGATTTTCGTGAAAATTGGTATAAAGGGGTTTTCGAGGTTGCTAAAACTGATTCTTAGAATAAAAAAAAATCAAAATCTATCCCTTGATTGGCGGGGGGTAATTTTTGTAAAAATTTGTTTATTGGGGTTTTGAGGTTGCCAAAAGCGAATTCTGATAATAAAATAACCATTTTACGCGCGAGGTGAAAAAATGTGAAACCTTTTTTTACTGTGCAGTGTATTTTACAGTGTTTTTACAATAATTATAATAGCATTGCTGCATAATTAAACCATAAAAAGCAACAATTTTTTAAAATTTCCTAAATTTTTTCTTCTTAGTTTCAAAGCTTCCGCGAAAAAATCTAACTTCACCCCCGCTAGGGCGAGGGGGTAAATATTTTGGAATATTTTCCATATTTTCGTCCAAATTTGTCTTTGATGTTGCTAAAACTGAATCTTGAAATAGTTTTTTCTCAATCCACCCCCTTAGTGGTAGGGAGTAATTTTTTTTAAAATTAGTATATTGGGGTTTTTGAGGTTGCTGAAAGCGAATCTGATAAAAAAAATGGTCTAATAATCACCCCCAGGGGCTGAGGGTGATTTTTGTGAAAATTGGTATAAAGGGGTTTTCGAGGTTGCTAAAACCGATTCTTAGAATAAAAAATTTAAAATCCATCCCCTGAGGGGCGGGGGGTAATTTTTGTAAAAACTGCAGTGTATTTTACAGTGTTTTTACAACAATTATAAGAGCATTGCTGCATAATTAAACCATAAAAAGCAACAATTTTTTAAAATTTCTTAAATTTTCATTAGTTTCAAAGCTCCTGTAGGGAATCAAGACGAATTGCAAATAATCTTAAAAAATTCAGGTAATTTGCTATAATTTAGGCAATTTTTAGTACATAGTGCTATTTGATTGGGCAAAAAAAATTTCTCTCCACCCTAATAGGTATTATTAACTAAATTGCATTTACATTATTTTTTATCAAGGTTTTCCTTTAGGGGCACGGTATTCCACCCTTTCCCCTATATTAAATATACCAAATTTTATGCTAAACCAAAAAGTTGGGTATAAAATACCTCTTTGTAAGGCTTGACAAAAAATCTATCTATCTATCCACTACCCACTCTGTATACTATGGAATGCGAAGCATTACATATCTTCACGACTTGTCGTCATATACAAGTATTATTCACGACTTGTTTTCATATACAAGTATTATTTCATACTGTAGTTTGCTGTAATATTATTCTACTGAGGGCTTTATAGGTAAGATATATCCTTGCACTACGAGGACGAACAAACTTTGGAAGTAGCCACCAAACTACTTAATCTTAGGGAGGTCACATCGTAAAACGTCCGGCGAAGTTTCTTGGTATGACTTTACAGCAACTCTGGGTCTTATACGAATGGATTTAATGAAATAGAAATACACTACAAAAAAAAAGTTCATGTTTATTTTTATTAGCAGGTTATATCTGCTATTCTCTTCACAATAAAGTAGGACAGCGGTGGTGTAAATATACGACTTTTTTTGTTTTGTCCTACTTCTACTATACGGGGTGGTTTCTTTATCATGACAATTCTTAATATTTTAATAATCGCTAGATATATCAACAAGTTTCCTCCTTGCCCCTTCCTCCATTTTGCTCACTTAACATATCAAATATACAGTGTATCAAATCAATAAACACTATACTATACAGTGTATATTATACACCAATGGTGTATTACACCATATGGCTTTTATAACTTTTGTTTAAAATTTTCTGTTATATATCTAGCAGTTATTAAAATACAGGATTGTAATAATAAATAGACCACCCTGTATATCGTGGGCTTACAAGTAAAAGGCACTAAGTCAACTTTTTGCAACAAAATGGGATTTAAATGGCACTGTAATTAATTTTTGATGATCTATGTACCGAGCTAACTTCTAGGTGGACTGCCAAGAGATTTACTCAGTATACAAAACGCACCAATTTGATTTTGATTAAAAAAATTTCTGGCAATATAGTGCCCAAGTCACTTAGTATGTTTATTATTTCTTATGTTTTTGTAAACGAATTAATAACACAGCGACTTAGTACTTATTAGTGCTTGTTTGTTTGCCGAGACGTGCATTCTTGTAGTTTTTTTTTATGTCAATATAAATCACAAACACTTGCATCATTAAAATTTTATTGATGCTTTTTTTGTTCCCCATTCAATATGTCATCTTCGAAGGGCCGTAGCTCCCTTAGGGCTCATTTCCGGACAACCTTTACAGAAACTTTTTTTTCATATTTTTGGAAATTTTGGCATGGCAGTTACTGATCACCCTATATAGTTGCAAATATGCAGTGCATGTCTAAAGTCTGCCCCCTGCAACTTTTGAACTGTTTAAGCAGTTAATTAATTAATTAAACTTGAAATTTGGAACACGTAAATAGGATAACCCAAATTATAATTTTTTATTTTATATTTTTAGGTGTCACATTGGAGAAAGGTGGCAGGCATTTTTTAAATGAAAAGGGGGATCGTGTAGTACATCATTTTTTAGGTTTTAAAATTTAATGTTTGGTGATGATGTGACCATCCCGGATGTAACAAGGAAGGTTGTGACATGCCTCTGAGCATGCTAGGCAGCGCCGGCTGGAAATGCTATAAAATATAAACAAGACAAGATTCGTTAAAAGGGTTAGATGTCGTGTCACTATATTCATAGGATCTAGAAACCTATGCATGCACAGCATTTTCTTATTATCCTTTAAAGGAACTCGCCCAGTAAGAACAGCTTCGTTTAAAGTACAATAAAGTACAAAGACTTGCAAGATCTATTGCAAAGGACACTGATCGCTCGTTTGTAGAGGATGACTTTAATAGAACTCTCAGCGCACTATGACCTAAATATAAACAATAAGGTTTTATTCGATTGATTCTAAAAGCGAGACTTTTTGTTCAGGTTTTACGGGCGAAAAGTTGAACTTTGTGGCCCTAGGGCCAAAAAGCTTTTTTCGCCCGCTAACTAAAACTTATTATTTTTAAGCTTTTTAAAAGAAGATTCTTTACCTTTACTGTAATATTTATAAAGAAATATGACCTTTTGGTCACTTTTGGTCTTGAACTAACCGTTCTTTTTGACCAGATACAGTTATTATAATCATTTCATACAAAATAAAAAATTTTCCATAACATAACCTCAAAATATAAGTTAACTGATTAATCTGTATTCACCCACTACAATGAATTAAAAACACAAAATTTCAATTGTAAAATCACTCTCAATTTTTATAATATTTATAGACCGGTTTCACAAGTATTATTTTCACAACAGATACATTTTAACAGACATTAATCACCAAGCTATAGCTTTTTTAATCTGGAAATGAAACCGCAAGCAAAAGAAACGATTCAATTGTTTTTGTAGTGATTTGATTGGATAACTAGATAAGTAATAAGACAGTAAAAAGAAATTTTTTGAGTAGATCTTACCTTACATTTTACTTGGAAATTTTAATTATTTTTACATGTGAAAGAAATGTTCGTTATTTAATAACTAAATAGTCAAAATACCAATAATTATGCTGTGGAATAGTTAAATAAACGTTTTTTTTTACTGTTCTTGGAGCAATTACCTTTAAAAATAAAGAATAACTAATGCGTAAACATTGTTCAAGTACCTAAATGGATTTCAACTCCTATAAAGCAAAATGTAGAAAATTGGTAACATAACGCTCCTGCATTTGTGCAGAAAATGATTTGTTTTGGGGCGAACAAATAACTTTCTAGGTAAAACAAATTTTGGATTATTTAAGAATCTTTCTAAAAACATCTTTATAAATCCTTGGTAAAACTTGCATTGTTAGCTTTTTTTAGAATAAAATTGACATTTTTAATGATGCAGTTGGCTTTTTAAACATCCCCAATAATATAACCCAGCAAACACCACTATCAACCCATTAGGGAACATTCAAGTATCACGTACCGCTCTAGGGGGGAAAGACGAATTTGTTTAAAAAGTCCTTATTACATTTATTAAAAAAACGCAAATCTCAAAAAAACACATATGGGCCACTCTTGCACTATACGCCTCATATATTCTCCTTTAAAGCAAAATTGTGCTTTAAATATGAAAGGATAAGAATATGGTATGCTTGAAAGAAGAATATATTTTCAAATATGAAATGATAAGAATATATTCTCTTCGTTATATACAAATCACCATACTCCTGATTTAAACTTAAAATTAAAACTAATAAGCTACCGTCAAAATTGCATACAGATTTGCATACGACTAGCTTTATAAAGTAGAAAAAAATCGTTGCAACTTTGTTGGAGGAGTTTCATACTAGAGGTTATGTCTAGCGTTAGGGAAAGATAATCAGCAAAAAAAAATAAAGCACTTTCGGCAATTATGAGGGTTAAAATTTACCTGGATTAAAAAATTTTATATACACGTTTTATCGAATTCTAAATAACTTGAAAACAGAAACATCTGTGCATCTGTGTTTTACGTTTTTATAAATACGATAAATCAAGAACAGAATGTTTGATCGACATAAAAATTTTATAAAAGCTTAAGTTCTATGAAAGGAAAAATCATGTTATTTTTGAAAAAAAAAACCCTTAAAAAATAAAAAATTTACAAGGGGCGCAATTTTCTATGTTTCATAATTTAATGAAAACTGCGATAAACTCCCAGTAAGGACAACATATTGGACACCACTTCTCTGTGTGTTGCAAATATATATATTTTTATATTTTCAATACTTGATTCACTTTTTGACACGCAGTGTTTTCGTTTGAAGAAACTGGTAACTAATAATACTGCTTTGATTTACAAACTACTTTATGAGGTTTTACAAGTGGAATTAATACATAGTTTTGTAATTAGCCTAATGGCAGATTGAAAATTTACTTTCAGAATTTTAGAGTTTCGGTTTAAGTTTTCCTCGTCTTTGGACTTTTCGCCTAATGTTTTCCTAATGTTATTAGTCAGTTAAATAGAACTAATCAATTTATTCGTGTATGCTCTATTTATATCTATATCTTATAGGTTCGTAGTGATTAGAATGTTCGATTGGGTATTTTCCTACGATCCCCTATGAAAATGACATTTACCACACTCTCTTTTTCTTTAAAAAACGCCTTATATCACCCTTGTTTGATATTTTCATATAACCCTAGTTTGATATATACACGGTGTATTTGAAATAGCGTAGGAAATTTTAACAGATGATTCTACATAATAAAATATGACAAAAAGTTCCTATAAACATATGTCTAAAAATGTGTCATAAGGGAGCTACGCCCCTTTGAAAGTGGCTAGAAAAATCGGTTTTTATTTAATAACTCAGGAACCCTTTGAGATATATCAACGAGGTTTTGCACGTCAACTAATCCTACCAAGGCCCGTTTTTGTGTGTTATTTTCATGTATTTATTTCAACCAGGGGTGTGCGAAACGGGGGGGGGGCTTATCAGTTTTTTGTCCCAAACTTTTTTCTGTGTAACTTTTTTGCAATTTTATTTTTAAAATATGATTCCTCAGGTCAAATTACATAAAAAAGGTACTCTTGTTGTAATACTGTAGGATTAACCGTTTACGAGAAAAATTAATTTGAAGGTGAAATTCCACGGTTCGAGGACGAAAAATTAAATACTAAAATGTTGAAAACCAAAATTTTAATGATGCAGGGCGAATGTACATTAAAAACTAAGAAAAAAACCTCATATACAGGTACTTCCAAACATCAATCCTAATGGAGCTATGGTCTCCTAAATATGCACCATTTTTAAAGGGCCATGGTAGCTTTAAAAGCGTTTTTTCGACCTACATGTATGGAAACTTTTTTTCTTAGTTTTTGATGTAGAATAACATTGCATCATTAAAATTTTAGTTTTCCACATTTTAGTATTTAATTTTTCGTCCTCGAACCGTGGAATTTCACCTTCAAATGAATTTTTATCGAAAACGGTTAATCTTACAGTATTACAACAAGAGTACCTTTTTTATGTATTTTGACCTGGGCAATCATATTACGAAAATAAAATTGCAAAAAAGTTACACAGAAAAAAGTTTGGGACAAAAAACTGATAAAGCCCCCCCCGTTTCGCACACCCCTGGTTAAAATAAGTACGTGAAAATGACAAACAAAGATGGGCCTTATTAGGATTAATTCACGTGCAAATCCTCGTTAACATATCTCAAAGGATTCCTGAGTTATTAAATAAAAACCGATTTTTTTAGCCAATTTCAAAGGAGCGTAGCTCCCTTATGACGCATTTTTAGACATACGTTTATAGGAACTTTTTGTCATATTTTATCATGTAGAATCACCTGTTAAAATTTCCTACCCTATTTCAAATACACCCTGTATGTATGTAGGTTTGCCTAATTTTGTTTAGATATTTACGTTGTAAATTCTACGAATTTCACTCACATCGTTTTATATGCCATTTTTCACCTTTCATTACAGACTTTTTTATGTCTTTTGTTTTTGAATTCAAATATTTCTGTTTTTCATGTCAAAAATAAAAACTATAGTTCTAACCTTATTTTGACCCAGGTCAATATAACTTAATATGTTTTATTATTGTCTAGATTTTATGAAAATTACTTAATTTGTGATTTAGTTACCTTACATTTTATAAAAATCATTAATATTTCCTCATGAAATGAAAACATTGTAGAATTTTAGTGTTATATGGTAGCATATCCACAGAAATCAAATTTAATTAGTAAACTGTCAAATTTTCCTTGATTTAAAATATGCTTGCGGTTAGGCAACACATTAAACAGTTGAGCTTCCATAATATGTTGTATTAAATATAATACCAAGAAAATAAATGTAAATAAAAAACATATTTCCTGTTGACATCCATGTATAAAATTGTATGCTGTTTTGTGTTTTGCTTTTCTCCAAAATTCTCGGAATAAGTAATAAAAATTAGAAAATATTAAATGAAGAATTTTTAAAGTTTAAACTTTATATTTTTTGGGATCATAGGAAAAATAGTGTACATAATTCGTTGGAAAATATATTTCTTACACTCGTGGGGTTTTCTCACTCGCCTGACGGCTCGTTCGTAAACTTTCCTACTCGCGTAAAATATGTTACTTTCCACACTAGTTATGTAATACTATTTAGATCATCTAAATATATCACTTAAAAATTAAATAAATATACAGGGTTATTCACGAAAGTGGTCTATTAAAAGTTTATGGAGAACCAATAATTTTAAAAATTTGATATTTTGCACTTTGGGGTTTTTGAATATGGCTGATCAATTAAAAATATGTCCATGCTTGTGTCACTTCCGGTTGTACCGGCACTCAACTTTGATTGTTTAAATAGAACACCTCATATATTTGTTAATTTTTGGAATCTGCATTAAATTTTCTTTATTTTGATATGTAACACATTATATCTATCTCCGGTAGCTTTTGAGTTATTCAAGTTTTTAGCGAAAAATTAGCAAAATCAAGTACCCCTAAAAAAAATAATTTCTCCTTGATTTTTTAAATTGGAGAAAAGTTGTTTTGTATTTTACTCAATAATACTTAACCGAATTATCCTAAGCCGAAACATACCCCAAAATTTATACAGGGTGTCTCAGAAAGCAGGTCGAATCCAACAAATTTAAAATAGCTCATTTTTTTTTAATGGCACCATATAGCGTTTTTTATTTATTTAAATAGAGAGTTAAAGTTTCTTTAAAATGAATGGAGGATACCCTATACCTAACATTAACCGTTTTCGAGTTATTTTCAAATTATTATGAAAAAATCGTATTTCTGTAAATTTTTAAAGTTGTATTTAACCAAGTAGGCCGGTAAATGCCATTTCGTTTTTATTTCTTTAACTTAAATGTCATGGTGATAAATTAGAGTAAAATAATGGCAGAGGCTTATTCTTACCCTGTTATTTTGGTTTTATTTGGTATTTTTAGTGAAAATTAGTGGAAGCTCCAGAAAATTTAATACAAAATATCCTGATTTACAGTCATGTAAAAAATTTAGAAGAATTCACACAAATTTTTAAAAAACACAAGATGCACGAATACAAAAATAAAAAAGTACAGGCCTTAAAACCTGATGATTTTCAAAAATATTTTAGCTAACGTCTAAAGGGACTTTACTTTTAAGGTTAATATTATTGGTCCTTAAGGCACAGTTGTCCCCGAGCTCGCTTGGGTTAAAAAAAATTCGAACCAAAAGTTAAGGTTGGATCCTTGTAGTAATCGGTTTGGAGATAATATATCCACCAACAGCCAAATCCAAAAAATTCGCTTTTGGCAGATAATGGTAACTCTTCTTTGAAGAGGTACATCTTTTACACCAATGATAATAAAAACCTGTTCAAGTGTATTTAGTTAGTATTTTTGACGCAGATTCCAAATATCTTTTCAAAAGTAAGCTATCTATTTTTGTTACAGAGAAAAACATAAATAAAAAAATGGAAAATTGAAATTTAGGGTACTTTTAAGCATTTACTTTTATTTAATTTTAGTAAATATATGACTCTAAAGTATAAATGAAGAAAATCTGTTTCTTTAACTTAATAAAAATGCTAATTAGAACTTAATTTATTAACCATTTTAAATTTGGGAACCTTTAGAAAAATCGATTGATTTTGATTATATTTTATTTTGTTGAGTAGTGTGAAAATTGCAATCCTTCAAAGTTTGACTTTTTAAATCATTTTATGGAATAAGTAAATCAGTGGTTATAAAACGGTTTAGAACATTGAATATAGTTCCTCCATCCGGCGGCGGTTCTAGGGAACCACGGCACTATGATACCAAATGTGTACTTGTTTGGGAATGATGCGAAACTCTCAACAAAATGAGGGTGCTAGGACACGAGGGTGTTGAAGGCAATGAGGCAGCAGACTCTCGTGCTAGAGAAGGGGCTTGCACTCAATTTACTGGCCCTAAACCTTTAACAAAAGCCAACTGGTAAAGTCTACCAAAAAATGGGAAGCCAAAATCATAGTTCGATATTGTAAAGACCAAAACTTAAGACAGGCCAAAATATTTATAAAATATGAACCTGAAAAACAAGAAAAGTGAACTCAGCATTCCGGAAATAAAAACCAGTCATTGCCCTCTAAGATAACGCTTAAAAATTGACACCTGCTGTATATGCTCAGAAGCACCAGAAAAGGCCGAACACATTATCTGCTTTTGCAAAGTCATTGTTTGCAAAAAGCTGAAGGACTAAAAAGTCTTCTCCATCCTGCTTATTCAGAGAGTTACCTGATGTAAAATATAACTTACAAGTCTGGGTATATTGCTTGGATTTGTAATAATTATATTAAAAAAATAAAAAATACCGACAATAAAACGATTTTTTTTAAATAAAATTATTATGCTTTAATTTGCAAAAACTACTGTGCCAAACAAAATATATTATTATTTTATAAGATGTTAAAATATAAAACATAATAACTAACGTTAAATTATATTTAATAAAAAATGGAAAAAAATAAATTTAAATTAAAATAAAATATTTAATCTTATTGCAATACATGTATTAATAAATAAAAAAAACTTTAGACAATAGTCTATGCTGGCTACACATATTTTAAATCATTACTTAAAACAAAGATGGGGTTATCAGAGTTTTATATGAATAAAACCTAACTTATTGAGAACCACTGCTTTAAAAAAGGACACTACCCAACAGACCGTAATTTCATCAATGATACTGTAAAAATAGCAGTTACTTTTTCAGGTTCTTAAGTTCAGAAAAAAATAATATTTTTAACTGCAAGTAGCGTATATATTTAGTTAAAAACATGAAATTTATTCAGGTTTAGTCGAAAGTATTATATTTGCTAAAATGTAATAAATAAAAATGCTTAAAAGTGCCCTAAATTTCAATTTTACATTTTTTTAAGAACGTTTTTCTCTGTAAACAAAAATGATAGCTTAATTTTGAAAAGATATTTAAAATCTGCGTCAAAAATACTAACTAAATACACTTGAACAGTTTTCTATTATCATTGGTGTAAAAGATGTACCTCTTCAAAGAAGAGTTACCATTATCTGCCAAAAGCGAATTTTCTGGATTTGGCTGTTGGTGGATATATTATCTCCAAACCGATTACTACAAGGATCCAACCTTAACTTTTGGTTCGAATTTTTTTTAACCCAAGGGTTCTCGGGGACTACTGTGAAGGTAAATACCTAAATACAAATCGATTCATTTTACTGGCCTACTTGAATAACAAGTATAAAAAATTTTAACAGAAATACGGCTTTTTCACAATAATTTGCAAATAACTCGAAAACGGTTAATGTTAGGTATAGGGTATTCGTATTCATTTTAAAACAAATTTAATTCTTTATTTAACTAAATAAAAAAATATATAGGGTGCCATTTAAAAAAATGAGTTATGGCTATTTTAAATTTGTTAGATTTGACCTGCTTTCTGAGACACCCTGTATAAATTTTGGGTTCTTTATCGGCTTAGGCTTAGGCTTAGGCTTGCAAAACAACTTTTCTCCAATTTAAAAAAATCAAGGAGAAATTATTTTTTTAGAGGTGCTTCAATTTGCTAATTTTTCGCTAAAAACTTGAATAACTCAAAAACTACCAGAGATGGACATAAAGTGTGACATATAAAAATAAAGCAAATTTAATGCAAAATTTAAAAATTAAAAAATATATAGGATGTTGCATTTAAAAAATCAAAGTTGAGTGCCATTTCCGGTACAACCGGAAGTAGCACAAGCATTAAGATATTTTTAATCAATTGGCCATTTTCGAAAACCCCAAAGTGCAAAATATCAGATTTTTAAAATTATTGGTTCTCCAATAAACTTTTAATAGACCACTTCCGTGAATAACCCTGTATATACTTACGCTTGCTCATGGTAGTCGTAAACTTAATTATATATCTTGTCAGCTTCGTTCATTTTTGCATAAACTTACCTTAACGTTTATAAAAAGAAGTGATATAATATAAACTATAGTTTTACTATTTACTTTAATTACTGCCCATTTCTGTCTAGAAGAAAATTTTATTTAATCATTTTCTTATAAATTATTAGTTATTTGCATCGCTCTCCGCCTACTTATAATTAGAGGCATTAAAAATGCCTCGCTTCCAAGTTTCAGTCAATGATAAAATATTCAGGATCTCGTGATACTTGATTATTAGAAACTAATCTATATTGTTCCTTTAAATAATTCAGGTTCTTAACTCGGTATTGATTCAATTTTTCCTTGTAGGTAATGAAAAAACGTTTTTTAATAAAATTAAGTATAACCGACGTTATATTTTTAAAGGAAATAAAAGGTTGAAAACTGACGAAAATCTAACAGGAACTTTTAAAATAATTTATGATATAGTTTGACGCACGGATCTGTGGCTACGGGAAATCTGTTTGGAATGTGGGAGGCCCGTTGTAGGCACGCACGCGTTATAAAGCTCTTGACGGAAAGAAGAGAGCGTGAATGATCCCTCCCACTTTCGTCGGAGACTTTCTTTCATGCGAAGAACTATATTATAATCGTTTTACACGATACGGTTTGCCCTTATTCACTTTTAGTTATACTTCGAAAAACACTCAGTTTTCTTCTATAATTTGTTTGCTTATAATTAGACCTCGGGAGTTAGCGATCTGTTCATACGTGCATGCACGTAGGATTAAATCATTACTGTTTAGAAGTGACCGCAAGCGGCTGTCGGCTGTCCCTACTCAACCCGCCATCTATAAAAAAAGTTAAAAAGATGACAAAAGATGACTCATAGCTCGCAAGTCCCCGACCCGTGCTTATAATATATAATATAATATTATATCGATTTAAAACCAAAATTAAAATAATCTGTATGGCGACACGTTTTTTTATCGCAAAAAAGGGTCAAGTAAACTTAATAACATTTAAATTTAAATACATAGCTATGCATAGCTCAGTTTAAACAAAAGTTATATTCCCTTACTTATTATTTAAAAACAAAAAAAGGTCTAATAAAAAATTATAAAAGAAAATAAAAATTAAAAAAGAAAAATTAATTTCGAAAAATTTAAAAATTTAAAATATTTTAAAAATATATTTTTATTATTTTTTAATTTAATTAGATTAATCAGTCTTTTATTTTCAATAAATAAACAATAAAATATAATGTTTGTTTAAATTAACCTATTTATTAATACGGTCGCCGCCAGTGACTCTTCTAAGTGTCAAGGCATGCTTAGGTAGAATGCCACTGACGCTTATAAGCGTTCTATACCCATTGATTTAGGGGAGCCTGTACTGTCGGGTTTGCAGTTGGGTGCGTATTCACAGCCTCGTACCACTAACATAGTACATAAGAATGCGATACCGTGATTGGCTTACAAGATACATGACGGCACATTAAGCAAATCACGGCATCGCATTCTTATGTATTATACGTGTTATGCCAGGCTGTGGATATGCCCTGAGTAACCCTGCTAGGTAGGCATACGTATATATACGATTAAAGTTAAGTTCAACTCAAAAGTGCACGTAGTTCAGATTTTTCGTTTTTTTTTTTTTTAGTTTTTGTGGCTATGAAAATAATTTAAAAAAAGTGTTACCACCGAGAAAACCTACCATTTTTGCATTGGCAGCGAAATATTAAAAAGTTTCGGAGATGACATGATCCTTTTTTGTCAATATAAACGTTCTGCCAGATATTTGATATTTTATTTTAAATTGATAATCATATTGTAAGTAAACAAATTGTACAAGAAAACAGTGTTTTTCAAAGTCGAACTAAAAGTGAATAACGGCAAACTGTGATATATAGTTTGACGCATGGATCTGTGGCTACGGGAAATATGTTTGGAATTTGTGTGTGTGTGTGTAGATACGCACGCCTTATAACGCTCTTGACGGAAAGAAGAGAGCGCGAATGATTCCTCCCCCTTTCGTCGGAGACTTTCTTTCATGCGGAGAACTATAGCTATATTAGCTGAAGTTTCTAATTTAGATATCTCTGCTAAAAGATCTTTAAAATTAAATTTTGAGGCACCGTTTGAAATATGTAGTAGGTATATTAAACTACTAGTTTCATAACATACGTTTTTAGCGCACTAGTACAAGTTTGAAGTTTCTAAAGTACTAGTGCGCTAAAAACGTGCTATGAGATGCGTGCTTTATACATTTTTTTCAATTTTTCACTAAAATTTAAAAAAAAAACATACATTTAAATTGAATAAATCATAAAAAATCATAAATTTTATGGATTTTTTTTTTGGGTTGGCATTACATGTATACAGATTACACCATGTTTAAAATTCTAAGAACAACTGATATTTTATAGCCATCTCTTCTCTTTTTCACTGCAAGTAACCAAGCCAAAATTTTAACATGGTAAGAAATAATCTAAACACAAAGAACCCCGCACAAAACCCCGTGTTTTTGGCCTTCGGCTAAATTTGCTGGAAATTATATATTTTGTTAACCTTCATGTCCTTAGTAATTGACCAAAATTTCAGCTTAATTGTATGTACAGTTTTTGAGATATCTAGCTTTAAAGTTGGTGATTTAGAATTCAAGAAAATTTTAAACCTGTTAAAATTTTATGCTTTTTTAATGTCAGTTATTTATGTATGATTAAACTTAATGGTGCAAATTGAAGGTGTTTAAATGCTTTATTTAAATGTGTTATAACATTGGCCACAGAGTGTCTCCCTTTTCCGTGGTAACAGCCCAAAACAGGCGATATAATAAATATTAAAAATGCTTATTATTAATGTTGGTTTAATATTAAAAAACATAAAATCTAACGGCTAGAATTTCATAATTTTTGAGTTACTGAATAAAAATAATTAAAAGCGAAGGTTATTAGAGTACTCAAAGTCCTTCTGTTTGGGCATGATGGGGGTAAACCACATCAAAATAAATTAACCCGATTCGATCAGCTAAAAGTTTTAAATTCTCGGTAAATCTTACAAATAAAGGGAATTTTAGAAAAGGTATTGCTAAAGTAAAGTAGGTAAACCAACTAAAGAGCCTACATTGACATAGTGGAGCAAAGGGCATGAAACGTTGAAGTGTTATAAAATTACTTATTTCTGTGTTTAAGATAATCGCAGTATGGCTTGCAATGGGGGGAGTTAAACCAAGTTAACCAGTTTTTCAAAAGTAATTTAAGCGTGGTACGAATATGGGCAGAATTAGGAGAGGCCATGGGGGCTATGACCCCCCCCCCAGGGAGATATATTGGCATAGAAAAACCTTCAAAATTATATTTTTGGTGAATGCACATTTTTTTTTTCTTATGGATGGCCTCCCCCCCTAAAATGAAATAAATCCGCCCCTGTGTAGGAAAAGGGGTAACTATAGATAGGCTAATTACTTAAATGTTTAAAAAGCAAGAAAAATAGGAATCTAAAAGTTAATAAAAAACTAGTTAATTGCTTCACCTTTGTGTGCTCTATCTTAATAAAATTAGTTTTAATATAATTTGGTAATAAGGAATATCGGATCTTTGGATTCAATGGTTCATTGGTTTGAGGAATATATTTTACAACTATAGGTATTCCATATCTTCCTATAGGAAGTCTTACACCCTGGGTTTTATCTCTACCTAATTATCCAGTTTCTATCCAGGTAGTTCTTGATTCACATAGTTCAATATGAAACAAAAACGTGTAAAAAATATATTTACTTGGTATTTCAGAAAAAGTCTATGTTTATTTTTCATAAAAGTTATACTTTTCAGCATGAGAGAAATTATTTTTAGCTTTGAGCAAGTGTATACGAATTATAATTATTTGACGATTTTCTTTTATTAACAATTAATTTTAACTGATTAATTTTTTTACTATATAAAGTTATAAGTTATTACATAAAGTAGTATTTTAATAATAAAACCTTAATCTTTATAAAACCATGGAAATAAATATTCTACCTATAATAAGAACTTATTTAGGTGTACATGCATTATTCACTGTCAGAGTATACAGAGTATAAAAATGGCATTTTGACAAAATATATCATGCTATGTATGCCAAATTCACCATAATCCTAGGCAAATGGCAATAAGTAATCTAATAAAACCTTTACGATTTATACCTTTTTTCCGCTACGCCAATGTAGGACCTCTTTGGTTGGTTTACCTAGTTTACTTTTCTAAAATACCATTTATTTGTAAGATTTACCGAGAATTTAAAACTTTTAGCTGATTAAATCGAGTTAAACTATTTTTATGTGGTTTACCCCAATCATGCCCAAACAGAAGGACTTTGAGTACTCTAATAAGCTTCGCTTTCAATTATTTTAGATTCTTATTTTTATTTCCTTTTAAACATTTAAGTAATTAGCCTATCTATAGGTACCCCTTTTCCTACCACGCTTAAATTACTTTTGCGAACCTGGTTAACTTGGTTTAACTACCTCCATTGCAAGCCATACTGAGATTATCTTAGTACAGAAATAAGTAATTTTATAACAGTTCAATGTTTCATGCCCCTTACTCTACTATGCCAATGTAGGCTCTTTAGTTGGTTTACCTACTTTACTTTAGCAATACCTTTTCTAAAATTCAATTTATTTGTAAGATTTACCAAGAATTTAAAACTTTTAGCTGATAGAACCGAGTTAATTTATTTTGATGTGGTTTACTCCCATCATGCCTAAACAGAAGGACTTTGAGTACTCTAATAAGCTTCGCTTTCAATTATTTTTATTCAGTAACTCAAAAACTATAAAATATATAAAAATTATGAAATTCTAGGCGTTAGATTTTCTGTTTTTTAATATTAAACCAAAAATAATAATTATCATTTTTAATATTTATTATATCCACTGTTTTAGGCTGTTGCCACGGAAAAGGGAAACACTCTGTGGCGAATGTTATAACACATTTAAATAAATCATCTAAACACCTTCAGATTGCACTATTGAGTTTAATCATACGTAAAAAACTGACATTAAAAAAGCACAAAATTTTAACAGGTGTAAAATTTTCCTGAATTCTAAATTACCAATTTTAAAGCTCGATATATCGAAAACTGTACATACAATTAGGCTGAAATTTTGGTTAATTACTAAGGACATGAAGGTTAAAAAAATATATAATTTCCAGCAAATTTAGCCGAAGGCCAAAAACACGGGGTTTTGTGCGGGGTTCTTTTCTTAAAAAATTAAACTTTACAGCGACGTTGACATTTGCACGGAAAACGTTAAGGGATATTATTTTGTTCTTTTGCCAACCGGAAAGAAAAAAAAGTAGTAATCCCTTATGGACATATAAGAACATGCCTAATGCGTGTGTTTATGAGCTTATAAGAGTCGCAAACTAGAAAAACAAATTTTACATTTGTAGCTATAGGTGGGAAGGGGGAGCATTTTGAAAAGTTGTATATTTCATTGATCCAAAACAAATGTTGTATATTTCATTGATCCAAAAGTTTTATAATTCACGGAAAGGTGAGGGCCTTTTTTTTTCTCGTTTTCTCGAGAAAAAAAGTTTTATTTTTAGGCGTGTTATTAAGGTTAACGAATTTCAGAATGTGCACTAAAAAAATTAGGGGAAAAATTACACAATAATTAGTAAATTTAAATAGCAATAATAATGCAATTATCTATTAAAAAATATTATTGTATTACAATTATTGATTATATTAAATATTTTTAGTTAAGTTGATATAAATTATATCAATTATATCATATAATGAACGACACCGAGAGCAAATATCAGAGATTTTAAGCTTTGGTTAGCCGTTATAGCGCGCATGTACTTGTATGTCTATATCGACTTTTTAAGGTAAAACCTTCAATACCAACAAAAATATTCTTGCATAATAATACCTACTCGATGAAATATGATACTCGTTATTTGTAACAACGTCAAAAATATCTGATATTAAAAGTAAGATTTTAAAACCCGGAATAATATTCCTGTTTACCTGACTACGTCAACATCCAAATATGGCTATGTATGTATAAGTACACATTATAGTATAAAACACCTGCGCAAGCGGCTCGTTTTCTAAACTTGTACGCTAAAAACGTATGTTATGAAACTAGTACTTTAATATACTATAATTTTAAATTGCAAGTAATATTTCCTTTAACTGTCTTATAACCTATCTAGTTTTCCATGACAAATTGCTATCCAATTAAATCGCTAAAAAAAAATTGAATCATTTCTTTTAAGTGCAGTTTCATTTTCAAATTAGCTTAGTGTTTTGATTAATTTGTGCTAAAATGTATTTCCTATGAAAATATTAATACTTCTGAACCCGTTCTATAAATATTATAAATATTGAAATTGATTTTACAATTGAAATGTTGTGTTTGTGATTTATTTTAGTGGATGAATACAGATTAACCGGGTAACCATATGTTTTGAGGTTATGTTATAGAAGAATTTTTTATTTATATGAAATGATTATAATACTTGTATCTGGTCAAAAAGAACATAGTTTAAGACCAAACGGTCATATTTATTTATAAATATTACAGTAAAGGTAAAGCATGTTATTTAATAAAAAAAGACTTAAAAATAACAAGTTTTAGTTAGCGGGCCAAAAAAACTTTTTAGCACTAGGGCCACAGAGTCCATCTTTTCGCCTGTAAAACATAAACAAACACACGGAAATTAGTGGGCTCTGCGCTATAAATTATAAGATATTAGGTAACAGTGGCAAATTATAGTGATTTAAGCTATATATTTTAAGGGACACGAAAAATAACAATGTTACAAATAAATTGGCAACGGTTATATTTTACAGACACAGTTATATTTATTACAGGCACTATTATAAAGAAGGATATGGTTTTAAATGTTTTGGGTTTTGGGCTAAATTAGAACAATATGTTTTTGTTTAAAAAAGTGCGAAATAAAGAAAATAAATTATGAAAAACAGTTAACCAAGTAAAAAAAAAATCAGTAGAAGTTATTTTTCTTCTGAGATGACATGACGATACGAAAGATTGCTAAAGCGTGCATTGACATATGTCAAAATTAGTAATTAAAATAATTAATTAAAGTATGTTCCGGGATGTAAAAAGGGCTGAAATTTTGGCTATTTTTTATGTATCTATAACCATGTGAAGTCTTATTGTTGCAGGCGATTTAGCCCAAAATATGATACTCTCCTTTAGAGAAATTTTATTATATTATAAAATTTATTAGCAAGGAACATTAATTAAATCTATTTAAGCTATAAATATCATACTATTTATTATTTACTAAACAATTAAAGTATTTCATATTTTTTTTTACACTGAATTCCATAATTGTAACAGAAAGCCTTATATTTATGTAATAAGCGATTATAATTTGCTTGGTATATGTCTTTAACGCTGTTAGCTATAATCTTTTTTTGCAGTAACGGTTTTAGAATCAATCAAATAAAAACAAACATGGTTACTAATATTTGGAGAAAGTACCTATAATTTTACCTTCGAGTATAAACATACGTTTTATTACTCATCTATCTAGTTTTCCATGATAAATTGCTATCCAATTAAATCGCTAAAAAAAAATTGAATCATTTCTTTTAAGTGCAGTTTCATTTTCAAATTAGCTTAGTGTTTTGATTAATTTGTGCTAAAATGTATTTCCTATGAAAATATTAATACTTCTGAACCCGTTCTATAAATATTATAAATATTGAAATTGATTTTACAATTGAAATGTTGTGTTTGTGATTTATTTTAGTGGATGAATACAGATTAACCGGGTAACCATATGTTTTGAGGTTATGTTATAGAAGAATTTTTTATTTATATGAAATGATTATAATACTTGTATCTGGTCAAAAAGAACATAGTTTAAGACCAAACGGTCATATTTATTTATAAATATTACAGTAAAGGTAAAGCATGTTATTTAATAAAAAAAGACTTAAAAATAACAAGTTTTAGTTAGCGGGCCAAAAAAACTTTTTAGCACTAGGGCCACAGAGTCCATCTTTTCGCCTGTAAAACATAAACAAACACACGGAAATTAGTGGGCTCTGCGCTATAAATTATAAGATATTAGGTAACAGTGGCAAATTATAGTGATTTAAGCTATATATTTTAAGGGACACGAAAAATAACAATGTTACAAATAAATTGGCAACGGTTATATTTTACAGACACAGTTATATTTATTACAGGCACTATTATAAAGAAGGATATGGTTTTAAATGTTTTGGGTTTTGGGCTAAATTAGAACAATATGTTTTTGTTTAAAAAAGTGCGAAATAAAGAAAATAAATTATGAAAAACAGTTAACCAAGTAAAAAAAAAATCAGTAGAAGTTATTTTTCTTCTGAGATGACATGACGATACGAAAGATTGCTAAAGCGTGCATTGACATATGTCAAAATTAGTAATTAAAATAATTAATTAAAGTATGTTCCGGGATGTAAAAAGGGCTGAAATTTTGGCTATTTTTTATGTATCTATAACCATGTGAAGTCTTATTGTTGCAGGCGATTTAGCCCAAAATATGATACTCTCCTTTAGAGAAATTTTATTATATTATAAAATTTATTAGCAAGGAACATTAATTAAATCTATTTAAGCTATAAATATCATACTATTTATTATTTACTAAACAATTAAAGTATTTCATATTTTTTTTTACACTGAATTCCATAATTGTAACAGAAAGCCTTATATTTATGTAATAAGCGATTATAATTTGCTTGGTATATGTCTTTAACGCTGTTAGCTATAATCTTTTTTTGCAGTAACGCTTTTAGAATCAATCAAATAAAAACAAACATGGTTACTAATATTTGGAGAAAGTACCTATAATTTTACCTTCGAGTATAAACATACGTTTTATTACTCATCTATCTAGTTTTCCATGATAAATTGCTATCCAATTAAATCGCTAAAAAAAAATTGAATCATTTCTTTTAAGTGCAGTTTCATTTTCAAATTAGCTTAGTGTTTTGATTAATTTGTGCTAAAATGTATTTCCTATGAAAATATTAATACTTCTGAACCCGTTCTATAAATATTATAAATATTGAAATTGATTTTACAATTGAAATGTTGTGTTTGTGATTTATTTTAGTGGATGAATACAGATTAACCGGGTAACCATATGTTTTGAGGTTATGTTATAGAAGATTTTTTTATTTATATGAAATGATTATAATACTTGTATCTGGTCAAAAAGAACATAGTTTAAGACCAAACGGTCATATTTATTTATAAATATTACAGTAAAGGTAAAGCATGTTATTTAATAAAAAAAGACTTAAAAATAACAAGTTTTAGTTAGCGGGCCAAAAAAACTTTTTAGCACTAGGGAAACAGAGTCCATCTTTTCGCCTGTAAAACATAAACAAACACACGGAAATTAGTGGGCTCTGCGCTATAAATTATAAGATATTAGGTAACAGTGGCAAATTATAGTGATTTAAGCTATATATTTTAAGGGACACGAAAAATAACAATGTTACAAATAAATTGGCAACGGTTATATTTTACAGACACAGTTATATTTATTACAGGCACTATTATAAAGAAGGATATGGTTTTAAATGTTTTGGGTTTTGGGCTAAATTAGAACAATATGTTTTTGTTTAAAAAAGTGCGAAATAAAGAAAATAAATTATGAAAAACAGTTAACCAAGTAAAAAAAAAATCAGTAGAAGTTATTTTTCTTCTGAGATGACATGACGATACGAAAGATTGCTAAAGCGTGCATTGACATATGTCAAAATTAGTAATTAAAATAATTAATTAAAGTATGTTCCGGGATGTAAAAAGGGCTGAAATTTTGGCTATTTTTTATGTATCTATAACCATGTGAAGTCTTATTGTTGCAGGCGATTTAGCCCAAAATATGATACTCTCCTTTAGAGAAATTTTATTATATTATAAAATTTATTAGCAAGGAACATTAATTAAATCTATTTAAGCTATAAATATCATACTATTTATTATTTACTAAACAATTAAAGTATTTCATATTTTTTTTTACACTGAATTCCATAATTGTAACAGAAAGCCTTATATTTATGTAATAAGCGATTATAATTTGCTTGGTATATGTCTTTAACGCTGTTAGCTATAATCTTTTTTTGCAGTAACGCTTTTAGAATCAATCAAATAAAAACAAACATGGTTACTAATATTTGGAGAAAGTACCTATAATTTTACCTTCGAGTATAAACATACGTTTTATTACTCATCTATCTAGTTTTCCATGATAAATTGCTATCCAATTAAATCGCTAAAAAAAAATTGAATCATTTCTTTTAAGTGCAGTTTCATTTTCAAATTAGCTTAGTGTTTTGATTAATTTGTGCTAAAATGTATTTCCTATGAAAATATTAATACTTCTGAACCCGTTCTATAAATATTATAAATATTGAAATTGATTTTACAATTTAAATGTTGTGTTTGTGATTTATTTTAGTGGATGAATACAGATTAACCGGGTAACCATATGTTTTGAGGTTATGTTATAGAAGAATTTTTTATTTATATGAAATGATTATAATACTTGTATCTGGTCAAAAAGAACATAGTTTAAGACCAAACGGTCATATTTATTTATAAATATTACAGTAAAGGTAAAGCATGTTATTTAATAAAAAAAGACTTAAAAATAACAAGTTTTAGTTAGCGGGCCAAAAAAACTTTTTAGCACTAGGGCCACAGAGTCCATCTTTTCGCCTGTAAAACATAAACAAACACACGGAAATTAGTGGGCTCTGCGCTATAAATTATAAGATATTAGGTAACAGTGGCAAATTATAGTGATTTAAGCTATATATTTTAAGGGACACGAAAAATAACAATGTTACAAATAAATTGGCAACGGTTATATTTTACAGACACAGTTATATTTATTACAGGCACTATTATAAAGAAGGATATGGTTTTAAATGTTTTGGGTTTTGGGCTAAATTAGAACAATATGTTTTTGTTTAAAAAAGTGCGAAATAAAGAAAATAAATTATGAAAAACAGTTAACCAAGTAAAAAAAAAATCAGTAGAAGTTATTTTTCTTCTGAGATGACATGACGATACGAAAGATTGCTAAAGCGTGCATTGACATATGTCAAAATTAGTAATTAAAATAATTAATTAAAGTATGTTCCGGGATGTAAAAAGGGCTGAAATTTTGGCTATTTTTTATGTATCTATAACCATGTGAAGTCTTATTGTTGCAGGCGATTTAGCCCAAAATATGATACTCTCCTTTAGAGAAATTTTATTATATTATAAAATTTATTAGCAAGGAACATTAATTAAATCTATTTAAGCTATAAATATCATACTATTTATTATTTACTAAACAATTAAAGTATTTCATATTTTTTTTTACACTGAATTCCATAATTGTAACAGAAAGCCTTATATTTATGTAATAAGCGATTATAATTTGCTTGGTATATGTCTTTAACGCTGTTAGCTATAATCTTTTTTTGCAGTAACGCTTTTAGAATCAATCAAATAAAAACAAACATGGTTACTAATATTTGGAGAAAGTACCTATAATTTTACCTTCGAGTATAAACATACGTTTTATTACTCATCTATCTAGTTTTCCATGATAAATTGCTATCCAATTAAATCGCTAAAAAAAAAATTGAATCATTTCTTTTAAGTGCAGTTTCATTTTCAAATTAGCTTAGTGTTTTGATTAATTTGTGCTAAAATGTATTTCCTATGAAAATATTAATACTTCTGAACCCGTTCTATAAATATTATAAATATTGAAATTGATTTTACAATTGAAATGTTGTGTTTGTGATTTATTTTAGTGGATGAATACAGATTAACCGGGTAACCATATGTTTTGAGGTTATGTTATAGAAGATTTTTTTATTTATATGAAATGATTATAATACTTGTATCTGGTCAAAAAGAACATAGTTTAAGACCAAACGGTCATATTTATTTATAAATATTACAGTAAAGGTAAAGCATGTTATTTAATAAAAAAAGACTTAAAAATAACAAGTTTTAGTTAGCGGGCCAAAAAAACTTTTTAGCACTAGGGAAACAGAGTCCATCTTTTCGCCTGTAAAACATAAACAAACACACGGAAATTAGTGGGCTCTGCGCTATAAATTATAAGATATTAGGTAACAGTGGCAAATTATAGTGATTTAAGCTATATATTTTAAGGGACACGAAAAATAACAATGTTACAAATAAATTGGCAACGGTTATATTTTACAGACACAGTTATATTTATTACAGGCACTATTATAAAGAAGGATATGGTTTTAAATGTTTTGGGTTTTGGGCTAAATTAGAACAATATGTTTTTGTTTAAAAAAGTGCGAAATAAAGAAAATAAATTATGAAAAACAGTTAACCAAGTAAAAAAAAAAATCAGTAGAAGTTATTTTTCTTCTGAGATGACATGACGATACGAAAGATTGCTAAAGCGTGCATTGACATATGTCAAAATTAGTAATTAAAATAATTAATTAAAGTATGTTCCGGGATGTAAAAAGGGCTGAAAAAAAGTCCAAACCATGTGAAGTCTTATTGTTGCAGGCGATTTAGCCCAAAATACGATACTCTCCTTTAGAGAAATTTTATTATATTATAAAATTTATTAGCAAGGAACATTAATTAAATCTATTTAAGCTATAAATATCATACTATTTATTATTTACTAAACAATTAAAGTATTTCATATTTTTTTTACACTGAATTCCATAATTGTAACAGAAAGCCTTATATTTATGTAATAAGCGATTATAATTTGCTTGGTATATGTCTTTAACGCTGTTAGCTATAATCTTTTTTTGCAGTAACGCTTTTAGAATCAATCAAATAAAAACAAACATGGTTACTAATATTTGGAGAAAGTACCTATAATTTTACCTTCGAGTATAAACATACGTTTTATTACTCAAATATGTATATGCAGATAACGAAAAAAAAAAGACAATCTATAAATAGTAAAATATTACTCCACTATTTTTTGGGCACTGCATTCAGGAGCATCCAATTTCTAGTCATCATCCAATATACGAAAATTGACATAATATACACTGCACATGCATATTATGCAGCATATTATGCTGATGCTTTTATGTCTAATAAAAATTATTTTCTCTTTATTTCACATTTGGATAGTATAATAACTAGAAGTTGCATTGATGAAGTTTTTTTTTTAACTACCACCTCTGTTTTTTTTTTTGTTTACATATACAAATTTACAACCAATAGATAACAAGGTCCTGACCCAACAACTGGCTCAATGGATAACCAGTTCCAGGTCCTGACCTCCAAGACCCATAATATGTTTTAACTGTCACAACAAAATCATAAAATATTCACGAAACGTAATGTGCAATAAATTAATGATCAGATCCTAACCTAACTTATTTGAGACTTTTATTTTTTTTAATAAAAATATACAAATTGTACTTATTTGACAACTAAAAGACAACTTTTTAATTAACACGTTAGCTGTGTTAGCCACTTTTTGGTTCCCAGCTCAGACTAAATTTCGGGGCATATATGTCCCGAACGTACTTTGTACAGGCTGCGTTTCGGGGTATATACACGGTGTATTTGAAATAGCGCCGGAAATTTTAACTGATGATTCTACATCATAAAATATGACAAAAAGCTCCTATAAACATATGTCTAAAAATGCGTCATAAGGGAGCTACGCCCCTTTGAAAGTGGGTAAAAAAATCGGTTTTTATTTAATAACTCAGGAACCCTTTGAGATATATCAACGAGGTTTTGCACGTCAACTATTCCTACCAAGGCCCGTTTTTATGTGTTATTTTCATGTACACTTATTTCAACCAGGGATGTGCGAAGCGGGGGGGGGGGGGGGCTTATCAGTGTTTTGTCCCAAACTTTTTTCTGTGTAACTTTTTTGCAATTTTATTTTTGAAATATAATTCCTCAGGTCAAAATACATAAAAAAGTTACTCTTGTTGTAATACTGTAGGATTAACCGTTTTCGAGAAAAATTCATTTGAAGGTGAAATTCCACGGTTCGAGGACGAAAAATTAAATACTAAAATGTTGAAAACCAAAATTTTAATGATGCAAGGCGAATGTACATTAAAAACTAAGAAAAAAACCTCATATACAGGTACTTCCAAAAATCAATCCTAATGGAGCTATGGTCTCCTAAATATTCACCATTTTTAAAGGGCTATGGTAGCTTTAAAAGCGTTTTTTCGACCTACATGTATGGAAACTTTTTTTCTTAGTTTTTGATGTAGAATAACATTGCATCATTAAAATTTTGGTTTTCGACATTTTAGTATTTAATTTTTCGTCCTCGAACCGTGAAATTTCACCTTCAAATGAACTTTTCTCGAAAACGGTTAATCCTACAGTATTACAACAAGAGTACCTTTTTTTATGTATTTTGACCTGAGGAATCATATTTTAAAAATAAAATTGCAAAAAAGTTAAACAGAAAAAAGTTTGCGTTTCGAGGAATATTTACCTCGTAAGCAATTTAATTATTTATTATTGCAAAAAAAAATTATTTAATATATAATATTTATGTTGGAGGATTGGTGTAGTGGACTACCGCATCGTACTTGTCGAGTTTACTACCCAAATAGCGTGAGTTCGATTCTCACCGGCGCCGATTTGCCTTTTTCAGTTAATTAATAATTGAAATTTGGCGAAGGCGTAAGTGAAGCGGACACTCCCTATAAATTGGTTCGAAAGTCAATTAAAGCCGGTGGCTCCCTCTACTACTAGCCCACACAAGTCTTGGACTTAGGGGATGCTTAATTAAGTAGAATAGTACGAGGTTAAACAAAATGTAATGTAATGTAATGTAATATTTTTGCTTTTATTTTATTTTATTTTTTATTTAAAATTATACAAAAACTGTTGGTTGCGTTTCGGGTTATATATGGGCCGAACTTAATTTGTGTAAAAGTAACTTTAAGCATTCCTGAAAGTACAGCTACAAATAATTATAATTATAATTTTAAAATATCTTTAAGAACACATTTTTTGAGAAAAGTGTAGCCGCACTCTGAGCAGGGACGGTTCGGGACATATATACCCCGAAACGCAGCTAACGTGTTAAAAACATTTTTATTTTGAAAATCGGTACGGAAAATTAAAAAAACAACAACAAAAAAAAACGTTTAAACAAAAAAAGAAACAAAAAACGTTTTAAAACAATGTTTTAAAAGAACGTATAAAAAAACCGTATTTTATTAAAAATTTTAAAATCCCTTTACAAGACGTAACGTAGTCAGGTTCTGATGTTTTTGATTTTTATTAAAACTTGTTATTATATTTCTTAGATTGTTACATATTCTATATTTTAGGTAGTACGATATCAAATTATTTTCCGATCAGAACATTATATTCTTTTTTTCCTATATACAGGGTGTTCCAGAGTCACATGTAGATCTTTTAAGGAGTTATTCTACATTAAAAATATGAAAAAAAGTTCCTATAAAGGTTGGCCGGAAATTAACCCTAAAGGAGATACGCCCAGTAGCGAATTTTTGCACATGACTTAACATTGATAAGGGCTATCATTTTATGTAATTTTAAGTTGTCATTTTATCGAGGGACGTGCAAAATAGGGGGGCGATGACACTTTTTTGCCCCAAACTTTTTTATCTGTAGATTTTTTTTGACATTTTCTTAATAAAATATTATTCTTTAATTAAAAATACATAAAAAAGGTAAACCGTTCTCGAAAAAATTGGAGAAGAAAAAATTTCACATTCTGAGCATCCAAAATAGGAACTGAAAAATGATGCAATAAAAATTTTAATACTGCCAGGTGATTCTACAGAAAAACTATAAAAAAAGTTCTCGTACACAATTATCCACAAAACTCTTTAAAGGGAGCTACGGTCTCTTAAAAAGTGTTATTATTTAAGAGGCCGTAGTACTCTTAATACTGATTTTCATATCTATATGTATATGAGCTTTTTTTTACAGTTTTTGATGAAGAAGTCATGTGCCAAAATTCGTTACTGTGGTTCCAGAGATATTAAATAAAAACTACTTTTTAGATGTACCCTTAAAACGGGCGTAGCTCCATTAGGGTTCATTTCCGGACCAACCTTTATAGGAACTTTTTTTCATATTTTTTAATGTAGAATTACTCCTTAAAATATCTACATGTGACTCTGGAACACCCTGTAGAAAACAAAATGTATATGGCTATACTGTATAATTATATACAGGGTTACTGGTAATTCGATACATTCCTTTGGAGATGTGATGGGAAAGAAGGCAAGGAGTAAATTAACCTTAATATGCAAAACTCAATAGATTTTGAGATATTTCAATTTGAATTTTTTTCTTAAAATAGTAGACCTTAATATCTTAAGAGTTAATTTTCAAAAAAATCTACTTTACATTTTCATACTTTCATATTTAAAATAAAAACTTCGTCATGTGAGGATTATAATATATCCGTAGCAAACCCAGTGGATATAGAACACTATAATCCTCACATGACGATTTGTAAAAAATAATTTTTAAAAATAATCCATGAGAATTTCTTATAGGGTCTTTTAAAAACTATTTTAAAAACTTCCTTATTTCAATAGCTATCCAACAAGGTATAAATGTTACAACAAACCCTTTATAGTTAAAAAAAATAACAAAAATGTATCAAGTAATACGGTTTTAATTTTTGGATAAATAGCGAAAAACGTATTAGAAAAATAGCCATTATTTTTTTATTAATTTCAAACTGGTAAAGTGTGTTAAAAAACAAGTATTTTTGACTGTTAAAACCGAATTTAAAAAACTTTCTACCTTGTAGATTTCAAGTAAATCCCGGTTTTTATTAGAGATGGGTTATACGAGCCCAAAAAAGTAAACTTTTTCGGATTCATCTGAGGACAAATTTAAATCGTGGGCTAGGGTGTGGGAATTACGTAAATGCCATTTTTATGGAAATCTTTTACGATTTCAGGAGAACCTGAGCAAAATAGTGGGCGCCTGGGTTTTAACTATATGCGTTTCGTTATCGCTTATAACGTGTGCATTTTTTAAGAAAGATTCATTAACTTTTTGTCTCTTCCTAAGCTTTAGAGTTTAAGAGTTATATTGCAATGCTCAAAATCTAGTCACAATAAGGAGGCGGCCAGGGACGATAACCTGGTTTTCGAGTTATCGCCCCTGGCCGCCTCCCCCCCCCCCCCTTAGTCCAGCACTGGTTTTTGAGCATTGCATTATAACTGTTGAATTCTAAAGCTTAGGAAAAGACAAAAAGTTAATTAATTTCTCTTAAAAAATGCCCAAGTTATAAGCCATAACGAAATGCATATAATTAAAGCCAAGGCTATTTTGCTCGTTGCCCCCTGAAAACGTAACCGATTTTCTAAAAAATGGCATTTACGTAATCCCTAGATCCTATCCCATGATTTAATTTTGTCCTCAGATAAATCCGAAAAAAGTTTACTTTTTTGGGCTAGTATAACCTATCTTAATAAAAACCGGGATTTACGCGGTGGAAAGTTTTTTCAATTGAAATTTCGGTTTCAGCACTCAAAAATACTTGTTTCTTACTACACTTTACCAATTTGAAATTAATAAAAAATTAAAGGCTATTTTTCCAATACGTTTTGCGCTGTTTATCCAAAAATTAAAACCGTATTACTTAAATCATTTTTGCTATTTTTTTTAACTATCAAGGGTTTTTTGTAACATTTATACCTGGTTGGATAGCTATTAAACTAAGGAAGTTTTTAAAATAGTTTGTATGCCTGCTAGGTTGATATATTTTTTTGAAAGACCCTATAAAAAATTCTCATGGATTATTATTTTTTACAAGTTTTTATTTGAAATTTTCATATGATAGAGAATTTTCCGGATATTGTTCATTCCAAACGTAAGACCATACTTTTGGACAAGCAATCCAGTATGAAAGTTAAAAAAATGTAAAGTAGATGTTTTGGAAATTAATTCCTCAGAGATTAAGGTCTACTCTTTTAAGAAAAAGAAATAATATTGAAATATCTCAAAATCCATTGAATTTTGTATAATACATATTAATTTACTCCTTACCTTCTTTTACATTACATCTCCAAAGGAATGTATCGAATTACCAGTAACCCTATATTTAATAATTATAATCATTACTTCGTGTACCGCATCCAGAACTTTTAGAAAAACTAAAATACTATAATTTTGATTCAATTAGCTTGCAACTAATTAAATCCTACCTTTATGACAGAAAGCAATATACAATACTTGAGGGAAAAGTATCTGAAATGAGGGTGGTGGGGAGTGGTGTTCCACAAGGCTCTGTCCTTGGTCCGTTACTCTTCCTCATCTTCATAAATGATATTAAAAAAGCCTTTCCACATTGGGAAAATTTGTTGTTTGCTGATGACTCAAACATAGTATCCTCACATACAAATGTTTTTGAGGCTAAAGACAAAATGGGAGCGGGGCTCTCGAGTGCCAAAAACTGGTTTATTTCAAATAAGCTTTCTTTAAATGAAAAGAAAACTGTAAATATGTTTTTTACACACAAATCCTTGAGTTTACTCACAAACTTCAAAAATCCTGGAGGGGCGAAATATCTTGGCATATATTTTGACCAACATCTTAACTGGAAACAACATACAAATACTTTAGCAAACTCCATGTCAAAGACTATTTTTATATTCAGATCTTTGCAAAATTTGGTGTCGTTTAACATTTTAAAAATTGCTTATTTTTCTTTGTTTGAGTCTAAAGTATCTTATGGGCTTCTAGCTTGGGGTCATGCACCGGGGGTTAAACGCATTTTTAAATTACAAAGAAGGGTAATTAGAATTATGACGAATATGGCATTTAGAGCAGATATTAAAGATAAGTTTATTGAGTTAGGAATGTTAACCATTCCATCACTCTATATTTATGTCTGTGTCGTATATATTAAAGAAAATGTTGAAAAGTATAAATTTCAAGTAGGATATGCTACGAGAAATTCAAGTAATATTAGGGTACCTCAATTAAGATTATCTAGTAGTAGACATGCTCATAACTTCTACGGTCCTAAATTTTTTAACATATTTCCAGAAAATATAAGAAACCTTCCGTTAAATGCTTTTAAATCAAGTGTAAAAAAAATTTTAATTAGCAAGGCTTATTACAATACGTGTGAGTTCCTAAATGAAAGATTGTAAGTCTATATATTTATTTTATATTCATTTTATATATTTATTTCATATTCTATTTCATGTTCATTTTATTTAAGTGTATTTATTTTATATTATAAAATTATTTGTATTTGTACTATTTTTAATGAGGTTGACCTCAAATTGTCTTAAGACTAATCTTTATTGTGACGTGTGTAAACTATGTAAAAGCACTAAATAAATCTTATCTTATCTTATCTTATCTTCGTTTTCATATACTGCCCCACTAAGCTAAAAAACAGTAAACTCTGATGTAATATTTTTTTCGTACGACCTAATTACTAGATAGTGCTCATTTTCCACCCATTGTCATGACAGCAGTCGGAAAGTGAAAATCAGCTGATTTTGCATATCTGCTGTCAGATAATGATTAAACGTCAAACACATAACCTCAAATTAACAAAATTAATTTTTAGATTTTTTTTGCTTTTTTTGGATGTTGAGGTGATAGGTCGTAGAAAAAATAGTATACGTACCTCGACGCAAACCACTTTCAGTGCACTTCCACTGTTTTTTCAGGGGCATGCCTCTTATCCCAAGGTCGAAGAAGAGTGTCAATATTAGATTTTTAAGAACAAAGCAACCTACTGTAATAGGGTGCTGGTCCCAATTAAAGCCAAAAATATTAATTATCTAAGACATTAATTTAGAACCACACACTATTATTTGGAGGCGTATCAAATACAAATAGCTGTATAGTTGCTATTTGGGTAGCGTGCCACCAGTAATAATATTACATAATATTATCACAATATCATATATCATATGATAACAAATGTTAATATAAGAATCTAATTACTATTTAATACTTATCTGACTTTCTTATTCCAGCGAAGACTTCTTCTTATAACACAAACTGTAGATATGCGAAAGGTAAAGAAACTTCAAATATATTTTAAATTAATTAAAATATATCTTGCCAATAAAACAAAAGGATTAAACAACAATGAAAAGAATTTAATTCAAAGAAAAATGAAAAGTTAAAAACAAATAAAAAACAACAAAATATTTTAATTTGAAATGAAAAAAAATTATGAATAAATAGCATCTTTACCCTTCAGATATTTCTATACGCGCGACTCTAAATTTTACTTTAAATTTTCACATATTACGTTAATTCTAAAATTCCCCTAAAACCCAACTTAACTAGACGACTACATATTTCCGAATCCCATTTTTGACCATAACTAAACACAGGCAAAACGTCCCTTCCCAAAGATGCTGATATACCAGTCATAAAACTATAAACAAAAAATATCTGAGGAGTTTTCGATCAAAATAAACTGAATTACTTTAAATTACTGAAAATGAATTTAAATTTAATTAAGCGAAATTATTAAAAAAACTACTTCTACATATTGATTGATATTGATTTTCATGACATTGCTTCGAAGTAGAAAAAACCATTTTTACAAACAATCCCTAACTATTGCCAGTATCTAAAACAACATCATTAAAGATATTCCCATGTTTATTAATTAAGAAAACCGAATTAACCAATTAATTAGTCTAATAAAAATGTACATCCTTTTTATATAAACGCCTCAATTACACAAAAGGTAAGCTTCCCAAATACTAATAATATTAACATCTGAAAAAACAAACAACAAACCGCCCGTTAGAACAATGCTATGTCACGTTCAATAACCATAAAAATAAAAATATAAATACTCAATATATACAGGGTGACCACTCTGTTACACTACAATTTTCAATTAATTGAAATAAAAATTTATACACAATGTTCTAAACTAATCCTATTAAAAAAAATGTGTAATTTTATATCAGAATTTAAGGAAATTTTGTTTTATTAAATAGTTTGTAACATCGTGTTGTAAATAAAATTTTAACAAGTCAACTTTTATCCCTTACGTATTACCGCAGAGGTAAAACTTTTAATTGAAGTTTCATATTTGTAACAACCATGTTTAGTAAGAGTTATGTTTCAATCGATAAATATAAATTTTAAAACCTATCTTGCTAATTTAATTTTTATATTTTTAAATTTTATTTAGTAAGTAAAATTACAAAATTTCGGGAAAGCCTTGTATTCGTTCAAAAACTTTCTTTTTGCTTATTTTTGCGTTTTATGAAGTTTTTTGTCGATATAAATCAATTCGATCAAAAAAAAAAAATTGTCAATCGGTCGATCAGTCACACGGTTCACCTGGGCGATTTTAAATAAAAATTTCGTGGACCCCTACATTTTTTGCACTAAAACATACCTGATGACATAAGAAATAAATTTCCATTTGTTTTTTGCTTTATATTTTTTAATTTTTTTATTTTTGGTTCTTCATGCGTAAAAATTTACTTTTGAATGCATTTATCTTTCAAACGGTTAAACCTGCGATGTTAAATCACTAAACTTTTTTGTGTATTTTTACATAAAAAAGTAATCCAACCAAAAAATCAAAAAAAAAAGTACACCGAAAAAAGTTTTAAGCAAAAAACAGAAAATCCACCCGGTTTCTAATCGAATTTTTTTTTACTCAACTTGAGGATAAAAAATATGTTTTCTGTATAGTCATGTAGGTTAACATGTATATATGCTTATATACTAATATATCATTTTGCAGATTTTTTATTAAAAACTATTTTTTATGCACTTTTAAAAACTTGCAAAAATAAAATTGTCGCGAAATCTTCAAATAATTGGCGATTTTTTCATGTTATAACTTAAGGGGAGGGGGGATATAATTGTTTTAGTTCTTTCATTTAATATTGTTTCTAAATATTACCAAATAAACCCTTCAAAATTTTATCAGATTTTATCCGAAAAACAGGTACCGATTTTTTTTTAAGTTTGAGTGCTTTGAGCTACCTCTAAACATTTATCGATTTGGATCATTTTTGAGTGGCCACTGTTTTTTAAAAAGGAGCAACTTTTAAGCTAGAGAACGTTTTTGATTTTGAAAATCGCGATTTTTTGACACACCTTATTACCCAAAAAAAATGTTTTTTTATCTGTCTAAAAAAGTGTATCTTTTACGATTTTCTTTCAAATGGGAATTGATTTCTTATGTCATCAGTTATGTTTTATTTAAAAAAATGTAGGGGTCCACGAAATTTTTTATTTAAAATCGCCCAGGTGAACCGTGGTCAATGGGAAAAAATGGGGAAAAACATTTTATTTAGAAAAGTTTTTAAATAGCTTTATAGGGGTTGCTAAGGTTGCTGAAAGTGAATCTAATAATAAAAAATCTAACTGCACACCCTGAAGGGTGGGAGGTAGTTTTTTTGAAAATTTATATATTGTGGTTTTTGAGGTCGCTAAAACTATATCTTAAAATAAAAATTTTCTTAATCCATGGGGGGTAGTTTTCTTTAAAATTGGTATATTGGACTTTTTAATGTTGCTGAAAGTGAATCATGGGCGGATTTAGGGGGGGCCATGCCCCCCCCCCATCGAGATATATTAGAATAGAAATACCTTCAAAATTACATTTTTGGCGAAAGCGCAATTTTTTTTCCTTATGGATGCCCCCCCACCTTAAAGTTAAATAAATCCGCCCCTGAAGTGAATCTGATAAAAAAAAGTCCAAAATTTTATGCGCGGAGGTAAAAAATGTGAAAGCTGTTTTACTGGCAGTGTATTTTTTGTTTATCAGAACAAATCTATAAGAACTGATTAATAAAAAAATTTATTTACATTATTATTAATTCATTTTTAGACGGTCATACTCGAAAGTATATTCCTTCAGTACTCATTTGTTTTGAGAGGAATGCATCAATTCCTTACACAATTGGCATTTAATACTTTACTTGTGATATTAAATACTGCAATGTGTGTATTTTATACAAAAGGTTGTCATACTAACATAGAGACCGTGCTGGTACATTTGGATCCCCACGCAACATGTGTTTATTAATACTGTAACATTTGGTAAATTATAACACAGTTATAGTTTGGTATACTTTAAGTTGTAGTTGTTGTGTTATTTATCTAGTTTAAAATATGTTACAGTATTTAGTAAAATAACAATCGGCAAATAATACCAAAATTTTGATTAGTAATAATACAGAGAAAAGTAAAAAAAGGACCGATTATTTTGTGTAGGATGCTATACTAGACTCTCTTTTTGTCATAATTTGTTTCTAAATTATAGTTTTTTAATTTAAATTGCCATTTAGGTTCAGTGTTAAGTGAACACTGTTCATCAATAGTGATGGCCTTTTACTATAAAATAAGGTCACATCTATGCAGAATACCAATAAATGTATATTGTTGTTAACTTGTTAAGATAAATCATTTTCCAGGTTCAGTTATATTGGTACAGTATAAACTTGAATTAGAATTTTGCATTCGTATTACTAAACTTCTGCAAAGTAACTCTTCGTGTAATAAGACTTTGGACTGATAGATCCAAATAGAAAGGACTTAGTTCGAAACGTTACATAAATTATAATATTGTGTACTCAAGCCTAGGGGCATCTTGTTCTAGAAGATCTATCCAAACCAACAACAAAAATAGTTTTCGGGAAAATCGCTGCCCAATATTGTTGAAATCAGGGGGTTGTTTTTAAATGCTTTTTACAACTTCTCAACTTAAAAGTATCAAGTATAATATACCATTGTATTTATAGGCTCAAGTTTTATCCAAAACAACCAAAAAAATATAAGAGTTCTCTTTAAAAAAATAAAGTTAGGGGTAAGTTGGGAGAGGGGGTTGAGGGGTGGATTTTATTTTTGGCTACATTTTATAGATATTGTTGTATCATTTAAGGTGGTTCTTACAGAATTTGATTATCTCTTTTAGTTTTCGAGCAAAATGGCCTTGTAAATAGAGTTGGGCCACCATGTATATAGCTCCGCTAAAAATTCATGAATTTTAAAAGTTGTTATGTACAATATTTATTTTTTCCGCACGCATTTGCGCATATGTGCATATTGCTTGCCTGAACTCCGCTACGCGTGCGGAAAAGGGCCTTTTTCCGCACTTGTTAGGAAAATAGCTATATCCCTACTTAAAATCATGCAGTAAACATTTTTTTTTTACTTTCGAAGCATTAAAATTGACGTTAAAAAATTCAAATATCGGAGGTTATAGAAAAATCAGAAGTGATAAATATTTTTTTTAATTCCATATAAATTTACAATGAAGGGTATGTCTAAGAAATCTGATGGTGTTTTTTGCAAAAGTCATTGCATGTTGCAAATAACCATGTTTAAACAATTCCATACGTGCCGTAAATTTACAAAGCGCTAGCGCGAAAACGGTTAATATTTCAAAAAAAGTTAATTTTTTTTTTGTGGAGAATTTTATGCTCGACAAATTTCATAATAAGTCGTTTTTGCAAAACTGCAAATCTGACGCAAAAAAAAAACACTTATTGCAAAATAAAAAATTAAGCTCGCGTCGCACACATAGGGACTTTTCACCTAATGACAAAGCAAAGGCGTACACAAAAATTTATACAGATGGGAATTTTTCCGTAACTAAATCCTAATATTACTGGACTATACAGTTATATGATGATGACTAATGACGGCTTTAGTTCTCTGTAATTTTTACTTATATTTTTAATTTTAAGGTTAATTTATTTTAAATTTATTTATTTTTTATATTTATATATGTTTTTTTTACTTCAATAGGGGTTTGAACACGACGAAAATCGATCGTCGAAACGTTACAGTAAATTAGAAAATCAACTTTTGTCATATTTGAGGCTCTATTCCCCAAGAAAACAAAAACTAAATATTACAAATCGGCAAAAATATACACTAGAAAATAATATAATATATACAGGGTTATTCACGGAAGTGGCCTATTAAACGTTTATGGAGAACCAATAACTTTAAAAGTCTGCTAATTTGCACTTTGGGGTTTTGAATATGGCCTATCGATTAAAAATATTTTCATGCTTGTGCCACTTCCGGTTGTACCGGAAGTGGCACTTAACTTTGAGTTTTTAAATGGAACACCTCATATATTTTTTAATTTTTAAAATTTGCATTAAATTTTCTTTATTTTGATGTATAATACTTCATGTCTATCTTCAGTAGTTTTTGTGTTATTCAAGTTTTTAGCGAAAAATAAGTAAATTCAAGCACCCCTAAAAACAATAATTTCTCCTTGATTTTTTCAATTGGAGAAAAGATGTTTTGTGTTTTGCTCAATGATGCTTAAACGAATTATCCTATGCTAAAATGGAACCCAAAAATTATACAGGGTGTCTGAAAAAGCAGGTCAAATCTAACAAATTTAATATAGCCATAACTCATTTTTTTTAAATGGCACCCTACATTTTTTTTTATTTGGTTAAATAGATAATTCAATTTTCTTTAAAATAAGTATAGGATACCCTATACCTAACTTTAGCCGTTTTTGAGCTATTTGCAAATTATTGTGAAACAGCCGTATTTCTGTTAAAATTTGTTATATTTTATAAAATAGGCCAGAAAAATTAATCGATTTTTATTTATTTACCTTAAAGATCATTATATTTACCTTAAAACTGGATTTTCATGCGCCCAGTAGTGTACATTTCTTCTGTTAAAAATACCCTGTTGAGAAAATTTAGCCTCGTCCGTCCAAATTATTCTTTTTAAAAAGTTTGGTTTTTCTTGAATATTTATCAAAAGATTTTCACAAAAGTCCACTCTATTTTGAAAATCATTAGGTTTTAAGGCCTGTATTTTTTGCTTTTTGTAATCGTGCATCTTGTGGTTTTTTAAAATTCTTTGGATGCTTGAATAGGAAATTCCCAAGTCGTAACTAGCTGCAGGAATTGAGGCATGTGGATATGCATAAAAGTAACCCAAAACATTGACTTCGTTATTTTCGTTGTTTGTAATTGGTATCGTAAGAGATTTCACTGCATTTTCTTTTCCAAATTGCGAAGTTTTTTACATGACATTCTTGGTAAATCAGGATATTTTGTATTAAAGTTTCTGCAGGTTCTACTAATTATTTTATCATTTTCACCAAAAATAGCAAATAAATCCAAAATAACAGGGTAAGAATAAGCCTCTGCCATTATTTTACACTAATTTATCACGATAAGAACGATAACATTTAGGTTAAAAGAAATAAAAACACAATACAATTTTAAAAATTTACGTAATTGCAGAAATACTGCAAAATACTTTTTTTTCACATTAATTTGCAAATAGCTCGAAAACGGTTAAAGTTAGGTATAGGGTATCCTCTACTTATTTTAAAGAAAATTGAATTCTCTATTTAAACAAATAAAAAAAATGTAGGGTGTCATTTAAAAAAAAAGAGTTATGGCTATTTTAATTTTGTTAAGTTTGACCTGCTTTTTCAGACACCCTGTATAAATTTTGGATTCCATTTTAGCTTAGAATGATTCGCTTAACCATCATTGAGCAAAATACAAAACAACTTTTCTTCAATTTAAAAAATCAAGGAGAAATTATTGTTTTTAGGGGTGCTTGAATTTGCTTATTTTTCGCTAAAAACTTGAATAACTCAAAAACTACTGGAGATAGACATAACGTGTTATACATTAAAATAAAGCAAATTTTATGCAAATTTTAAAAATTAAAAAATATATGGGGTGTTCCATTTAAAAAATTAAAGTTGAGTGCCACTTCCGGTACAACCGGAAGTGGCACAAGCATGAAAACATTTTTAATCGATTGCCCATATTCAAAAACCCCAAAGTGCAAATTAGCAGACTTTCAAAGTTATTGGTTCTCCATAAACGTTTAATAGGCCACTTCCGTGAATAACCCTGTATAAACTGAGACATTCAAATTGAAATATTTTATTAAATAACTATGTGAAAATTACCGATTAGCCCCAGATGTTAAATAACCTACCTTTTTATCAAAATTTATCCCCTAGCCCCTATCACAAGCCCAAAGCTTATTTGGGGCTCTCCATGGCTCTGTATCTTGAACAACAAATAAATAAATAAATAAATATGTTTTAATTACACCTAGTTTTATACTAAAACCTTGGTTTACCCCCATCCCAGCACAGAAGCAGAAATTACGCCTATGCCTTTGCAAGACCCTTTTTGACGTGAATATACATATTTGACAAGCCGCTTGTAGCAACCTATGCAATTAAAGTGATTATACGTCCATTTAAGATTCTAAAAGGTAATAATTATTGAATAGCGTCTACTTTAATAGACCGGTCCTAATTGCAATTAAGTCAAGACATGACTACGGCTTTACAGCTCGATCAATTTGACTTATAATAATGACTAAATTGATTTTACATCACTTATATCGCAGGCGTCTGGAATATGAGAAAACTTGCACAAGGTATTAAAAAAAAACACGATTTTTAAAAGAAATGTCGTAAAAAATACCATGAAAAAGCTCAGCTCAAAAACAATACCCACTTCATTTGAAAGCTGAAAAAAAAATAAAAATAATATATTTTGTAATAAGGCCCGATTTTTTATTAAATAAATCTGGCAGATGTATAAATTTAAACTCAAACAAGTAAAATTTGACATGTATTTACTTTATTATAATTAAACAATAGCAAGATTAATCAACTGTTATATTTTTTTAAATTAAAAAAAAATTCTATGCCAAATTTTAGGTTAAACCAAACAAATTAATCCCCTCTCAATTAGAAAATTGAAAAAAAAAATAGAATTATAAATTTTAAAATTTTCGAATGAACAAGGTGCATGCAAAATTTTGTTTGTGTTATGAAATTCGGCACAATTTTTTTTTTTTTAATTTTGCATGATATATTTCATTAAAAAAAGATATAATTTTTTTTTCCAATTGTGAGAGGGAATTATGTTTATGTTTATGTCTAGTTTGTTTTTTAACCTCGTACTATTCTACTTAATTAAGCATCCCCTAAGTCCAGGACTTGTGTGGGCTAGTAGTAGAGGGAACCACCGACTTTAACTGACTTTCGAACCAATATATCTAGGGAGTACGCCTTCGCTAAATTTCAATTATTAATCAACTGAAAAAGGCAATCGGCGCCAGTGAGGTTTAAACTCACGATCATTAGCTTAGTGTCAATGCTATATCGATGCCTTAGACCGCTGAGATAATTCTCCCAATTTATGAAATGTTTAAAAAAAATTAACTCGGGACTAAATTATTGGCTAATTACTAGGGAGGGGACAAGCTGCGCCCTTAGCAAACCTAGATCCGTCCTTGCACATAAAAAAAACTGATTTGATAATTTTTACAAAAAAAACTTGATTTAATAGAAAAAAAAAATAAAGCGATTTTCTAAATACTTACCAAAACTATACAGGGTGATCAATAACTGCCATGCCAAAATTTAAGACGTGAATCTACATCCAAAAATATGAAAATTTTATAAAGGTTGGTCCGGAAATGAGCCCTAAGGAAGCTACGGCCCTTCAAAGACGACATATTGAATGGGGAACAAAAAAAAATCATTAATACAATTTTAATGCTGCAGGGTGATTCTTCATTTAAAACTGAGAAAAAATGTATTTTTCACCAAAACACCTAAATTTAATATTACAGGAGTATTAGCCTTTTAAAAAATAACGTTTTTGGTGGCACAAAATGTTACTTCCTCTTCCTTGTATTTTTTTTTTTGAAAACGTTTGCCCCTACAGTATTACATTTTTTATGTATTTTTACTCGAGGAATCGAAAAAAATTACATATAAAAAAGTTTGGGGCAAAAATATGTTAAGCCTAATACATTTTTCCGTCTAAGGACACCACTGAATAAATTAAAAAAAAATAAATGAACATAAACTTATTGCCCTTATTAATACTAGTATAAATGCAAAAGCTCTTCGCTCTAGCTTAAAGGGTACCAGTTATTAATTAAAAACCTTATTTTTATTACGATTTTAAAGGGCCGTAGCACCCTTAGGGATCATTAGCATTTGATATTTTTGGATTTAGAATCACTTCTTAAATTTTGGCATGCTGTGTAACGATATAAATCGTCACTTTGTAATATAGCAAGGGTTAATTAAACTATTCGTTTACTTACGTTATAATTTATGTTTATTTTGTATATAAATAGTTACGTACGTACAGAACTATTTTGTATCTGGGACTATTTTGTAGCAGGAACTGAATTCTAACCATATAAGTCTCTATTCCATAGTTCTACCTGAAAATAACATAAAGAAAACATAATTAGAATATGATTTTTAATAATAAAGAATCATATGACTTATTTCTCTATAATACATTTGTCTATGGACTTACCTGGTTTTTATATGTTTCAGAGTCTATTGAGGGTTGGATTTCACTGGCTTTCATCTGTAGCTTGTCTCTCCTGGAAAGTTTCGTATGCTTATTCCTTCGGGATAATCCAGAATTTGTTGAAAATAGTTTGCTGGAACTGCTCACTTAGATTCAGTATTTTGTTTATACTTAGTTCACAGGACACTTAGTATTCTGTTCGTATTTTTATTAGTTTTGCTGATAAACAATAAGTATTGTTTATATTTGTTTCTTAGAGTAATATTTTGAGGTTAGATATCACTAATACGGATTTATTAGGAAATATTCTTTTTAGTTATTATTTTTGGTGTAGTTTCCGTTACCTTTATTAGGAATCCTATACGGTAAAACTGTAGTTGATAATGACTTACATAGATGTCGCTAATAGTTCAGAAATAGGATTTTATTTACCTGAAGGGTTCATACCGGTCAAGAAGGTCGATTTTCGTTCTTCTTGAAGCAACTCTGTTACAATGGTGGTGTCATATTGACGAGTGTTTATTTTCTGTAATCATCGAAGTAATCCTTCATGTATTTTTATTTAAAGTTAGTGAAAATGAATATTTAAACAATGCGGAAGATATTGTAACTGTTATTTTCTACAATTACGCATTTATAACGTTTCGATGGACATCGAAGACTTAGTATGACATGTAAGTTACGTTTTTCTGTTTCTTAGAATATTTCTGAGATATAATTATTGTTTTAGCACCATTAATTAAGCACCATTAACCACCATTAATTAATCACTATTTCTATACCATTAATATGGAATTACATTAATTTAAGTTGAAGTTTATTTTGGTATATTTGATATAGAAGTTCTCCGCATGGAGTGATGTTCTGTTGGAACATGGTTCTGTAATTTTCGGCATAGATAAATTCTATGTAACCGTCTAGCAGACAATTTTATATTGGACATAATTTTCAAAAGCATATTTTATCCCGGACAACATTTTCAATAATACATTTTATCCTGGAAGATGATTTTTCCAAAGTAGATGGGACAGCCTATATTTTTTTCTTTCATTTGAGAAATGATTCATCAGCATAGGGGAGACTTGTACAGATGGAGACGATGGAATTCATACCTCATGGATTTTTGCAGAAACCAGCTAAGTACTCATTCTGAAAACTTTTGAAAGCAATATTTCATATTTAAAATTCTTTTATTTCAATATTCTTATAACTGTAAACTTTATCAGATCTGATATAGTATTGTTTAATACTATATGCCCTTCTGGCTTTTGTTCATTTTTAGGTACTTATTTTTTTTAAAACATTTAATCTCATTTATTAATTATTAAATATCATACTTTTGATTAAATGATTTCTAATTTAAGCATGACTTTTATACACTGCAAGAAATGATTGCTGTTTACATACATTTCTTGGTGCTTGCTGAACTTCATGTTTTCTTTATACATCTAAGTCGAATGATTTCTGAATTTAGTAATTTTTATTAAGATTTCTTTAATTATATCTTAATATAATTACACATATTTTTTTAGATATATTAATACATTACTTGATGTGCTTTCATTAAGTTTATTTATAATAAATTTCTCAAATGAATTATCTTATTTTATTTAAGAGTTATATTTTCTCAAACTGAAAAGCTTAAGTATTTACACTAGGTTGTTACTTACCTAAAGGAGTAAAAGCTAAAGTAACTGGCGCCCCTAACAACATTAATCAATTCTTTCTATTTTTCCCTTGCCCATACCCATTGCTCCGCTGTCAAAACTAGCCGTTGGCAGTGAACGTATTAATTACGGTACACTAATATAAGAGTCAGTAATTAAAATTTAGAGGCCTCTTAAGAACCTTAATTTTGCAGGCCTGTGTACCAAATCTGTGGAAGAAAATATATATGACCCAGAATCTATCCACATGGAAAAAGTTTTATAAAATATTAGTGCGCTAAAAATGTTGTATGAAACGAGTGCTTTATACAATATTTTCTATTTTACTTTAAAATTTAAAAAAGCGTATATTTAAATTGATGAAAAATTTAAGGATTTTTGTTTTGGGTTGGCATTACAATTTTCGCCATACTTGAAATTCAAAGAACAAATGATCTTTCGATATCTTAGCTATTCTGGTTTTCACTGCAAGTAACCAAGTAACGCGGTAAAATTAACCTTAACCCTTTGTTAGGCGCGCTTTCTACAATCCTGACTCGCTAAGTTGAAAGGTCCTATCTGTGTATGTTAAACCTATATAGATAGGACCTTTCAGCTTAGCACGGCAGAATCGTAGACGATGATTCTTTTAGCTAGGTATAGAAAGACGCATAAGAGACTAAAATATAAGATTATTTTTAGTCAAATGTTATAGTCTTCCACACTGTAAGAAAGCTCCGACTTAAGGGGGAGTTATCACGCGCGCTCTCTTCTTTACGTCATAAGCGAAATTTGGTTAATCCTAGGATTGACGTGTTTAACCTAGGATTTACCAATTAGATTTGGTAAAACCATGAAAAAATGTATTATCTATATAATTTCGTGGTTTTGCCACGCCATAACGGTCAATCTTAGAATTTTCCATTTCATATTATTATTTTTTATTTTTTTTACAAATTACCTTACAGATGTTTTAAATTGCATATAATTTTTCTTTTACCCTTAACAGCAACATTAATTTGAAAAAATTATTTAAATTACTTTTAAATATAACTCAATAAATAATATATTTGGTTTTTAAAAATATAAATGTATTTTTTTTTAAACAAATAATAAAATGGTCTACAGGTGTAGACCGCGCGACTTAACTCGTAACTAAAACACGCGCCTAACAAAGGGTTAAAAACAACGTTTTGTAGTTATATTATTTATTTATAATATAATGTAATTTACTCCTTTTTATTTTTTATACCAGTGCCCAAACTAAGTATTATCTAAAAACACGCATTTTTTTCCATGCTAAATAATAAACATTGATTTTATATGAATAAATCCAAAGTGGATTAATCGTGTAGGAATAACTTTAACATTTTAGCAGGGCACTCTAAAAATTAATAATTATTGAATATGATATTGAACTTTAATTGACTGGTACTAATTGCAATTATGACAACCGCTTTGATGTTCTATCAATTTGAGTTATATAATATACAAATTGATTTTACATCAAATATAATATTTCAAGTCATGTAGTAGAAGCTACAGACGTTTGAAATCAAATTTTCAGGAGAAAATGTCTATAATGTGTAATCATATTCATAGTTGAAAATCTAACAAACCAGTTTAAATTTACTTCAAATATATGAAATTACATTTTATATTCAGGATAGGTACACCTAATATTATAATTTATTTAAACCAATGTCGTTTCAAATATACCGCAGAGTGTTTAATATAAATATACTGTGCAGTCTAAAACACACCCCTATTAACTTATGAACGAGTGAATCTACTTAAAATTTGGTAATAAGAGGGCCCTAGTTGAAATTCAAAATTATTTTTGAATTTTAACAAGCTGAGTACAACCCTGACATTCTAGGAAAGAGCGTTAACCCTACCTGAGAGGCACGTTTAAGGTGGAGTGTTGTCGTTTGTTAGCGTCGCTAGAGTCAGTCAGTTAGTGCGGGGATTGCGGGCGAAGAGTGTGGTGTCTTAGTGAAATTAAATCAGGTAGGATTTTCGGGTTAATTTTAATTAATTTAAAAAAGTTTTTGATGACTTTATTTTATATATTATCTATCGTTTGGACTTTTTAAGCATTTTGCAAATGTTTTAAACGTAAATTTCACCTGGTCACGCAGTCCGCCTCTAATGCATCTCGAATGATATATTTTTACAAAAGTTTTTAGTACATGAATTTGAGTTAGATATCTTGAAGTAGATATTATCTTGTACAAGGAAAGGGTAATTTTATCTAGGAAATTTTAATCATCATTTTCATGAAATGTGTAGATCAGGCGGGAACTAGTGGCCGATGGATGACGTGTGAGGTTTGATGCGTTTTTTTTAACTGATTTCCTTGTTTCAAAAGCGCGCTAAAGTTTGACAGGTCTTTTCCGTTGGGGAAAAAATGTAATTTTAGGGTTTTTATTGTTAAGAAAGGTCTGTTTTTAGGTTTAATAATTTAAGAGTGTTATTTTACCAGGTTAACTTTATTTATTCATGCAAAATACTTTTTAAAGTCCAAACAAATTTTATAAAATGACTATTAAAAATATTGCAATGTGAATAACTCCCCAAGTTCCAATCGAAAAAGGTCTGTGTTTTTTAAAATAAGAAATTTGAGTGTGTTATTTATCATGAACTAAAATCTAGCTATCTGGTATTAAAACGATATTTTTCGTCTGCCCTACAAAATAAGAAAACAAATGTTTTGCCATAATTATACAAAAATACCTCCGTCAAAAAACTTGTTGGTTAACTCGTTTTCACATTTTTAAATGTCTAAATTTTTTTTGTTACATTTATTTATAATAACTTTAAAAGTAATTTTTATTTATGAGAGTGAAAATGGTAAAATCACATAAAATAGTAAAGAAAATTTTTGTATTTAGAAAACTAGAGAAAATGGGTAGAATATTTATTTATTTAACTTTTAAATTTATTAATGAATTTTTAGTAGGCTGGTTTTACAAACGGTTTTAATTTTTTTTTAGTTATGTGAGTTTAGAAGAAGAGCAAAGAAATAGACCTGTTTATATTTTATTTTTAAAATTAATTCTTGATTTTTTCAACTTAATTGAATATTGTGTAACCAAATGTATAACTAATTTGTTTGTGTTTTTTTTTCTGCTTTCAAGTATTTATTTACTCACTGTAATATTTATTTCTTGCTACATTCATTGAGGTTTGGATATCTTGAAGTAGATATTATCTTGTACAAGGAAGTAGTTATTATCTTGTACAAGGAAAGGGTAATTCATTCATTCATTGAGGTTAGTTGGTAGCAAAATCAGATTTGTTTTACTACAATTAAGAAATTTGAGCACTGAGAAATTGATTGGAAGTGTAGAATTTAGAAATACCAATGTTATTTTAAACTTTTCGTGTGTTGTAAGTTTTATTTTAATTATTTTATTTGAAACCTAGTACTCAGTTCTCGTAGGGTTATTTTTACGTGTCTATTTTATTGTTGGGCGACGTTATGAATATATGTTTTAAAACTGTTTTTATTTATTTACCATGGTTATTACCAACCCATTTTTCTATATTTCTATGCGTTAAAATATTTTAAAATATTAGGTATTTCAGGTGTTTTCAGAAATTATAATTATCATTATTATTATTGTTATTATTAATATATTTATTTTTCCTAACATATATATATATATATATATACATATGTATTTTATAGCACCATCAGTTACCTATTTATTTTAAAATATTAGGGAAAGTTTGTACCTAATTTACGGTTTCTTTGTTTTAAATTTCAAAAAACTAAAGGTATTGTTACCAAACAACAATAGAGGGACGTTTACGCCGAGCAAAAGGCCCTTGTTGAATAAACTAACTAATCAGTTAAAGAAGTGAGTTACAGGCTTCTGTTTGTAGGTCTCTCAGACATATATATATATTTATTTATTTTAGCCACTGTTTTAACATTTTTAACATAAAGTGTACTGAAAAGTGACGAATAAATAGTGGCAAAATTGACCCAAAACTTTTTTCTTTATAATTCATTATATTTTTAGTGATTATTTTTCTGTTAAATTTTTATATTTTATTGGGTCATATTAAACGTGCCTATGGCTTCCATGGCCTATTCCAAAGAGAGACCATGTATTTGTATGTACCATATTAAATTTGTACATTTTTATTGAATTGTTTAATTAATATTTTTTTTATATTTCATATTTCTCACTTTCTATAACTTGTGCAACTAGCTACTTTAACTGAATCCCTGCCATGGGCTAGTATCTAAAAATAACTCCGGCCAGCTCAGTATCAACTATAGCCGGAACAGAAGTGGACTCTTCACCGGTACCTACCTTTCTTACTAACTCCTCTACTGTGTTAATGTTTTCGTATGGGGCCGCCCCGTAAATGATACTTTTATTGATAATTAATTTTACAGTCAAAACTTTGTAGAAACCATTTAGGCATACATTTTTCTCACCATTAAATAATTTTACAATTTCTTATTTTTTTTTAATAATTGTAATCACGTGACAGACATAAATGATATTCCGATATCTGTTTTCTGGTTTGACTTAAGGCCTATCCAGAAGCTTGCATAAGAACATAAAACACAAGAATGTGGTGCTGTGATTGGCTTACAGATACATGGCCGCAAATCAAGCCAATCACGGCATCACATTCTTATGTATTACGTTCTTATGGGAGCCTGTGAATAGGCACTTAGGTATTATGTTATTTGGGTCGTATTAAATAATATTTTGGTATTTTCTGCTACTCCTAATTTGTTGGGCATAAAAGTTTGACATACTACTTGGTTTTATTAATGCTATTTTTGTATTTGTATTTTGTGGTTAAAAAGAGAAGGTTTTCTAGTTGTTAACTTTCCTTTCCGTTTTAAACCTCAAAAAGATTTAAAAAAATAAATAAAAAAAGGTCAAATAAAAAAATTTATGAGCTTTAAATGGTTAATCCCACGAACTTCACCTTTATCTTTACTTAAAAAAAAAAAATTCTATATGCCCTTCTGCCCACATTTTGAAGGTTAAGTATATCAAATATATGCAAAAAAAATAATTGGCTTTATCTTATTAGCAAAAAAAATATTTAAAAAACATAAATAGGTACCTATATTAAAAAAAAAAAATAGGTATAGTAATATATAAACTTGAGGTACTTACTTAAATAAACCCCATTCAATGAGAAAATACGACTCTGACCACACAGCGCGTAAACTAAATAGCACTCTGTAGGGTAATTGATACTTATTTCTTAAGACTTAATAAATTATTTTTGTATAAATAAATCAGGTGTGAGGTCAGAGTCGCACTCTCTCGTTGAATGGAGTTTCATTTGTTATATTTTACGGTGTGTATTAAACTATAGTATGCATAAATAAACAACAATAAATTGTTATTTTAGATTTTAAGCTTTCACGGCCATTAAGATATAAAGAACTTTCACTTTCGGGTTTAGACCGTGTTAATGGATTTTCACTTTCAAGTGAAAATCCATTAACACGGTCTAAACCCGAAAGTGAAAGTTCTTTATAATAAATTGTTAAACCCTATTATAATATTTATTTTATTACAATATCAAATAAATACATATTGCATAGTAATTTGATGTTATAGGAATATCAGGCATGAAGTAGTAAGACATGTTTCTTACAATCTAGTTGATTTACATTCCAATTAAAGATATTGCATATACCTTGAGAGCTTAAAAGCAATCTTATGTACAGAATTCAGTATTCTACAAAAGTATATATGTGGCTTTGTACGTAGAGGTGCCTTATTCGACGAACTTAAAAAAAGTAGTATTAAGCGTCCTCAGCTGAGCTCAGGACAAAATAAAGTTATAGCGAAAAAAAAAAGATTTATAGGATTTTATGTATTTAGGTGTTTTAACGTCTATTGATTCCTATAAACCGATTTTTCGATGTCCGTCCGTCCATCCAGAGGAATACAGGACATATACTCAGAAAATTTCGTTGTATTTTTAATCCTGAATGTTATTTGTTAATACATATTTTTTATTTATATCGCCGCCATTGTTATTTAATACTTTACTTGTGATATTAAATACTGCAATGTGTGTATTGTATACAAAATGTTGTCATACTAACATAGAGACCGTTACGGCTCGTATAAAAAACTTTCCGCTCGCGCGGAATATTGTCTATTCCATACTAGTTATAGAATAAACTATTCTAAGTGTATCGTTTGATCAGAACCAAACTTTAAACTTACTTAAGGCCTATCCAGAAGCTTGCATAAGAACATATAACATAAGAATGTAGTGCCGTGATTGGCGTACAAGATACATGGCGGCACATCAAGCTAATCACGACATCGCATTGTTATGTATTATGTTCTTATGCGAGCCTGGGAATAGGCACTTTTTTTGTGGGTTTATTTCCCACAAGGGAAATAGTGTTTTTCATTATATTTAAATTTGAGTTAAGTAAGGTTTTGCCTTTTTGTCCCCCCTGATGGTCCTTTGACGACAGGTGCATGTTAAAAAGTTCTTTTTAATTGTTAAGGTTTCTTTATCCAATTAAATAATATTTAAGTTTGACAATTTATAAAACTCTTTTGACATTAAATGTCAAAATTAAATTTTAAAGTCTCATCTTGAAAATCTAAGTGGAGATCAAGATGACTGTAAAGTCATCTTGGTGGAGATGAAATTCATAAGATTCTTGTTAAATGATCCTTAAACATATATCTAAATTTTATTAATAAAGAACCTGGCACACATATAGGGGGGTTCTTGGGCCTCAGTCAAACTGCCTCAAATTTTGATATTTTGTAGTTTCGGGGGTAAACTTTAAATTAGGAAAGGTGCAGCCAAATTAAATGACCAGTTTCGGAGAAAAACGCTTTTAAAAATCCAATTTTATGACAAATTTTTTTGACGTATATTAAGGTTATTTTTTACTTAAGGTAAAACACCCAATAGTTGACACTACCCCAATAGTTGACAGTTTTAAATAAAACAACCTAAAATAAGATTACATTACATTTATTGAGGCGAAATAAATAATAAATGGGCACCTAGTACCATCTAGTCTTAGAATTTGCAACTTAAGATCACGTGATGAGTTGCGTTTTAATATGGCAGGCAATTTTTTAGTGGAGTGTTTTTGTTCGCATTTTTTTACAGCTTCTTAAGACAAGTGCTAAGAAATTGGGTGTTTTTAATTTTCAGTATTTATTGAATAATACGTATTTATGCATGCTAATCTTAATTACAGGCTTTTATGGGTTCAAATAAAACTTTTTCTGATTATTTACAACTCAACAAGACAGTTTTAGCTTTTTACATAGGGGGTGTCAACCACTAGATTAAAAAATCAACAAATTTCAATAGTTGACAGCTAATTTTACGGCTCGTGGGGATCGTTTAAAATACTGTATTATACACCTCAGGGTGACCACAGGTTTTTTCAAATTAAGATTCCCTCATTTTATCCTGATTCTTCCCTGATTTTTTCATGATGCTTTCCTGATTCTTCTCTGAACTCCCTTATAAAAATTAAAAATTTTCCCTGATTTTAGTACAGATCATGAACGTAGAGATACAAAAAAAGTTTTTGAAGCCAATATTCGTAAAAAATTTGAACTTCCTGTTTTATTTTCTATTAATAAAAACTTGTTTTAGTAATAGTTTATTATGTACACCACAGCTTTTTTTCAGTTTCCCTGATTTTTTACAGTTGATCAAATTACCTGACTTTTCCCTGATTTCCCTGTTTTCCCTGATCTGTGGACACCTGCACATTTAATTAAGATTCCAATAAAAAAATAAAATATATCAAAGTATTTTAACTAAAATGCTCATCTCTTATTTTTCGTATTTTGCTAAGAAGTTCACTTCAGTTTTGTAAGTTATTGTACAATTCTGGTTAACCTCTAGTCGCAAAGCATTTAGAGATAAGATAAGATTTAGGAATAGAGTTAATAGGAAATTTTATGTCAACTATTGGTTAAAATACTGTCAACTATTGGTGCTTTGATATCGTTTTGTAAAACTTGATGAATTTAAATAAAAATATAACTTTACTGGCATTCTTTTTAATAAAAACAGTAATTTATAAGTTACATTTTTAAAGCATTATGCTTTTAAAGTAATATTTCTTTTAAAATAAAAGAAAAATATGTGTTGTCGACTATTAGATATGTTATATGTCAACTATTGTTAAATTAATGTATTACCCCTGTCAACTTAACAATTTTTACAGGGTCTACAAAAAAATTAAAAATATTTGTTTGTATTATCACATTCAAACATTTTGGTACTAATATAAAAAGAAAACATCTAACTAAACACATATATTCAATAAAATATAAAAAAAAATTATTAGATAAAATTTTAATTAAAAAACATTATAGAATTTTTCTTAGACTGTCAACTATTGGGGGTTTTACCTTATGTAAATATTAACTTAATTAGTCGTTTTAAGTTTATTATACTCTATTAATTAAAGAACAAGCATGATAAATTTTATATAAAAGGTTTTATTATCATTTACTTACATGTGGACTAATAATATTACCACTTTTGTAAATTTTCCAATATGTTGAATTTTTCTACGGTTTTGCTAATTATCTGCATATTTTCTGTTACATTTTAACTTGATTATGTTGGAACATGGTTTGGTATATCGACAAATAGTTTATAATCACATATTTTAGATGTTTTTGATATATCTTTTCAAAACTCCATCTGATAGTTGACTATGGTTGACAAATCTGTCATGATATTTTTATAGATTGCCTAGCAACAACTCTTAATTAATATTACTACAAAAGGGTTCACTAATGAATTACGTTGTTACTAGGCAATCTTAGTAATAGATTTTACGTGTAGAACTATCATGACAGATGTGTCAACTATCAGATGGAGTTTTGAAACAATACATCAAAAACATCTAATATATGTGATTATAAAATATCTGTCGATATACCAAACCATGTTTTCAACATAATCAAGTTAAAATGTAACAGAAAATATACAGATAATTAGCAAATACGTAGAAAAGTTCAACATACTGGAACATTTACAAAACTGTTAATATTTATTAGTCCACAACTAAGTAATTGTAATAAAGCCTTTTATATAATATTTATCATGCCTATTCTTTAATTAATATAGTATAATAAACTTAAAACGACTAATTAAGTTAATATTTACGTAAGTAAAAATTAACCTTAATATATGTCAAAAAATCTGTCATAAAATAAGATTTTTAAAAGCGTTTTTCTCCGAAATTTGTCATTTAATTTGACTGCAATTTTCCTAATTTAATTTTTACCCCCGAAATTACAAAATATCAAAATTTAAGGCAGTTTGACTGAGGCCCAAGAACCCCCCTATATGTGTGCCAGGTTCTTTAAAAATGAAATAATTAAAAAAAAAATAAAATATTTGAGATACGCCCCTTTGTATGCCAGGCGACGAAATAAGGGACGCGTGGTCTGTGCATGGCTAATACCGTTAGTTAGCTAGGAAACACGTGCCTTTTATATGTTTTTTAACCTCGTGCTATTCTACTTAATTAAGCATTCTCTAAGTCCAGGGCTTCTGTGGGCTAGTAGTAGTAGTTGTGTCTTGTTTGCACTTATGATTGATCTGTGGGGTTGAAACTGAAATATACCCCTGGTAGCGAACGTGTTAAATATTTTTTAACCAATTAAAGAAAAATAACAAAAATTTTACTATTATATTCTTTTATTTAAAATAATAATTAAAGTGAGTGCTAAATACTTTGTTTTTTGAAAACAAAAGCTAGTAGAAAACTTTTGTTTGAGCACACTTGTAGCTTATTAGGTCTATTATTAACTGGTATAAATTTAATTTTTATAACTTCAATAATTAAGTCATAATACCAGTGATTTCTGTTAGGTGAAATCGTAAATTTTGCGAGTCCCCGGTAAATGAAAAGTCCGTACAAATAAGGTATATTTCTGGCTTAAGCATATATACTTGAATATATAAAATAATGAACTAATATAAAATTTGTATACCATTAAACAATAAACAAACAGATTGTTTGGATTTTTTGTTTTTAGAAAACAATGGAATATTGAAGTCAAGCTTTTATTTGAAAGGAACTTGATTTAAAAATAATTTGACTAAACTTGAACAATGACTTGAGATATACTATGGGTACTTTCACCTGAAAAGTTCTCAATTTTTGGGGTTAGAGACTCTAACAAATAGTTACTGACAAAATTATGCTATCTGCATGTTGCAGGTTGCAAAAATGCACAGCATCACTAATAACATTATATCGTAATTAATACAACATAGTATTAGCATAGCAAATATTATGCGCCAAACACCAATTGTACTACTAACTATGAAATAATAATATTATGTCATAATAATATAACATTTTATGTTATATTTATTACAGTTTTATGTTGTTTACCTCGTAATTCTACAACTGGTTGTTTTACACACAGAAAAATATTGTCTAAAATCAAGAATATGGTGATTTGGTGATGGTGATTTTATGGTGAAAATGTCGTTGGATTTTTAATAGTGAATGTTATTTGTTAATACATATTATTTATTTATATCGCCACCATTGGTATTTAATACTTTACTTTTGATATTAAATACTGCAATGTGTGTATTGTATACAAAATGTTGTCATATTACCATAGAGACCTTGCTGGTATATTTGAATCCACACGCAACATGTGTTTATTAATACTAGCATGTTATAGTAAAAAATACTGTAACATTTGGTAAAGCATATCACACTTATAGTATGGTATACTTTGAGTTGTTGTTAAGTTGTCTAACTGACCTAGTTTAAAGTATGTTACAGTATTCAGAAAAATTAACAATCGGTAAATAATATTAAAATTTTGATTAGTAATATAAAGATTTCAACCACACACAATTTATCCTTTTTTTTACTTTTCTCTGTATTATTACTAATCAAAATTTTGGTATTATTTACCGATTGTCATTTTACTAAATACTGTAACATACTTTAAACTAGATCAATAACACAACAACTACAACTTAAAGTATACCAAACTACAACTGTGTAATAATTTACCAAATGTTACAGTATTATTAAAAACACATGTTGCGTGGGGATCCAAATGTACCAGCACGGTCTTTATGTTAGTATGACAACATTTTGTATACGTACACACATTGCAGTATTTAATATCACAAGTAAAGTATTAAATACCAATGGTGACGATATAAATAAAAGATATGTATTAACAAATAATATTCAGTATTAAAAATATAACAAAGAGAATATATTCTTCTTTTATGCATACCATATTCTTATCCTTTCATATTTAAAGCACAATTTTGCTTTAAAGGAGAATATATTTCATTCGTTATATCCAAATCACACATTCTTGTTTAAAACAATATTTTTGTCTGTGTTCCGTATAACATATGCATGTTATATGTTATTTATTTTATTACAAAATATGGTTGGCGCCTATATTACAACAACATTTCTATCAGTGATACTGACGAAAAGCATACACTATGTACGAATAGTTCACTATATGTACACCTAGTAGCGACTATAGTCGCTCCTAAATATAAAAAATACATATTCAAACGATAGAACAATAATAGTAATTATATACCAAGGTAGAGAAGACATTTTTTATAGCCGAGCGTATTAAATCCTGAGCTGCATAGCAGCGAGGGATTTAACAGAGCGATGCTATAATAGTCTTCTCTACCGTAGTTTATAGATTAGTTTTTTTAACTACTAGCACTATTTAACTATTTTTATTCAAATAATAAAATAAATTATAAACATAAGTTATATTTCTTGAAATTTTCATATAAATCAAGTAGCCTTGATCAATGACATATGCTCAAATAAATACTTTAAACTGACGTTTAAAAATTTAGTTTTTTTTTTTTTTTTTAAATTTCATAATATTTAGCTAATTATTGATTGTATTAATTGGTAATAATTATAATTAATTATATTTAATAAATAAAAAGTTATTTAAAGCTTTTTCTTAGGTTTAATTAGTAAAAATTGCACATAAAACTGAGATATCTAAAGTGAAGGAAATCAATTGTTTATAAAATTTACTCCTACTACACGGAAAGAAATTAGTGGGCTATACATTATAAGATATTTGGTAACAGTGGCAAATTATAGTGATTTAAGCTATAGATTATAAGGCACACAATAACTAATAATGTTAAAAATAAATTGGAAACGATTATATATATTACAGACACGATTATATTTATTACAGGCACTATTATAAATTTACAGAAATTTTATTATATTATAAAAATTATTAGCACGGACAATAATTAAATCTATTTAAGCTATAAATGCCATACTATTTGTTATATTTTATTATTCACTAAACAATTAAAGTATTTCATATAAATTTTTACACTGACTGCCATAATTGTAAGAGAAAGCCTTGTATTTATATAATAAGCGATTATAATTTGCTTGGTATGTGTGTTATAGCGCTCCTAGCTATAATTTTTTTTCCGTGTAGGAGAGAAATAGTATATTGTTTTACTAAAAGGAAAAGTGAAGTTTTTTACACTAGTCTGTAGAATTTGCGGAGAAGCGGAGCGGACGAGTAAAAAAAACACTTTTCCTCTGAGTGAAACATACTATTTTTTGAATTTAATTTATTCAGTAATAAACTATGTTTTTTTTTATTAAAATAGGCCAATAAAACCCTTTCGAAATAAACTTAAACCTTCCTTAGCTCATTTTAAATTTTTTTCGTAGGCCTAATCGTACACTTTTCGCGATTTCGATGGTAACTTGTCTAATGTAGCATTTGCAATTTCGGAGAGTTTTGTAGGTGTATAAACCATATATTATTCTTCAATCATTTTTAATCAATTTCACACAAGGTTTTTGCACAGAATCTCGAGTCAAGCACCTGTTTACATTACAAAGTACATCTGTCATCAAAGTCAAAGAGTGCTGCCGCCAACTAATTTTTTTTTACGGCGTACAACACTGAACTCATTTTTTTACTGTAAAAAATAGATCACTTCTAACTAGTGTGTTCAGTTATAAAATATGAAGAAAAAAATTATTATTGCTATAGGTGAAGAAAATTGATTTCACAGTCTGAAAATATTATAAATAATGGTATGTTCTAAAGCTAGTAGTGAAAGAAGATATTTATTATATGTATTATAAACCTATTGACACAAATTTTTTTATGAACTGACTATTTAAACGTCATAACCTAACCCTTTGGTTTAGGTCAGTTTTGGCCCCTCCATTTAAAAGGAGAGAAACGATTCTGATGAAAACTAAAGCTTGCTCTACTAAATACAATTTCCGGATGAAAAAAAAAACTGCCAAAAAATATATGTAAATACTAGAGCACTGAATAGGTAGGATTTTTAGGGTATTTACTTTTAACCTAAATTGTGCACATTTTAAAATTCTAACATTTATAATACATATGTAAGTTCATGTATATTGTGCGTAACTATTTATGACTGTGACTTGTGTAAACTATCTATAAAACCAATAAAATCTTATTCTATTCTATTCTTCTATTCTATTCTATCTAGCCTAACAAACCTACTAAATACAAACAGGCAACCTAGTTGCCTTTGTTTCTAATCTTTGATTTCCGGATGAAAAAAAAAACTGCAAAAAAAATGTATGACCGTTTTTTACAAAATTTTAAACAACGATAACTCGAGACCTCTTTCAGCAAAAACTTCAAAGGTCTGTATGTTAAAAGTTAAAGTATATATTTTTGTTTTTTTTACTATAACATAAGATCTAGCCTAAAAAAACTACCTATCTAGTGTTTTACTAAATACAAATAGGCAACCTGGTTGCCTTTGTTTTTAATCTTTGATTTCCTGATAAAAAAACTGCAAAACTGTTTGTTAGGAAAATTTTAAACAACGATAACTCGAGACCGCTTGCAGCAAAAACTTCAAAGGTCTGTATATTTAAAGTTCTTGGTATATTGTTTTAGTTTTTTTTTCTATAACTATAAATTTTTGTATCAAAATGTTCATAATTTTATGAAAAAACTAATTTTTTTACCCTTTCAACTTGGAACGTCATATTTTACTGGAGTCAAACAGCTTTTATAATAATATTACTTTCGATCGTTCCATTCTACTTTTAGAATCAATTATAACATTTCAATTAAAAAAGTTTTTGAATAGTTTTGCGAGAGAATCGTTGTTTTTAGTAGTTAGAGGGCGCACCGAGATAATGAGCTCTTTACAAACAAAAATGCTTTTTAAAGTTTTATGTTTTAATCTTTTTTTATTTTTGCACTCCTGGATTCTTATCAAGTGCTTTTTTAAAAACTATTATTAAATTCTCAAGTGGCTTTTTAATTTCTTCTATCGAATATTTAACAGTACCTTATATGTACTTTTTTACAAAAACTTTTGGAATTTTAGATTACACCGAAAAAATTAAGCTTACTGAATGTTATTTGGATTTTTATAGTTTTTGGTATGGTGATCAGGATTAATTTTTTGCAAAAACGACTATGCACATTTGCATTGGTTAAAACAGGTTTCTTTTATAAGATGTGGACGAGTTTAAGTAATTTTAGACTTAATATTTTTTATAACATTATGTTTTTTTTTTAATTAAGTTTTTAATTTAGTTTAAACTTTGCAATTTACTTTCCCCAAGGAAAGTCTTGCATAAGTAAAAAATGTCTAAAAAGTTTTTATTACTTTTTTAGGTTTGAGTGCAAAAAAAAGATTTCCGTGAAATAAATATGTTTTTAGTATGCCTGAAGGTCTGTCCGGGAATATGTGTGACCACGATTATTCGAGAACGCTTTGAGCTAAAGGATTTCAAATCTGAAACATAGGTTCCTAATCCAAAACTCTAGGTTGAGATTGTTTTTGGTCAAATTCAAAGTAGAGTTAGGTGGTTAAAGGGGGTAAAAACTATTAAATAAAATTGTTAGTTTTTCTAAAAAATCAACTTGTTTTTCAGAAATTTATTTTTTTGAAAATTTCTCAGATTCCAAACTAGTTTTGCTTTGACCTGCTGTGTAATCCGAAAATTTTCAAAATTATGGGAAAGCTTGTATTCGTGCAAAAATTTTCAATTTTGTTGCGTATTTTTGCGTTTTAGAACTTTTAATGTCGAAATAAAACAAATTCAAGCAAAAAAAAATTGTCGGTCGATCGATCGATTGGTCTATAATAGACCAATAATTGCTCTGTCAGGGAAATTTTGTGTGCATGATAACTTAAGAACGCTTTAAGCTAGAGACTTAAAATTTGGCATACAGGTATAATACCAAAAGTTCTCGCTCGGAATTGTTTTTGGTGAACATAGGCGTGCAGCAAGGGGGGAGAAAAATACATGTTATTTTTTACAAAAAATTGAAAATTGCTATATAGGGGTTTTTAAGGTTGCTAAAATTGTATCTAATAATAATGGTTTCGTCAAAATTGTTATATAGGAGTTTTTGAGATCGGCGAATCTGAATCTCATAATAATATTTTTCTGAAAGTGAATCTAATGATAAAAAAAATCTCCACCCGCTGAGGCGTGTGGTAGTTTTCGTAAAAATTTGTATATTGCGGTTTTTGAGGTTGCTTAAAGTGAATCTGATAATAAAAAAATCTAACTCTATCCCCTGAGGGGCGGGGGGTATCTTTCTTGAAAATTGACATCATGAGGTTTATGTGGTCGCTAAAACTAAATCTTAAAGTAATTTTTTTTTCTAAATCCTTCCCTGAGGGACGGAGAGTTTTGTGAAAATTGGTATGTTGGGGTTTTTAAGGTCGCTGAAAGTAAATCTAATAATAAAAAATATATTTCACGCGCGGAGGTGAAAAGTGGTAAAGCTCTTTTACTGGGCAGTGTCTTTTTATTATTCAACTTTTCAAATTAGTAACTAATCTTGATGCTTTAATTGGTTTTGTTTCGCTCGAATATTGGAAAACAAATGGGCCATTCAAGGTCGAATTATTGGCAGCAGGTAGCTGCTATTAACATCTATACTATGTCTGTTAAAGCTTCGAGGTCGAAAGTTGTGAGTAAAGTTTAACATATGGATAAACTTAGTTTAAAACTTTGTATTATTCGTCGCCCCTTTTGTGTTTGGAGCCATTAACGAGGAATTTATACCTGTGCAACAAACACCGACTCTTTAATGTGTTCTCCAACATTAATTTCCTGAAAATGCAATCTATACAAGATAGGAAGTGGTTAGGATAACCTGAAATTGGTTTTTAAATCCTGAAATTTAGCAAGTAGCGATCTAGATAAAATATAAGAAACTTCCTGAGTGTTTAAAGACTGTATTTTATGTTACAAGTTTTGTACCATGGTATGATTTATTTACAAAAACATAAAATAAAATTGTACATATAGAAATAGTTATAAAAAATTATAATTTTTAAAACTAAGCGTGAAAGTCTAATTTTGTTTTAGAACTATGAATTTGGCTGTAAATTCGACAAGCATTATATTATTTTTATTTGCATCTTTTTTGATTGAAATACACGGAATCTACATAACTAATTATTTGCCGTGTTTCCTTTGTCAACACGCTAAATTATGTCAGTTTCCGAATAGGTGTTTGTCAGTCAGTGTCTTTTGTAATGTCAAATTTTTTGTAAGAAATTTAAAAATTCAAAATTCGTAGTGTTTGTATTAAACTAAATACAAAAAATATAAATCATGTGGGACAATAGTTATGAGTGCTATGAAGATATAGATATAAATTCCTTCTACCTGGACCAAAATAATGTTTTCTTTGACAGCCCACTCCAAATAAGGTAAAATTTTAAGAAAGAGAATATAAATATAAATATATTATTATAAAGAGAATATAAATATAAAATTAATAATAAAATTATATAACTTTTAAAGATCTTAGCATATAGAGTAAAATTTTTTGCCTGCTCTTATTTGTCGTACATATGGTATTTTCTATTATTGAGCATTCATATTATTTTTTTAATAAAATGATATATTATATTATTATATGAAATATTGTATATTATTTTGTTAATAATATAACATATTATTTTATATTATAATATATTATAATATTATCTATATTATGAAATATTTTACTTAAAAGGTAATAATAATATTTTACTTTTAATTAAATTAAATTTTCATAATTAAATTGCAAAATTTCAAAAGTCTGTTTACAGTATTATTATACTTATTGTGTGCTAGATTATTGTTAGCTAGGAAAACTGATAGTTTGGGTTATCATTTCTGCTAGTTAATGCAATGAGTCCTTTGTGTAAGTATATTTTACTTCAAGCGTACTAAAATGTTTATATTTTATAACTGAACACACTGGTTAGAAGTGATCTATTTTTTCAGTAAAAAAATGAGCCCATTGTTGTACGCCGTAAAAAAAAGTTAGCCAAACCCCCACTGGCGGCAGCATTCTTTGGCTTTGTTTATTATGTAAACAGGTGGTTGACTCGAGATTCTGTGCAAAAACCTTGTGTGAAATTGATTAAAAATGATTGAAGAAGAATATATGGTTTATACACCTACAAGTCTCTCCAAAATTGCAAATGCTACATTAGACAAGTTACCATCGAAATCGCTAATAGTGTACGATTTAACCTACGAAAAAAAATTAAAATAAGCTAAGGAGGGTTTAAGTTTATTTCGAAAGGGTTTTATTGGCCTATTTTAATAAAAAAAAAACATACTTTATTACTGAATAAATTAAATGCAAAAATTAATATTTAAAAAATATATATATAGGATGCTTTAAGAAAAAATAGTATGTTTCACTTAGAGGAAACGTGCTTTTTCTTACTCGCCTGTAGTTTCCGGACTCCGCTTCGCGTCGTCCGTAAATTCTATAGGCTAGTAAAAAAAAAGCTTAACTTTTCATCTTAGTAAAACAATATACTATTATCCTAACAATAACATTTTATTGTACTGCTCTCTGAATACATAAACATTTAAAGATTTTGTTGTCACTCGCTGGAAAAATCTTTTATTTTTTCAAGTTCAAATCCCTTTACAGTTTTTTATACTTCTCTTTTCTTACAAATGCTTTGTTCAAATTGAAAGGATCAACGAGACGTTTGTCTTTAAACCACTCCTTGGAGTTCTCATGTGTACAGAGAGCTCATTTTAAGCCTTGAAATTATAGTAGCTAAACATTGTCTAGTAGACAAAGTATTTTAAATTATATTTTTATGCAACAAAAACATTAAATAATTTATAATGGTATCGTCAAAACCCTATCACAGCGCCTGTCTGAGTGGATTTAGTTCGATTATCTTGCAACCCTATTTTTTTTCCATAAATTAATTTAGGGCGTCCTATAGATAATTTTTACAAAAATTTAAAAAATCTTCCATCCCGTTCGTTTATTATTTAAAAATATGTATCTAAATATTATTTCTTTATCTGTTTTTTTTTATCAGCCTCTAGAATTACATAGAGTGAAAAATAGATTTGGCTGTAGGTTTCAGAGCAAGAGATAATCAAGGAGGTTGCTGCATGAAAATTTTGCTATTTTCGCCCATCTATACAAACCTTTCTAACTTTTTGGTTTTTAACAGATTTTAACCGCCAAGGTTTTGAAAACACTGTTTTTAAAAATGTTTACATATTAATGTTATTTGTTTTTCAGATCTTTAAAAACCATGTATATGTGTGATGCTTTTCCATTATAAGTATTATTTAATTTATATTTAATCTAATACGAGAAAACCCTAGGACAAAATTTAATATTTAATATTAAAAAAGTTGTAAATAAATAGAAAATATCACATTTCATTGCCATTTTGCACTGACTTCTGGATATATATTTTTATTTTTATTTTGCATATATCTAAAATGTGCTGTAGAAAATTTAAGAATTAAAAATATGCTGAGCCAGAGTCACGTCTCCTAGACATTGAAACTGAGGATTTTTTTCATACTTTCGAAAAATTGACATTTACAATTGGCTCTAGTTTCAAAACGAAGAAAAAACATATTCAATTTTTGGATATTTTTTTAGGAACATATTGGCCTATGTCCTGTGCAAAATTGAATTAAAAAAAATATTCAGATGTCAATGCAAAATGGCATTGAAATGTAAATTTTTCAATTTTTTTCAACTTTTTTAATAATTGTCCTAGGTTTTCTCATATTAAATTATTTTTTTAAATAATACTTATGATGGAATAGTATTACACATACAGGGTGTATTTGAAATAGGGTCGGAAATTTTAACAGGTGATTCTACATGATAAAATTTGACAAAAAGTTCTTATAAACATATGTCTAAAAATGCGTCATAGGGGAGCTACGCCCCTTTGAAATTGGCTAAAAAAATCGGTTTTTATTTAATAACTCAGGAACCCTTTGAGATATATTAACGAGGTTTTGCACGTGAATTAATCCTAATAAGGCCCATCTTTGTATGTAATTTTCACGTACTTATTTAAACCAGGGGTGTGCGAAAAGGGGGGTCCTTATCAGTTTTTTGTCCCAAACTTTTTTCTGTGTAACTGTTTTGCAATTTTATTTTTAAAATATGATTCCTCAGGTCAAAATACATAAAAAAGATACTCTTGTTGTAATACTGTAGGATTAACCGTTTTCGAGAAAAGTTAATTTGAAGGTGAAATTTCACTGTTCGAGGACGAAAAATTAAATACTAAACTGTCGAAAACCAAAATTTTAATGATGCAATGTTATTCTACATCAAAAGCTAAGAAAAAAAGTTTCCATACATGTAGGTCGAAAAAACGCTTTTAAAGCTACCATAGCCCTTTAAAAATGGTGCATATTTAGGAGACCATAGCTCCATTAGGATTCATTTTTGGAAGTACCTGTATATGAGGTTTTTTTCTTAGTTTTTAATGTACATTCGCCCTGCATCATTAAAATTTTGGTTTTCAACATTTTAGTATTTAATTTTTCGTCCTCGAACCGTGGAATTTTACCTTCAAATGAATTTTTCTCGAAAACGATTAATCCTACAGTATTACAACAAGAGTACCTTTTTTATGTATTTTGATCTGCGGAATCATATTTCAAAAATAAAATTGCAAAAAAGTTACACAGAAAAAAGTTTGGGACAAAAAACTGATAAGCCCCCCCCGTTTCGCACACCCCTGGTTTAAATAAGTACGTGAAAATTACATACAAAGATGGGCCTTATTAGGATTAATTCACGTGCAAAACCTCGTTAATATATCTAAAAGGGTTCCTGAGTTATTAAATAAAAACCGATTTTTTTAGCCACTTTCAAAGGGGCGTAGCTCCCTTATGACGCATTTTTAGACATATGTTTATAGGAACTTTTTGTCATTTTTTATGATGTAAAACCATCTGTTAAAATTTCCGACCCTATTTCAAATACACCGTGTATACATGGTTTATAAAAATAAAAATAGAAATGAAAAATAATAAAGGAGAAAAAAATACGGTGGGCAAAAAATTCAATTTTTTTCGATTTTTGTCACCTTTGGGGGCTTTTTCTAAGAACTTAACAACAAATAACATTAAATATTTTAACATTTTTAAAAAGAGTGTTTCTTAAAGATTTAATCAAAACCTTGGCTGTTAAAATCCGTTAAAAACCAAAAAAGTTAGTAAGGTTTGTATCAGATGGCCGAAAACAGCATCATTTTCATGTAGCAACCTCCTTGATCAGCTCTTGCTCTGAAAGTAGCGGGATTTAAACACTTTTATATCCCGACTTATTACTCCAGAAGATGGTACTATAGATAGTATATCTTACAGCCAAATCTATTTTTAACTCTAATAAATTCTAGGAACTTCTAAAAAATTAATATTTAGGAACATAATTTTAAATAAAAAACGAACGGACCAGTAGATTTTTTTAATTTTTGTAAAAATGATCTATAGGACGTCCTAAATGAATTTATGAAAAAAAAATAGGGTTGAAGGAGGTTTGAACTAAATCCACTCACACAGGCGCTGTGCTATAGGTTTAAAACAAAACTAGGATTTCTTTTCTTTATACACAAATTAGTGGGGAAATCGATGAGATTTTGCCTGAATTTTCAAACTGAAAATCACGGGGTTATATACCAAAGAGTCAAATTTAGATGATCAGTGTTCTAAATAAAAACCTATTTAGAATTCCTGTGAGACGTTCTTTCCAAAATTCCAACCAGATTGCAATCAGTTCCATGTCTGCAGAATGCCATATCACACGCAGATAAATCTATGCAGCATAAACTATGCCTTTGCATGCGGAGGAATCTCCTTATAAATAAATATATTAATATCTTATTATTAAAACGTATTTCTGTTTGGTTTTAGCTGTGACGTTACCGGCGAGGACTACTTTGATCCCGCATACTATTGGTAAGTCATAGTTTTTACTTTATAATTTATTTAATTAGAGATCAAAGTTGCACTGTCATACAAGTGTCAACTTTACTATCTTTGATACAAAAAACCATAACGCCTTGTAAATTCTAAAACATCGGTCAATTGGTTTCAAAATAAATGGAAAAGTGAGGTTATAAAAAAAATGTTTTATCGTAAATTGTGTTTTTTCTATTTGAGAAATATTTGTTTACGTGTTATTAAATGTCATTAAATTTAAGTTAAAGTGTCAATATAACTTATTATTATTATTATTAATAAGATAAAATATGATTTCTGACATGGTTAAACTAACCCCATTTAAATAATCCACATTCACATTTTCTATTTATTTTAAAACCAACGGTTTCTGAAAAATGAACAAATTATCCTTTTTTAAACAATTAATAAGGTATTAATTAAATTACCTATACTTGTTTTAATTACATATGTATAAATATAACTTTCTTGTTCTTGGTTTCAAAAACAATAAGGATATTCCCCTTATAGAACTAGCTTTTTTCCTGAACATGTCAAGTCTATCGGATTATTCGTATCGTATTCACAAAAATCATCGGAAAGGCGGACATAGAGACAGACAGACGGACCGACATTTAAAAAAAAAGTTGTTTATTTTTTCATTAAACAAATTTATATCCAAGAATTTTTTTTCTAGAACGATTTTTAATTTTACTAAGGAAGCCTCATATACATTTCGAAACTACCGTATAATATTTTAGCGCAGGCGCTGTGAATAATACAATAAAGAAGAACATCCAAATTATTTTAAAAATAGTGGCAGTGGCGTAACATAAATTTTCTAGAATATTGGGCAAAAAACATAGTTATACATTTTTTGTGGCTGTTCATAGAAAAATACTTTTTTTTTAATCATTCTATATGAAAACAAAAGTAGAAAAAGTTTAAGTTTTGAAACAAAAAAAAATTGTTAAATCCATTTCCAGTAGTTTTCGAAACATTTGATTAAAAAAAAAATTTTAGGTGGTTCGATTTCTTTGCTCTTAAGTGAATATAAAAAGAATAATCTCTAGTCTCTGACAAGTTACCATTCCGAGGTTTCGGAATTTACAATTTAATATACCTCCCTCTATTTTCCGCTTTTATTACTTAGGATATTTTTTAGGGATTTACAGATCTACCTATAGGTATATAGGTATAAATACCTTAAGTATAGAAAATCGAATTTTTGGAAACCCCTTTCCCCAAAACATTAGTAAATTATACTAATACTATAGTGTTATTTTTTAATGCTGTGTTATTAGAGGTCACAGAATGTAATATCCGATAATACATTACTTCGTCTAGCTCCGTGGTGTTATTGAGTAAGATAACCATTTCTGAATGTAGCGTGATTGTGCAGGTATTTGTAGAGTATAATTCACGCCAAAGATATTTTGCTAAACAAACTCGTTTCATTGGTATGCCTCACTACGCCATGTTTTTTTTGTTAAACTAAACCAACTCTATCAACTAAATTACAATTGTAGATTTTTATTAAAAAAGTACAGAGCTTTTCAAAAGTTAGCCCCACCCCCTTTAACTTTTGAGCGGCTTAAGATATCAACTTTTTTGGAATATAACCCAAATATTTTTTTATATATTTAGGGGGCACAATGGTGGCAGGGGGCAAAAAGATACCGTTTTTTAACGGTAAGGGGGATTGTGTGATACATCATTTTAAAGCTCATAAAATTCTCTATTCGACCATAAATTTTTTAATTTTTAAAACATTTTTTTAAGGTTCTCATCTTTTATTTTATTTTCTAAATGCAATTTTTTAAATTAAATTTTAAATTTTAAATTAAATTTTATCTATATCATTAGAAATTAGTTTAAAAGTATAATTGACGTATCTTCATCCTATTCCTAAATTCCTATATTTAACCCTATTTTAAACCCCCAAAGGTTACTCTGAAAATATAAAAAAATATGTGGTCAAATAGAGAATTTTATAAGCTTTAAAATAATGTATCACACGACCCCCTTTCTGTTTAAAAAAATGCACCTCCTTGCCCCCTGTCGCCATTGTGCTCCCTAAACATATAAAATATATATCAAAAAATTATTTAGGTAATGTTATTTAAGTGTTCCAAATTTTAAGTTGATATCTTAAGCCATTCAAAAGCTAAAGGGGGGCATGCATTGTATAATTTAGAGGGTTTTCCAGAACTCACGTAGAGAAATTTTAAAGGTGATTCTACAAACAAAAATATGAAAAAAGTTGGTCCGAAAGGTTGGTCTGAAAACGAGCTCTCTCTCATTTTATGTAATTTTTATTTGGTAATTTTAACTAGGGACGTGCAAAATGGGGAGGTTGTCACTTTTTTGCCCCAAAGTTTTTATCTGTATTTTCTTTTGACATTTTCTCAATAAAATATAATTCTTTAGTTAAAAATACATAAAAAGGGTACTCCTAGTGTAACACCATAAAACCAACAGTTTTTGAGAAAATTGAAGTTAAAGAGCTTTAAAGAGATTTTTTCACGTTCTGAGCATCAAAAATAGAAACAAAAAATTGCGCCAATGAAAATTTTAATATTTAAGGGCGATTCAAAACTTAAAAAAAAAGTTCCTATACACCTAGGTTCGAAATGCAGCTTTAAGAGTACTACCGGATCTTAAACAGTAACCCTAATTGGGCGTAGCTCCCTTAAAATCCATTTGTAATCATTTGTGTATGAGATCTTTTTTCATAGTTTTTAATGTCGCCTTGCATTACTAAAATTTTTATTGGCGCGATTTTTAGTTCCTATTTTTGATGCTCAGAACGTGAAAATATCTTTTTAACTGCAATTTTCACGAAAACGGTTAGGTTAGTTCTACAGTGTTATACTAAGATACTAAGTAAAAAAAAATACAAATAAAAAAGTTTGGGGCACCAAAGCCCCCCCCCATTTTGCACGTCTCTGGTTAAAATTACCAAATAAAAATTACATAAAATAATAGCCTTTATCAATGTTAAGGCATGTGCAAAAATTCGTTACTGTGGTTAATAGGTAAATAAAAACTCTTTTTTAGGGGCACTCTTAGAAGGGCCGTAGCTCTCTTAGGGCTCATTTCCGGACCAACCTTTATAGGAACTTTTTTCATATTTTTGTATGTAGAATCACCTCTAAAATTTCTCTGTATTTTAAGTATAAGATTTTGGGTTTGTCCTTTTAAAAAATATATACAATAGTAAAATAAAATAAGATTAGGGTTAATTTCACTTAAAAAAATAGTCATGATTATCGACATTTTTTTCCGTGTATAAACCGAACATTTTTTTCATTATTTATTATCTTTTTTTTTAAGGTTGAAACCCTGCCGTAGCACATCGTTCTAATATATTGAAGTAGGGTATTACTACAATAGAAATAAAATCTATAAGCTATGTCTATAAATTTCTTCTAAGCATTTTTGGATAATCTATGTTATTGGTAAAAGATTATCCCTATTGGCTTGACCCTAGCTATAGATACTATTATCTGTTTCGGCTTATTCATATATTTTTTGTTCACCTTTTACATGTACGGACTATCCCGAAAACAATTATTTAACGGTTTATTTACCCATTATATAACTTCAAAGCAATGGATTAGGGTGGGGGAACAGGATTTCAATAAAAATAAGTAGATGCTATGGTGGTAGCCATTGTTATCCTCGAGGGTTCAAATTGTTTACACTAGGTTTTGCGATTTGGCAACTTGACGGGGAATCTTAAAGTCTATTTTACATTTTATTGGATTATCTGTATCTGCGGTTGACTTGCTAACTGATTATTTAACTAATAGATTTCAAGCAGTGTTTTATAATAATTTAATATCAGGTTTTTTACGTATGCTCACAGGAGTCCACAGGGTTCTATTTTGGGCCCTATTCTTTTTATTATATATAATGTATGTTTTGCTTTAGTTTGTTTATCTTGCGTGGACCACTTTTATGCTGATGATACCCAGTTATCCTTGTCCTTTAAACTTGATGAGGCGCCACAGGCAGTTGCAGCTCTTAATTTTGATCTAAATAATATTCATGAACTCTCTGTTAAACATTGCTTGAATTTAAATGCTAGTAAGTCGACCGTTGTTTTATTTGGTCGAAAAAATGATAGACAACGATTTTTAAATATGGACCTTGCTGTTGAACTAAATAACTCAGTAATAACCTATACAGATAATGCTAAGAACCTTGGATTGACCGTGGATACGGACTTTAGATTCACTCAACATGTCTCTAGATGTTTACAAAAAGCTTACTCAAATTTAAGAATTTTTTACCAAAATAGATACTATTTGAATAAAAGCACTAAAACTATGTTGTGTGAATCTCTTGTCCTGTCTCAGATGAATTACTGCGATGTTGTTTATGGTCCCTGTCTTACCAGAACGGATACGGTTCGTATACAGAAACTACAAAACTCCTGTTTGAGGTTAATATATGGTATTAGAAAATATGATCATATAAGTCACACATTTGTCCAAGCAAATTGGCTAAATATGGGAAACCGTAGGTATCTACATTCTGCGAGCCTGTTTTTTAAGATAATATATAACCAATCACCACCATATCTTTACCAAAAAATCCGTTATAGATCTGATGTTCACAATATAAACACAGTTCTGAACTATATAAACGGTCATTCTCATACAACATTGCCACGTTCTTTAATGACTTATCTGCTAATTTAAAACATACTAAATCTTTACTTGCTTTTAAAAAACAATTATTTAAGCAACATTTCAAAAACAATTGCAGTCTCTATCTACCTGATATACGTTTTTATCCTTATTTTTTGATAAACTTATTCTGAACCCAATTTATTTTTTATGTATTTATTTCTATTTATTTATATTTTATAAATGTTCATATATTTTTTTTTATATTTAATATTGTTTTCTATGTAATTATTCTCTCCCTGAGTTAGGTGGAAAAATAGGCGGCTGGTAGCTCTTTTTGTTGTGCCTGAGAAGCTCAGCAAGAAATCTATGGGCCGAACTAAACCTCGCCCAATAGTTAAAATAATCTTGTAACTTTTGTACTTATTTTAATAAAGATAAAGATAAAGATAAAGATATGTTTATTGCTCCTTCGTTTTTACATGAAAAAATGTCCAGCAGTCAATTAAAAATTATTAAATTATACACTGGTACATATAAGTACCTAACATTAAACATTAATAGAATTTACATTACAGTTCAAAAATTCTTCAAGTGTGTAAAACGGGTTATTCGAAAAATAACGTTTAATTTTTTCTTTAAATTTCCGAGGGCCCAGATCAGTAAAAGAACAAGGTAACTTATTGTAGGTTTTGATTCCTAGATACCTGGGTCCCTTTTCAAATCCGGCCGTTTTATGCCTAGGTATGCTAAGAGCATGAGGTTGCCTAGTGTTAATAGAGTTTAGATCCCTATTTGCCACAAATTTTTCCTTATTTTGGTGAACAAAAAGTATCAAATTGTATAAGCACAGTGAATAAACCGTCATTATTTTGTTATCTATAAATAATTGTTTACAGTGACTTCTGTGTTTTGCACCACAGAGCGTTCTGACAATTTTCTTTTGAATAATGAAAATACGATCTAGAAGTGTCGAGCCCCCCCAGATAATTAGACCATATTCAATGTGGCTTTTTATGCTTGCATTGTAAAAAGACAGGAGAAGACTTCTGGAGACGTTTTGTTTTAAATTATATAGTGCATAATGACAGCTGTTTAATTTTTTTGCAATATGGTTTACGTGGACATTCCACGCTACTTTTTCTTCTAGCGAAATTCCAAGTAGTTTAAATTCTGTTACTTGTGGTACTGACTTTTTGTCACAGTAAATAAGGATACTACTGTCATTGTTTAATTTATTAAATTTTAGGATTGCTGATTTTTTTGGGTTTAAAATAAGAGAATTCTGCCTTGACCATGTGGCCATTAAATCTGTTAGAATTTTTAAAAGTTCCAAGAAGTCCTCCCTTGTACAGACCTTTATTATTATTATTATTAATTTCATCCTGGTAGTACTTTCTGGTGATACTATTTACTTTTTTTGGCCTATGCTAGCTCAATTTTTTCACACTAGGTGGCGGATTTGGTTTTTAAAATTTTTTACACTAGGTGGCAGGTTTGGTAACTTACAAGGAATTTTGTCTTGTTAGTGCTTTTTGGTAATACTGTTTACTTCCTTCAGTAACATGGTGTTGTTTGATTGTGTAGTATTGGTTTGTTTTTCTTAGTTTCTTTATTATATAGATTATTTTTTAACGTTTATATTCACCAATCTTTTAACAATATATCTGACCACGTGTTTATTTCTGTCCAATCATATTACAGTTATATTGGGAATTTTCTACTGTAGAAAATTCTAGTGAGAATCGCTGTAGTATTTTGTTTTTCAATATTTTTCCTTTACAACAAGATTTCATACCTAAAACTAATTAATAATTATATACGAATATATTACTATTTATAACTATTGTTATTACTTTATTATTTAACAAAAAATACCTCAAAATATTCTTCACATTTGCCATTACTAAGTGAAAATTCTTGCCATATCGCACCTCTAGTAAGAAAAATTTAAACCTCTAGCGGGTAACAATGGCTGACATGCATATTTTTCAACCGGTCTGAGAGGATTCCTAATCCCCTCCACTCTTGATCATTGCTTAAAGACACACTTAATAGTTTACGAAAATTTTAAGAGATAACATTACTATAACATTAATATAACATTAGTGGCAATCGGACTCCCTGAATTATTTAAATCTATTATTCGTAGCAATTTTACATAACACAGGGTGATCAATAACTGGCATGCCAAAATTTAAGAAGCGATTCTACATCCAAAAATATCAAAAAAGTTTCTATAAAGGTTGGTCCGGAAATGAGCCCTAAGGGAGGTAGGGCCCTTTAAAATTGTAATAATAATAAGGTTCTTAATTAATAACTCTGGTAACCTTTAAGCTAGAGCGACATGCTTTTGCATGTATACTAGTATTAATATGGGCAATAAGTTTATGTTAATTTATTTTTTTTGAATTTATCCAGAGGCATGCCTAGACGGACAAAAATGTGAGGCTTAACACATTTTTGCCCCAAACTTTTTTATTTCTATTTTTTTTGATTTTTTTTTATATAGATTCCTTGAGTAAAAACACATAAAAATGTCGCATAGTGTAACATTGTAGGAGCTACCGTTTTCAAAAAAAAAAAGCTATTACTCCTTTAATATTAAATTTAGGTGTTTTGCGAAGGATACTTTTTTGCTCAGTTTTAAATGAAGAATCACCCTGCCGTATTAAAATTGTATTGATGCTTTTTTTTGTTCCCCATTCAGTATATCATCTTCGAAGGGCCGTAGCTCCCTTAGGACTCATTTCCGGACCAACCTTTATAGGAACTTTTTTTCATATTTTTGAATGTAGAAGCACATCTTAAATTTGCGATCACCCTGTATGTATGACTCGTACTAGCGTTAAAATTTTAGCAGTAGGGTACCAGTCATAAAATTGCGTCGATTGATAGAATTCTAGAAAGCCACCTGCCAGTAGTGTCATATCAAAAAGTTTTCGTGAACTTTTAAATTTGGCAGCGGTTGAAGTCGTATATTTAATTTCGTCAATTTAATTTGTTGATATTATAACGGTTGTTTCAGGAATGTGATTTACCCCCTTAACTTTTTTACTTATTTAGGTAGGATCTTGCAATTTGCAGGAGCTATGTTAAACCACCTTCCAGAAGCACCCGGTATATAGATCTAAACTTAAAACAAAACTGGGTTAATACACCATAACATTTCCTTTCCAATATATATATTTTTGATTGAGCCATTTTAGTTTTGTAATTGGATTTCTGTTTTAAAATCAAAATGATTTACAGATGAACAGTATTTTGAAATTGTTTGGAGTTCGATTACAAGCAAATGCTGCTCTAGTTTTTGGGTCCTAATGAAAATAATAATTTTTGATTGTGATACAAAAGTTGGATATAAAAAATATAAATAAACAGATATGTAGGTATAATTACTTTAAACGATGTAAAACATACCTAAAACACGTTAAAAACATAACTCTCCTTCCCCGTTTTTGTAGTCGGGTAAAAAGAAGAAAGCTTCTTTAAATTATATATTTTAATGTGAAAAACTCGACCAAATCATTTGAGACACACTGTTATACTGCCTGACAAAACAATAAAGCCTTATCTTAAAATGTTACAAACTAGTAAAATTAATTAATTTTAAAAAGTATAATATATGTTATAGTTACAATATTAATTGTTACTAGACTTGCTGAAAAAAAGTTTTTGTATGATTATGCATAATTATGCAAAATTTTGTTTGATCATGACTGGATTTTGACCATGTATGCATTTTGAACCGTTATGATCATACATAATTAATTAATTAATTAATTAATTAATTAATTAATTAATTGACCAAAAGAGCATGTTTTTTGAGGTTAGAAAAAAAGTGAAAGCTAACTTTTAAATTCTGACCTCGGATTCAGATTCAGCGACCCAAAATATGTAAGAATTGACTAGCCGTACTCAAGATTTTTTTTATTTTGTGTGCCTGTGTAATTAGGCATAGGTCTTAGTATACCCATACATAATTATGCATATACCCATACATAATTATGCATAATTATTTATGATCATACCGAGTTAACATTCATACATGGTCAAAATCCAGACATGATCATACATAATTATGCATAATTACGCATAATTTTACGTAAAATTAGACATGATTTCCATAATTATGATCATACAAAAACTATTTTCTTCAGGCAATAACATGTAAACATTTATAACCCAATGTTGCGAGTGTTCCAAATAGACCAGCATCTTGTGTCGAGTCAATACGACAAGATATTGTATACAATACTGACATTAAAATGCGCAGGCAGTGGTCGTGGCGGTTAAAGCATTCAGTACCTAAATCGACACGCCAAAAACGTGGGTTCGGGGCCCCGTGGTTGAATACAATTTTTTATTCATGCGATGTGACATCGAGACTTGTGGCGGAATGTACATTTTGCATATGCCATATATGGCTGCTCTCTTTGTGACATGTATAGTTGTGGCCGACTATACTTTAAGGCTACTCCCTTTGCGGTATTATCATGAATTGTTAAATTAATTTATACTTACCCAAAGACCACTTTACACGGAGCAATTAGCACGCAATTTTGGTGGTGATGTGCAAGTTTGCTGCCAGATATAGAATGAAACCAATTCTACAATCATTTGCCTTTTCATGGAGCAAGTTGTACTCAAGTTTGACGCTTTATATTGCAAGTTAAACAGTGCTGCCAACCAGGCAATTTTAACGTGTCTCTGCGTTTTTTGACAAAAACATAATCTAGCATTTGCTTTTTTAAGGAAGTTTTTTTAGTTAGACAGAACGGCCTATAATTAATAATAATAGTTATTAACATGTACAGTTGCTACTATATTAGTAGAAAGAAATCGATTTGTTAACTTTTTTCCAGGTTGGTACCACGAAAATAACCATGAAACTTGCGTAAAAATCGCCAAAAAATAGAACATGTTCTAAATAATTTGATGGCACGAAAATAGCCTCAAACTTGCCTGAAGGCATGCGCAGTGAGTAAATCATTCTTGAAACAAACTTGCATAGCCTCAAACTTGCGCACAAATTGCTCCGTGTAAAGTGGCTTTTAGATTGAGCTAGGTACCAGACATAATACTTTGTTTAATTTGTATAAAAGGAGGAAACCTCAGCTGAAGGGAGAATAGGGACCACTTCAAGAAACGTGGGATAAAAAAAATATCTATGACATACAAACTGTGATTCGGAAGTCACTATAAGCCAGTGGTCCACAGAAGGTAATCTGCATAGAGGGCAAGTACGTGCGTTCAAGTGATATTATCATGCATTACTGTGATATTATTGCCCCTTAATTCAACTTTGCCAACTTTTAACATTAAAATAATGCCATATAAATAAAAAAACAACGTAAATAATAATTATTAATTAATATATATTACAATATTTAAACGACAATAACATTTTCTGTGTGTATAGTAATAAATTACATACCTACCTACTAATCATAGTTTAAACACGGTGAAAGAAAAAATTTACATAAATACGAGGTCTTCGGGCGGGCTATATAGACCTGGTTTCCGTTATCTAGATTTCGTATCCGCCAGGAGTTAAACCTACTCCGGACTCCGGTGGGCCCGGAGTATCCTTATTTATTATCCAAGGTTGACTTGATTGTCTCGTGTCCTTAGACGATAACGTTTTCCCGATTTTCATATCGGCTGACTGGACGCGACGACCAGAAAAAAGTCGTTGCATTTTGGGATTTCGGACTTGTAAAGGATTATGTGGATTTATACTAGGTGGGTTACATAAAAAATCACCTTTTTTGTGGTACTAGCTATTAAAATAAAATTTATCTCATACATGATGTATAAGGCTATGAATTCACAAAAAGAAATGTCATTCAGTATATTTTGTTTCGGAGTTACATCCAGACCCTAAGACAATGGCTTTAGTAATAAATTTTAATTAAAGTCTCGAAAATCTGAAAATATATACATTGCTTTCTTTTTATAATTTATTACTTTCTGCACTGAAAGGCTTTTGTTTGCATTAGTTTATAAAATTAAATTAAAAAAAAAAAGTTAATCGCACTTTTTTCCTTTTTTTAAAGACTAACACTCATATTTTTTTGGTAACTTTTTGTTTTCAAATTCGGAACGAATGATATTTTAATTAAATGTACACTGATAGAACACTATCGTAATCAATAGAATAATTAGGTTCTGGAATACAACAATAAATAGTAACTAGACAACTGTTGTATATGCGCGAACCAATATTGCATAGAATACAACAACAAAAAAGTAAACGCGTTCGGTATTTACAACGGAGTGCAGTTGTTCGATTTACAACAAATTTTACGCATTTTATATTAAATTTATTACGTATATTGCGCATAAAAACTACATATCACGTGTAATTACGTACATGTACATGCTTATCGTTAGTAGGTAAGCTTACGCACATGGAAATTTTAACTTAAATTGCATACTTTCAAAATTTTGATAACACATTTACACTGCCTATCTAGAATCAGCTGATTTTCGCCATCTTTATCGTTCATAAAATACCGGCACTATAGTAACAATAATGTTGTTGTAAAACTAAATACTATGACGTTGTTTAGATGGTATGAATAAATTTATTTTATACAACATTTATATCTACAATTTAACTCTTGTATTTAATATATCGTTATAATTATAGTATTATTAATTTGAGCCATTTCGCCTCAATGACTATTTATATCGATACAAAATCTAAAACAGAAAATAAAATTAAAATGTTCTTATCAGGCGCACCTATTTTTAGATTTTAATTTTATTTTCTGTTTTAGATTTTTATCGATAAGTATTATTTTAAACGCAATAACTTACCAGCGCATCTAGAGATAGGTGCGCCTGATAAGAACATTTTAATTTTATTTTCTGTTTTAGATTTTTTATCGATATAAATGAGGCGAAATGGCTCAAGTTAATAATACTATAAATATATATACGCCTCAAATAAATTATAGATTTTAAATTAAAAAAACCTTAGTATTTTACAAAAAAAAATACTAACATTATTGCAGCGATTTTATATTTTTATGTTGTAAAATCAAAAGTTAGTTTAATAAAAACGCAATATTATTGTAGATTTACTAAATTTTGCGAAAACACTTGAACATTTTACAAAAAATACAAATGTTTTAGCTTGTCACAAAAAAAACATTTAAAATTACAAAGACGTGTTGTAATATTGTAAAAATGCGAAATAATTTCAGAAATTATTATGTAATATCACAGGAAAATGTGAAATTACAAAAAAATCATTTACATGAATTTACAAGATTACAACGCAGTTTAGTTAAATTACAATGTTGATTTGTAATATTACTAACAAAATCGGTGGCATTAAATACCAACGATATTGTTAGTAATTTCACAAAACAATTTTTAGAGTGTATAACGTTATAATGTTTTGCAATAATCATAAAATTGTATTCTATACCTGAAAGTTGACACAACAACAATTTTTAGATTTTTTCATCAGTGCAATTTTTCCGGATTAAATGAAGTTGATCAGAGTTTTTCGAGGTATTTTTCTCTTCTTGTTTTCGAAATTGTTTAGCCCCATTAAAAGTGTCTCCTAAAAATGTCGATTAAATTTTTTGATTCAATGATTTAAGTACAAAAAGTCTTCAGTCTTTATTCGCACTGAAGTCTGCAGGATAATTATAACTTACTTAGATAAATATCCATGCTCTTAAATTATCACATTGCTTACTTATCAGATTTGTTGAAAGATTTACTTAACTTCGGTGCATTAGTTAATAAAATTAAATTAAAAAAAAAGTTAATCGCACTTTTTTCCTTTTTTTAAACACTAACACTAAGTAATATTTTTTTTGGTAACTTTTTGTTTTCAAATTCGGACCGAATGATATTTTAATTAAATGCACACTGATAGAACACTATCGTAACAAATAGCGTAATTAGGTTATGGAATACCACAATAAATAGTAACTATACAACTGTTGTATATGCGCGAACCACTATATATTGCATAGAATACAACAACAAACAAGTAAACGGGTTCGGTATTTACAACCGAGTTCAGTTGTTCGATTTACAACAACAAATTTTACGCATTTTATTTTAAATTAACTTATTACATATATTGCGCATACAAACTACATATCACATGTAATTATATGTACATGTACATGCTTATCGTTAGGGAAACTTTTAGCACATGGAAATTTCAGCTCAAAATGCATTCTTTCAAAATTTTGGTAAAACATTTACACTGCCTATATAGAATCAGCTGATTTTCGCCATATTTATCCTTCATTCCTTCCGGCACTATAGTAACAATAATGTTGTTATAAAACTAAATACTATGAAGTTGTTTAGATGGTATGACTAAATATATTTTATACAACATTTATATCTACAATTTTACTCTTGTATTTAATATAACGTTATAATTATAGTATTATTAATTTGAGCCATTTCGCCTCAATGATTATTTATATCGATACAAAATCTAAAACAGAAAATAAAATTAAAATGTTATCAGGCGCACCTATCTCTGGAGGCGCTGGTAAGGTATTGCGTATAAAATAATACTAATAACATTTTTATTTTATTTTCTGTTTTAGATTTTTTATCGATAAGTATTATTTTAAACGCAATACCTTACCAGCGCATCTAGAGACAGGTGCGGCTGATAAGAACATTTTAATTTTATTTTCTGTTTTAGATTTTTTATCGATATAAATAATCATTGAGGCGAAATGGTTCAAATTAATAATACTATAAATATATATACGCCTCAAATAAATTATAGATTCTACACTGAAAAAAACGTTTTTATTTTACAAAAAAAATACTAACATTATTGCAGCGATTTTATATTTTTATGTTGTAAAATCATAAGTTAGTTTAATAAAAACGCAATATTATTGTAGATTTACTAAATTTTGCGAAAATAATTGAACATTTCACAAAAAATACAAATGTTTTAGCTTGTCACAAAAAAAAACATTTAAAATTACAAAGACGTGTTGTAATATTGTAAAAATGCGAAATAATTTCAGAAATTATTATGTAATATCACAGGAAAATGTTACAAAAAAATCATTAATATGAATTTACAAGATTACAACGCAGTTTAGTTAAATTACAAAGTTAATTTGTAATATTACTAACAAATTCGGTGGCATTAAATAACCAACGATATTGTTAGTAATTTCACAAAACAATTTTTAGAGTGTATAACGTTATAATGTTTTGCAATAATCATAAAATTGTATTCTATACCTGAAAGTTGACACAACAACAATTTTTAGATTTTTTCATCAGTGCAATTTTTCCGGATTAAATGAAGTTGATCAGAGTTTTTCGAGGAATTTTTCTCTTCTTGTTTTCGAAATTGTTTAACCCCATTAAAAGTGTCCCCTAAAAATGTCGATTAAATTTTTTGATTCAATGATTTAAGTACAAAAAGTCTTCAGTCTTTATTCGCACTGAAGTCTGCAGGATAATTATAACTTACTTAGATAAATATCCATGCTCTTAAATTATCACATTGCTTACTTATCAGATTTGTTGAAAGATTTACTTAACTTCGGTGCATTAGTTAATAAAATTAAATTAAAAAAAAAGTTAATCGCACTTTTTTCCTTTTTTTAAACACTAACACTAAGTAATATTTTTTTTGGTAACTTTTTGTTTTCAAATTCGGACCGAATGATATTTTAATTAAATGCACACTGATAGAACACTATTGTAACAAATAGCGTAATTAGGTTATGGAATACCACAATAAATAGTAACTATACAACTGTTGTATATGCGCGAACCACTATATATTGCATAGAATACAACAACAAACAAGTAAACGGGTTTGGTATTTACAACCGAGTTCAGTTGTTCAATTTACAACAACAAATTTTACGCATTTTATTTTAAATTAACTTATTACATATATTGCGCATACAAACTACATATCACATGTAATTATATGTACATGTACATGCTTATCGTTAGGGAAACTTTAGCACATGGAAATTTCAGCTGAAAAAAACGTTTTTATTTTACAAAAAAAATACTAACATTATTGCAGCGATTTTATATTTTTATGTTGTAAAATCATAAGTTAGTTTAATAAAAACGCAATATTATTGTAGATTTACTAAATTTTGCGAAAATAATTGAACATTTCACAAAAAATACAAATGTTTTAGCTTGTCACAAAAAAAAAACATTTAAAATTACAAAGACGTGTTGTAATATTGTAAAAATGCGAAATAATTTCAGAAATTGTTATGTAATATCACAGGTAAATGTTACAAAAAAATTAACATGAATTTACAAGATTACAACGCAGTTTAGTTAAATTACAAAGTTAATTTGTAATATTACTAACAAATTCGGTGGCATTAAATAACCAACGATATTGTTAGTAATTTCACAAAACAATTTTTAGAGTGTATAACGTTATAATGTTTTGCAATAATCATAAAATTGTATTCTATACCTAAAAGTTGACACAACAACAATTTTTAGATTTTTTCATCAGTGCAATTTTTCCGGATTAAATGAAGTTGATCAGAGTTTTTCGAGGAATTTTTCTCTTCTTGTTTTCGAAATTGTTTAACCCCATTAAAAGTGTCCCCTAAAAATGTCGATTAAATTTTTTGATTCAATGATTTAAGTACAAAAAGTCTTCAGTCTTTATTCGCACTGAAGTCTGCAGGATAATTATAACTTACTTGGATAAATATCCATGCTCTTAAATTATCACATTGCTTACTTATCAGATTTGTTGAAAGATTTACTTAACTTCGGTGCATTAGTTAATAAAATTAAATTAAAAAAAAAAGTTAATCGCACTTTTTTCCTTTTTTTAAAGACTAACACTCAGTAATATTTTTTTTTGGTAACTTTTTGTTTTCAAATTCGGACCGAATGATATTTTAATTAAATGTACACTGATAGAACACTATCGTAATCAATAGAATAATTAGGTTTTGGAATACAACAATAAATAGTAACTAGACAACTGTTGTATATGCGCGAACCACTATATATTGCATAGAATACAACAACAAAAAAGTAAACGCATTCGGTATTTACAACGGAGTGCAGTTGTTCGATTTACAACAAATTTTACGCATTTTATATTAAATTTATTACGTATATTGCGCATAAAAACTACATATCACGTGTAATTACGTACATGTACATGCTTATCGTTAGGTAATCTTACGCACATGGAAATTTTAACTTAAATTACATACTTTCAAAATTTTGGTAAAACATTTACACTGCCTATCTAGAATCAGCTGATTTTCGCCATCTTTATCGTTCATAAAATACCGGCACTATAGTAACAATAATGTTGTTGTAAAACTAAATACTATGACGTTGTTTAGATGGTATGAATAAATTTATTTTATACAACATTTATATCTACAATTTTACTCTTGTATTTAATATATCGTTATAATTATAGTATTATTAATTTGAGCCATTTCGCCTCAATGACTATTTATATCGATACAAAATCTAAAACAGAAAATAAAATTAAAATGTTCTTATCAGGCGCACCTATTTTTAGATTTTAATTTTATTTTCTGTTTTAGATTTTTATCGATAAGTATTATTTTAAACGCAATAACTTACCAGCGCATCCAGAGATAGGTGCGCCTGATAAGAACATTTTAATTTTATTTTCTGTTTTAGATTTTTTATCGATATAAATGAGGCGAAATGGCTCAAGTTAATAATACTATAAATATATATACACCTCAAATAAATTATAGATTTTACACTAAAAAAATGTTGGTATTTTACAAAAAAAAATACTAACATTATTGCAGCGATTTTATATTTTTATGTTGTAAAATCAAAAGTTAGTTTAATAAAAACGCAATATTATTGTAGATTTACTAAATTTTGCGAAAATAATTGAACATTTCACAAAAAATACAAAAGTTTTAGCTTGTCACAAAAAAAAATATTTAAAATTACAAAGACGTGTTGTAATATTGTAAAAATGCGAAATAATTTCAGAAATTGTTATGTAATATCACAGGTAAATGTTACAAAAAAATCGTTAACATGATTTTACAAGATTACAACGCAGTTTAGTTAAATTACAAAGTTGATTTGTAATATTACTAACAAAATCGGTGGCATTAAATAACCAACGATATTGTTATTAATTTCACAAAACAATTTTCAGAGTGTATAACGTTATAATGTTTTGGAATTATCATAAAATTGTAATCTATACCTAAAAGTTGACACAACAACAATTTTTAGATTTTTTCATCAGTGCAATTTTTCCGGATTAATTGAAGTTGATCAGAGTTTTTCGAGAAAATTTTCACTTCTTGTTTTCGAAATTGTTTAGCCCCATTAAAAGTGTGTTCTAAAAATGTCGATTGGATTTTTTGATTGAATGATTTAAGTACAAAAAGTCTTCAGTCCTTATTCGCACTGAAGTCTTCAGGATAATTATAACTTACTTAGATACATATCCATGCTCTTAAATTATCACATTGCTTACTTATCAGATTTGTTGAAAGATTTACTTAACTTCGGGCTTCGAAAAGGGTCGGTCAGGTATTCTTGAATCATACCACCATAACAAAGCGCGTATAAATTTATTAACGCCCAGGTCTAAGCTAATGAACTTGAATTTACCAAATGGGATTTACTGGCAGACCCGGTGTGCGCCCTGGGCGCCGGAAATTCGCTAACGTCCTCTCAACGGTTCTGGGATAAGATACAAATGGCCGGAAAGGCTCATATAAAGATCCTTATACGGCCCAAGAGTGTGGTTATGTTCTAGAAATTAAGAATTATATCACTGGCGAAGACTTGCTTATTCTAGTGTAACTCTTAAAAATACTACTACCAACAAAACAATAACTAAACTACATTTTAAAATATAATAATGAAAAAAAAATGCAAAAAATACAAATCTAAATAAAAATGAAAGTTTTTGTTGCTTAAAAGTAAAAAAGGATGGACAAATAATTCGGCCAAATTAAAATACACTGCCCAGTAAAAAAGCTTTCTAATTTTTCAACTCTGCGTGTAAAATGGTAAGGTTTTTTTTTATTGTGCAGAGTATTTGTATTTATTATTAAACTTAAACTTTTTCGCATAAATATCTTCCACTAAATACTGCTGCCATGCGCAGTATATTTGTATATGTTTACTAGAACGCTTTTGCGCATTTTTATGTGTTATTAAACATTTCTGCGCATAAATATGTTCCACCCAACACTTCTGGGCATGTTACATTTTGTCGCTACCCTTGCAAAGGGGCTTATCTCATTTTTTGTGATTTTTGATAATATCCTCAAAAAATTGCTATATTGAGTTAGGCCCTTGGGTGTCATCAAAACAGTAACCTGCAGCTACCCTGATTAATAATATTATTATAATTAATATTATTATTAATCAGGGTAGCTGCAGGTTACTGTTTTGATGATACCCAAGGGCCTAACTCAATATAGCAATTTTTTGAGATAAGCCCCTTTGTAAAAAAGGCGACGATTTGTATATGTTTGCCAGAACACTTTTGCCAATTCGTATGTATTATTAAATCCTTCTTCGCAAAAATATGTTCCACCAAACACTTCTGCGCATATTTGTATAATATTATTTTGGTCAGAACACTTTTTCGCGGTCGTATGTATTATTAAACCCTTCAGTTTTAGCTACCTTAAAATTCCCTATACCAGTTTTCACTAAAATATTGTAAACACTTAAAAATAATTACCCCCTCCCTCCGGGGGTAAAGTTAGACAAATTTTGTTATCAGATTCAGTCTCGTCAACCCCAAAAACCCCTATATACCAATTTTCACGAAAATATTAAAAACATTTAAAAATATTTACACCACCTTAAATGTTCACCAAAAAAAATTCCGAGCGAGAAATTTTGGTAACATACACCTGTATGCCAAATTTTAAGTCTGTAGCTTAAAGCGTTCTTAATTTATGGTGCCCACAAGATTTTCCGGACAAACCGATCGACCGACGGATAACTTTTTAAGGATAACTCTCCTGGCAAATTATTTGACTATTAACCCTAGTTTTTACGAATTTTCTATTTAAAATATTTATTCTTACATTTTAGGGAACTCTAATGCTAATCGGCAACGCCACTTATGTACAGCTTAAGGCATATCCAGAAGCTTGCATAAGAACATAAAACATAAGAATGCGGTGCCGTGATTGGCTTACTAGATACATGGCGGCACAACAAGCCAATCACGGCATCGCATTGTTATGTATTACGTTCTTATGCCAGCCTGTGAATAGGCACTTAGCAACCTCGGAAAATGCTCCTTGCTTTTTTAATTAGTCATTTTTATCGGTGTTAGTACTTGCTGTACAATTAATTTGGTTTATACCAAATTAATATTATACAATGTATAATATACAAGTATAATACTTTTGTGAATTTTCTACTAAATAATCAGGCAAAATACAATATAATCCAAATAATTAATTTTAATATGAAATAATAATACATGAAATGGGTATTATTAATACCGTATTAATAATTGAAACCGTTTACCAATAAATTATCCATAAATAATTTTACCAAACTTGGTCTACCCAGTTTTTTAATTTGGAAATTGAAATTACGGGTAAATAATTAAATTAATTAATGTTGCTCTATTAATAATAGTACATACCGGGTGTCCCACCAGGTGCTTGACAAGCTTTATCTCCGTTATTTGAAAAGGTAGATTTTTTTAAAAAAACAGTATTAAATAGGAGCTATTGAAGATTTTAAAGACGTATCCAAAAACCACCCCTTGCTTACCACCACCTTGAAACCACCCCCAACTTCTGTTTTTCAAATTGCACCCCTCCATTTTTATTAAAGAATATGAAAGCGCATTTCATTCTGAATTCAACCATGTATTACAAGTTGTATTTTATATTTTAGGGGCCTTCAAAAAACAAATTATATCTCACCTGGATTTTAACAAACTCTATCGCCGTTATTTAAAAAATTTAAATTTTTAGGACAAAATTGCGATAATTTGGACCAAAATTAGATTTAATCAACTTGTCTTAAACCAAGCCTTACTAACCCAAACCCTTACAACCACTTGCACTTCTTTTAAATATCACCTCTTGTTTGAAGTTAACAAAATAAAAATAAAATTTTGAAATTTTCAATTGTGTAATTAAAGAAAAAATATACAAAGAAGAAATCAGTCAATAAGATGTTCAAAATGTTGTCCTTCTGAAGTGACACACGCCTCAAATCTTCTAATTAACTCTCTTGTAGTTGCAGCCCTTATCATATTGGGAGAAATGTCATTACATGCTCGAGTTATTTTATTTTTTAAATCCTCTAAATCTGTTGGCTGAGTTGTATACACCACTTGCTTTAAATATCCCCATAGGAAATAATCCAGTGGGGACAAATCTGGGGAACGCTCAGGCCACCTTAATGGTCCAGAATTTCCTATCCAACTATTTGGAAATTCATTACCTAAATAGTCTTTTACAATAATTGCGTTGTGGGGTGGTGCGCCATCTTGTTCAAAAACCATATTTTCTCTTTGAATTAGCGGAATATCTTCTAAAAGATCAGGTAGATCAGTTTGCAAAAAATCGAGATAATGTGGACTGGTCAGAGTATCTTCAAAAAAATATGGACCTATTATATGCTCATTTAATAACCCACACCACACATTAACTCCCCATCTTGTTTGAAAGTTGGTCTCTCGGATCCAATGAGGATTGTCTTTACACCATGTGAATGTGAATTGTGTGTGTTTACAACACCATTGTTGTGAAAGCGAGATTCGTCACTCCACAATATTTTATTTAAAGCAGTTGGATTGTCTTCAATAAGAACTTGCATTCAGGCGATAAAGTCCAATCTCCGTCCATTATCATTTGGTACCAGTCCCTGGTGGTAATGTATTTTAAAGGGATGATACTTATAATCCTTTAAAATTCTTTGAACAGAACTTTTACTTATTCCAACTTCCCCAGCTATGAGCCGTATAGAAACATGGGGATTGGTTTGGGCATAAGCCAGAACATTGACACAGTTCTCCTCAGTTTTAGCTGCTGTTGAACTGTGTTTTGGATTTGACTTTGGGAACTTACCCGTTCGCATTTTAGTTTCCATGTCAGAAAATGTTTGGCGAGAAGGTGTTCGACGATCAGGAAATTTTTCTTGGTACATGCGTTTTGAATCGCGGCTATTTTTGCGACAGTCCCCGTAGATAAGCAACATATCAACATATTCCGTGGCAGTAAAAATAAACGGCATAATTTTAATCGGAAACTTTATGTTAGCAGCTAACTATATTAATTTAAACTGATTAAAAGAAATTATTTATTTAGAATGAATCGATAAAAACTTGGTATTCTGAAAAAAAATCATTTTTTTTTTAGAAAAAACTGTTGAAATGCAGAACAATAATATTCTCACAATCAGAGATATACTGTTATATTTTAAATAAAACTAGGGGTGCTATTTGAAAAAAAAAAGAAATTGGGAGTGATTTTTTAAGGGTACTTTTGGATGTCATAAAATCACCTGGGTTTCCTTTTAACGCAATTCTTTTTGAACAAAATATTAATTAATGGCTATACAGTTAAAAAAAAACAGGTGGGATATATTTTGTTTTTTTGAAGCTGTTAAAAATACAGGATACCACTTATAATACATGGTTGAATTCACTTTCATATTCTTTAATAAAAATTGAGGGCTGCAATTTGAAAAGCAAGGGGTGGTTTTTGGATACATTTTTAAAATCTTCAATAGCTCCCATTTAATACTGTTTTTTTTAAATCTACCTTTTCAAATAACGAAAATAAAGCTTGTCAAGAACCTGGTGGGACACCCGGTATATTAGATATATAAATAAATAAATAAATATATTAATAATAGTACATAATGCCCTGTAAATTTCGAAATATCGTACCTTAAAAAAATTAAGTTTGTATACATGATGAATGTTAAAATATCGTCTTGTAAATTTCACGACGTCGTATCTCAATTTTTTTCGATTTAGAGATTTTGGTTTAAACGCTTTATATTATCAATTTACATCTAAACAATAAGTTTCACCGGCTATTTTTTTAAATAACAAAAATATAAGCAAAATAGTAACGTCGTATCTTAGATGATTATAAATAAATAAATTTTTTAAACCTCGTATCTCTTAATTCTAGTTGACTATTTTGGAACGCATTTTTTGCATTTGGAGACGCTTTTTTGACATCTTATGCGCATGTTATAAAACTATTTGAAGTTTAAATGTTTCAATAATTAATAATATTATTATAATAATTAATTATATTTTAATTTAGGAAAATATTTATCAGAAATAAAAATTTTTTAATTGGGCCTGGTTAGGGTTCTTATAGTGGTAGAAATTGGATTAAATAAAAGGGTTTCTTTTAGTCAATTACCACGATTTATTATAAATTGGTTAATTACCGAGACTCAAATTTCGTCATCATCGTCAGACGGTCTTTGGACAAGAAAAATATACTTTTACGATTAGTTGTTACAACTAAAACCAAAATAGGCTTACCATTATATATAAAAAAAAACAATTATTTAAAACGTAAGACAGTTAAAATTAAAATTAAAATTATACTACGTAGTCACATTTTGTTGGGGGGTTATTTTCTTCTTCTTCTTCTTCTTCTTCTTCTTCTTCTTCTTCTTCTTCTTCTTCTTCTTCTTCTTCTTCTTCTTCTTCTTCTTCTTCTTCTTCTTCTTCTTCTTCTTCTTCTTCTTCTTCTTCTTCTTCTCCTTAATAAATCGTGGTAACTGACTAAAAGTAACCCTTTTATTTAATTATATTTTATTAAAATATTAATGTAATAATGTTTCAAAGCTTGTATCTTAAAAAAATTTATTAATTTTGAGCATCAAAATATCTTATCTATAAACATTAGGTTTTTGTTTGTATTTATTTATTTTATACACAATAAAATCATTTAAGGTAAGTTAATCATTAAAAATGTATTAAGTTTATATTAAAAAAGTACATTTTCAACCTATGAATAATGCGAGAAAGAGTTATTTCTCATTCTTGTAAAGTTGTCTTTTTTGAGATACGACGTTCTGAAATTTACAAGATGATATACAAAATCCAATTAACTATTCCAATTAGTTTATAAGTTACTTTATATTCGAGTAATAAATTGTAGTTTATATAAGTTACCAGTCATCATGTACAGAGTTGATTATTATAAGGAACCGAAAATAAATTTTTTGAGATACGGTGTTCACGGTGTTCTAGAAGAACTTTTAAATGACATGACAACTTCCATTTTTTTTTCTTTTTGGTATTTGTTATATGAGCTCTAATTAAAAAAATAAGACCAAAATTTTAAAAATCGTTGTAGCCGTTTTTGAAAAAATGTGTTTTTTTTTTTAAATATCTTCGATATTTCACCCTAACATACTCGGTTTGGTCTCGATGTCTCAAATTTTGACCAAACTTGTCATAGTGGTACCACTATAGTACCTAAGCACTCCCACCAATTTTTTTTTAAATTGTGGTTTTTTAAATTGTGGTCAAGCCCGCCTCGCTTCGCTCGGCTTAAACTATATATTTAACCCTCCTCGCTTGGTTCGGTTCAAATAATAAATTATACAATTTTAATTTCATTTAATATTATTAATACGTAATGAATTGTGGTCAAGCCCGCCTCGCTTCGCTCGTCCTGATTTATGTTTTTGACCGTCCTTGCTTGGCTCGGTTCAAATAATAAAATTATATTATTTTAATTTAATTTTATATTAATAATACGTGGTCAAGCCCGCCTCGCTTCGCTCGGCATAAACTATATTTTAATTTTATCCATATGCATTTAATTATAAATATTTTAATATTATGTTTTTGTAAATATTTTACTTACTTCTATTATGTTATAACATATATTACGGGCCTGGCCAGGGCCTTACCACAATTCAGGGAGCGCGCACAAATAATTATTTGCATTATAATACTATATTTTATTTTTAATTATTTATTTACTTACATAAAAGGATTTGCCGAGTATGCTAACTAGAACTAACTAGAATATACATTGTTCTTAAAAATAACAGATTTCCACGTTGTTTTGGCCAAAACAAAAAATATAAAAAAATCACCACAGAAAAAAAACGGTGCATTTTCCCAAAAAACAGTTATCATTTTCGGATTCAGGAGGGTCAAAATAAGTAGAATATACTTCGTTTTAAATGACAACAGATTTCTATAATTTTTTTTTGCCAAAACAAAAAATATATAAAAAATAACTATAAAAAAAAAACGGTGCATTTCCGCAAAGAACGATTAATATTTTTGAATTCAGGGGGGCCAAAATAACTAGAATATACTTCGTTTTAAACAATAACAGATTTCCATAAAGTTTTTTTGCAAAAACAAAAAAAAATTATAAAAAATCGCCATTAAAAAAAACGGTGAAATTCCGCAAAGAATGATTAACATTTTTGGATTCAGGAGGGCGAAAATAAGTAGAATATACTTCGTTCCAAACGATAACAGATTTCCATAAAGTTTTTTTTCTAAAACAAAAAATATATAAAAAATCGGCATAGAAAAAAAACGATAGCAGATTTCTATAACGTTTTTTAACCAAAACAAAAAATACATAAAAAACCGCCATAGAAAAAAAACGGTGCATTTCCGCAAAGAACGATTATCATTTTCGGATTCAGGGGGGTACATAAAGGCAAAAAAAATTTTTTTTGACAATGTAGCTGATTTCCTGCGAACGAAAGTTGACCCATCTTATTTTTTTTAACTTTTTTATCCTTTTAAATAACGGAGATATAGCCTGTCTAAAACCTGGTGGGACATTATCATTTCTAAATAATAATTGTTATTTGAAGCCCCTTAAAAGAATAAGATACCACTTATAATACATCGTTGAATTCAAAATGAAATGTAATTACATTTTATTTGATAAAAAAGTGGGGGTGCTATTTGAAAATCAGAGGTTGGGGGTGGTTTCAAGAAGGTGGGTAAGCAAGGGGCGGTTTTAAATAAGTCAATAAAATCTTCTTTGGCTCACATTCAACCCTATTTTTTGCAATTTTTTTACCTTTTCAAACAACGGAGATATAGCTTGTCAAGAACCTGGTGAGGCACCCTGTATAGTGAACGGATGAACCGAAACAATATAACAATTTTCAAAAAGAAAAATAAAATGGAAGGTGTCATGTCATTTAAAAGTTCTTCTAGAACACCGTGTTTCGAAATTTACAGGGCGATATATTACGAAGAGGTTATTTGAGGGTAATTTAAGTACACTAGAGTAGTTGAGTCTACTTTACTTCCCAACTGGATATTTACTTCCAGGTGAGAAGTGAAGTAGACTCAACTAATTTACTGTCTTTAGGGGATGTAGATTTTTTCTAGAGTAGAGATGTTATAGAGTAGGGATTTAAGGGTGCAGAGAAATTGAGAGTAGGGATGTTGGTCAGCCTTCATGCCTAATTGTCATTAATAATATTTGATATTAAAGTGAACCCAGTTGAGTAAGTTTTTAATAATAATAATAATAATAATATTTATTTGTGTTAATAAAAAACTTTACACTCGTCATAAAAAAATGAATACATAATACAAAAAAAAGCACACACAACTTATATATTGTTAAAATTATTAGACAAAAACGCTTCAATACTGTAGAACGCTTTTTGAATAAGATACTTTTTTAAAGTAGTTTTAAAGATTTTGTCATCCAAATGTCTAACTCTAAGCGGTAGCGCATTAAAAAATTTTATTGCATAAAAGTTAATGCCGCTCTGAGTTCTGCTGAGTCTAGGAAACTCAGGGTAAATATTAAAACGATTTCTAGTATTGACATTATGGACACTTTCGTAACTTCTGTACTTGTCTCTGTTACTTTTTAAATGCATAAGGCATTCCAAAATATACAAGCAGGGCAGCGTTAAAATGTTTTGTGAAATAAAATATTGATGACAGTCATCCCGATAACCAATTCCACATAAAATTCGTACTGCGCGCTTTTGCAATTTAAAAATACGGTCTCTTATACTTGAGTGTCCCCAAGCCAAGAGACCATAGCTTAAGGCAGATTGTATTAAAGCAAAGTATGCAGTACGTAATATTTTGGTAGAAAGACTGTTGGACAAACAGCGAAGCAAATATATATTAGAACAGCTAAAGCAAGTGATTTAAATAAACATAAAAGTAACTAGTGGTTTGGTATAATTTTAAAATGGCGGTAGTAAACGTCTAACGTTTAAGATATGTTGGATTTGGATTGGATATTAAGACATAAATAATGAATAAAATGCTTAAAGCCAAAAAAATCGTTAATGTTGTAAATTATATTGCATGCTCCATGAATCTACTCTAATTTAGAGTCTCTAAATTAGTATTGTTTGATATTAAATCGATTATGCCTTCACAATATTGATAATTTCAATTTACAGCCTGAATATTAAACGACTTTGCACATTATCGCCATAAATTCGAGATCAGTCATAATATTATATTGTTCCAATAACCTCATTGCACTATAAATATCCGTTGTAATAGCTATAAGATATAATTTTGACGGTTAGTGTTACTATCATATTATGAGGCGTTTAATTAAAAAACTCCACATTATTGTAATTAGTTTTTTTTTTTAAATAATTCAACTGTAAAATTTTTAGCCGCTACATTAGAAAATATTCAAATTTTGCCTAAAAAGAAAATAAAAAGGTTTAATTTGTAGGATATTTTCCGCTGATTTAAAATCTAAGTTAAAGACCTGCAGTCACTCACCTTTATTATATTAAATATCATTTCTGCTTATTATAAATTATAAACATTTCTTTATTAGGAAAAATCTTTGTAATAATTTCATCCCAGATACCTAAAATGTATATTCCAAAACTTCAGTCTGTACTTAGCTTTGATCAATAAACGAACTTGTATTTTTGTAACTAAATAAATTAATAAATTTATTTCTTTTTAAAAAACGTATCTTTGGGAACTCGGTAGATAATTTCTATAAATCAAGTTGACCGGAGATTTGTATTTTTGATTTTATTATATATTTAGTTCACCGTAACTTTCCTATTTTTTGAGGGATTCTTTTAATTTTAATAGGCTTTGTGTACTTTGAGTGATTTTTGCTGAAAATTTGAATTCGATCGAATAATTCTTTCTGGAATTATCGTGCTGGAAAAAAACGTCATACGGATGGACAGACAGACCGACAAATATATGGAAATTTTTAAAAGTTGTACATTTTGGTACAAAATTTTTAATTTTGGACAAAAATTTTTGGGGTCCAAAGTAAAAGAGCAGCGAGGAGTATAATAACAGTAATACATACTACTTAGTAATAATGATTAAAAAGTTGGTACATTGAACCCATATATCCAATTTTGACTGTTAGTAAATCGTAATGTTTCGATCTATGGTCATTTCTGTCAATTCTTGTTCCAAATTACGTCAGCTAATAACAGTTTGTAAAGGCATGTTCTCAAATTCAATGCTAATATTCAGTCCTTACACCAGGGATGTAAATACAAAATATTACGTCGGAACTACTGTAGTAGGGAGATGCTGCATTGACATGATCGTCGACGGGTCAGATTACTGAAAATGTTCTACATTGTCAAAAATTTTGACTTCAGCTTGGCGACCTTCAAATCTGCAAAGAATTAGGTTGTATGCGTGCCTTGTCCTTAACTCTAGACCATGCTAATGAGAACAGTTGATTTGATTTTAAGGATAAATGATAGGTTAACATAATGATTTTTTCCGTCTTATACACTTGAATTATGTGCCAAATTTAAATTCACTAGATGCAATCTTTTAGGCAGACTAACATCTCTACTCTAAATTTCTCTACTCCCTAACATCCCTACTCCATAACATCCCTACTCCACAACAACTCTACTCCGTAACATCTCTACTCCATAACATCTCTACTCCGTAACAACTCTACTCCGCACTATATGCACTCGATTAGCCACTTGTCTTAACTCAAATGAATATTTGTCATGCTAAGTCACTGTCAAATATGAATTTAATTTATTAATTACTTACTTATTAGTGCATATTAAGAGTACGCGGTCCTTGTGTCTTTTAGAATAATTCATTTATGATTGTTCTAGATTTGAATTTAAAGATAAACGTTTTCTTCGAAAAAAATAAAAGAATCTAGAAGAAGATTCTTTGTTCTTTGAACTGCTCATTTATTTTTAAGTGGCTAATAAAGTCCTTATAGTGTGGAGTAGAGTTGTTACGGAGTAGAGATGTTATGGAGTAGAGATGTTACAGAGTAGAGTTGTTGTGGAGTAGGGATGTTATGGAGTAGGGATGTTAGGGAGTAGAGAAATTTAGAGTAGAGATGTTAGTCTGCCATCTTTTAAACATTGTTAAAGAAAATTTGAATTCTTAGAATTTTATAACTCAAAGGACGTAAGACGATAACTTTAGTATTTTTTGCATTATATACTAATTTAACCAAGGAACCATTTATGTATTACAAGGGTTAAGTGAATTACTGAAATAAAGGAAATTAAATTTTAACGTAATATTAGCATAGTAGTCATGTAGTCATGTATTATAGAAAACTTTTAAAATAGTGTAAAAATAAAAAAGTACTTATAATGTAATAATTTTACATTACTAATAATGTAACTTCTTTACATGTAAGACATAACCTTACTCTTTTTTTACTCTAAATAGCGCTAAATGGCTGCATACTCATACACTCAAAAGAATTTCCAATTACCTAGTTTTGTTTTGTGTAAAATAACAGGTAAGTACATGTTTATTTGTGGTATATGCAAATTTCAATTAAATTCTTTAAGGAAATACAATCTTTATCATGAGTCATGATTCATGACGCAGTATATTCATAGAAATGAGGTTAAACTAACTAAACTAATGTTAGAAAAGTCATATTTCTAGAGAACATTCTGAAACCCCAAAAGTGAACTGTAATCTTCCTACAAACAATTTAAAACACTTTTGCACTCATATTAAAAATAATATTTTTTCTATTTATCCAGTCAGTGACTGTATGTCACAAATTGTTTTTAAAAATTTTCGCAATCATTTTATAGGGTTACATAATACAGATAAAAACGAGGACTGCAGTCCTGCAGTACCAACTACTACCCTAATTACACCTACAGAAAATGCTACTTATTTGGGAATTATATTGGATGATAGATTAAACTGAAATACTCATGCGGCATATATTAACACAAAAATTAAAAAAACTACTTACCTCTTTTACCAACTTAGGAACTATCTTAGCCTTAAGGTAATAAAATTGATGTACAAAGCCTTGGTCGAGTCTATACTACAATACGGTATAATTGTTTGGGGGGGGGGGGTCTATATGATAACGCTTTAAATAATTTACAAGTTACAGAAAACTATATTTTGAAAATAATAAATAAAAAAAATAAAAGAACCATTATATTCGGAAACACGGTCACTAAATATACGCCTCCTCTATGCAAAAGCTTCCATAATTTTTGTTCATAAAGAAAATAAAAACTTTGATTCAATTCTACATCAATATAACACTAGAGCTAATAAAAATAATAATGTAATAATTCATAAACTAACCAAAATCCATTCTCAAAGATTTATAAACTTTCTTGGTCCTAAATTTTATAATCAGCTGCCCTTGAATATTAAACAACTAAAAAAACTTCATCTTTTTAAAAAAGAAATCAATAAATTTGTGCTAGAAAACAATAAAAAAAATTATCCTTAAATATTAGAAGTATATTAATTACTCATCATGTTCTTCTCTGTTTCTTCTCTTTCTTATCATTTATTTGCGGTGATATTATATTATATTATATTATATTGATAGAATCAACACAATACAATCTACGCTTAGCGTGTTCCAAAATATAACTTTTTTTTTTTTTTTAAATTATGGATCTCAATATTTTTGATTTTCGTAATTGGGTAAATATAACTTTTTTTAAATATTTATTATATCTAAAATTGTACTTAATAACAATAAACTTACTTACTTACCATGTGATGAGGATAAACAAAGAGATGGACCAAGATAATTTAAATAAACATTAATTGAGCAAACTTTGCCTACAGACCCTTTTGTCAATGTACCTAACTTAATTTGGAGTATTTTTTTAGGGGCAAGCCACGGTTAAAAAACATCCAGTATATTATAATATATCATATGTATATTATAAAATAGATATATTTAATTTTGGGCATGCCCGCAACTATTTATCTAATTCTGACTGAAAACTATGTCGGACACTTTGACATTTATATCTCTCTAATATTCCTAAAGTCCAGTTCGTAGAACATGTTTGTTTATGAATACATTAAAGAGAAGTTATAACGTGTATTTAAATGCCTTATAACATCAAATACACTGCTCTACAAAAAAAGATTTTTTTTATTTGCCGGGGAGCTTTTAGTTGCGTCTAGCTATATTTGATGCGCTGATTTTGGAAGCTCGTTTTTTTGAGAGCACAGTGTTTTTTTGCCTATAGTTGTAGTAAAAAAAAATAATTTAGGTCTAATTTTATTTTGTTTTGCCATGGATTGATGTTCCATTAGTGGGGCTCTAATCCAAAAGAAGGGGATTTAAAATATCTTTATTCGTTTGTTTTTATTAGTGTTCTAAATTCAAAAAAATAGGTTTTTTCGCATTTTTTCGATATATTTTGATAAAATTTTTATATAAATACTAAAGATGCGACTCTAGTTTTTATAAGCAATACTAACACAAATATGCGGTTTATAAAACTAAAGAGTTTTAGATTTAATCCAGTAACAGAGTTTTTACCGGGGGTTATCGAAAAAAAAAACTTTTTCTACTTGCTTTAAAGCATTTAAATAACATTAAATAAACATTTAATAATTCAAAATATTGTTGTTCTGCTCCCCGTAAAATCTCCGTTACTGAATTCAGTCTATTTTTTTTTTATAAATCTCACATGTGTGTTAGTGTTGCCTATATGCCATATCTTAATAATAAATTTTCATGAAAATAAAGCGAAAAAATACGAAAAAATGTAATTTTTTGAATTTAGAAGTCTATAAAAAACAAACGAATAAAAATTAATTGAACCTTATTTTTTTTACTACAACTATAAGCAAAAAAAAAACAACTGTGCGTTATAAAAAAACGAGCTGATCGAGAACAACGAAAAAAGTTCCGAAATCACCGCAACTTAAATGGAAATACGTATTGTTAAAATAGAAAGTATTATTATGTGACAAAAAAAATATAGCAATAAATTTTAAAATTGGTCCAATTGACTATTTGCATTTTTTTTTTTAATTTTTAATCGTAAACAGTTTCGTATCCGTTGCTATATTATACTAACCCTGTACACCTCCCGTAACTTTTGAACGGAATGAGATATAAACTTCAAATTTGAAACATGTGTATCACACAATAAAATTTAAAAATTTATTATTTGCCATATTTTTCAATTTTTTATTCTCTAAGGCGGTCTTGTGATATGTCATTTTAAAAAGCTTTAAATTCTTTATTTAACTGTAAAGTTATTTATTTTTTAATATATTTTTTTGTTGAAGATTTTTTCTTCAAAATTATTCAAATTTTTAATATTTTGTGCATAAATATTGAAAATTTTACATGAACATGATAAATAATTAGTCTTAACATGATAATACACAATGTATTAACTTTTTTAACCTTGCCGTGTAAAATTTCCAAAATTAATTCTTTAAAAATATTGAACATTTCATTAATTTTGAAGAAAAAAAAATGTTAAAAAATATTAAAAAATAAATAGTTACATGGTTAAAAAGAAATTATAAGCTCTTTAAAATGACGTATTACTAGATCTAGGGTGCTATTTAAAATATTGTCCCCCACTGCCCCCCTGGCGCCGCCTTACCGAATAAAAAATAGAAAAATATAACAAATGATAGTTTTTGTTGTTTGATATACATACTCCAAATTTAAAGTTAATATCTTATCCATTTCATACGTTACGGGGGTGTACCATTTAAAAGAATAACCCTGTGTAGTTCTCGCAAAGATGGAAGTCGCTTGCAAAACAACTTTACACCACATTTCAAGAATGCTATGACAAAGAGACTTTGAATTTGAAACAAATGTTGTCTACTACTTAGAAAATCTTTGTTCCAAATTTTAAGTCCCTGGGTCAAAGCGTTTTTGAAATACATATCGTAGTGTAAAGTTATTTTGCAAGCGACTTGCACCTTTGCGAGAACTATATCATGCTTATTTTCAAAAAAGTCCACAGTAATCTTTTTAATGTATTTTTGCAAAAACAACTTGCCTTTTAAGTGAAAGCTAAAACATCGACTTTGTGTGGTGAGATTTGGCTACACGTATTACGTAGCCAGATACTTTTAAGATGTGGTAGGGTGGGCAGCTTATGTTACTGCGCATTTAAGGTTGAATGCTCATGAGATATTGTACTAGCTCTGACAAGTACTTACTAACAGTTTTGTATAATATTCTTATTTTCTTATTATCTCAGCAGTCATTATTGGTTTAGTTTTGGAAATAAGCCTTCCTCATATCCTGCCATTTTTTTTATTCTAATCTTCTACAGATTTTTCAGATCGTTCGTAAAAAAATTCCACAATGATAATATCAATAATATCACATATTATGTGATCAAGGGTAAAGTTTTTTTCTGATGCGAAGTCGAGTCAGAAAATCACTTAAGAACACTAAAAATAGTTCGCATACTTGGTGCATATAATATTTTTTCTACTACAGTAGGTTGGGCTAAAATTACCCAGGGTAATTGTGACATGTCCTGTTATAATTCTTCTAAACGAGTTTAAATCCAATCGAAATTTTACGCGCAATATTTAATACTGCCAAAAACCTAATTCCAGGGTTGGATTGGATCTAAACTAGTTTAGAAGAATTATAACAGAACATGTCACAATTACCCTGGGTGTCACATTTAGCCCAACCTACTGTACGCAAAGCTAGTACACACGTCCCCCCGAATGGAAATAGGTTTAAAAATAGCGAGTTTAAATGACTATTAATTATTTTAGCAAGTGGTCTGTAAACTTCAAAACCTTTGAGAACTAAATCCTAATGAGCGCCAGTTCTTAAATAGTGGTATGTTCTTCCACAGACTGCATGCTAAACAACAATAACAAACTGCAAATTCTTTTTCACAATTGTAATAGTGTTTTTGTTGCTGATTTTGATTTTGTTTATATAATTTTTGTATTAAATATATTATATTTGTCAAGCCTTTGTGTTTGTAAATTTACTATATATAACGTTATAACATATACTGCCCAAAAAAATCTTAAACAACAACACTGAACCAACATTGCAGATGTCTTAAAAACTAGTCTTCAGCTGGACACCGGAAATGAAATCCAGACACTTTTCTTAACGGTTTTATAGAGCAAGCATGTAACTTCTTCCTTTTTTTTGCCTTTTAAGCATGTAACTTAAATTTAAGCTATAGAAAACCTTTATAGGTGCTTCGATAATTTATTTATTATTAACCTAAAATGGCAATTTTTAATTTTTTTGAATTTTCGGCAGGGTATTTCACAAAAACGGCAAGAGAGGGAGAGATTTGATCTAAATAGAATTTAATTCAGCAAGAAAAACACTATTAGAATTGTGCAAAAGTATTTGCAGTTTTTTACTGCTGTTCACCATGCATTCTGCGGAAGAACTTTTACAAACTGAACCTCATTAGGATTTTGTTCTCAGAAGTTTTGAATTTTAGATACCCCTTGCTCACATGATTTATCATCACCATAGTTGAGCAACTCCAAATCATCATTATAGTTTTTAAATTATTTTGACCTAGATATCGGTTTCAAAAAAAAATCTTGAAAAAGTTAGTACTTAGTTGTTTTTTTTTTTACCCTTGTCAAGAAACAATGCTTAACAATGGTCAATAGCGAATGAGTTCATTAATTTTATTGGTAGCCAAGCAAACCAGCCTTGACTACGGTAGAGAATATGAGCAGCTGAACTGCAAAACTTAAAATATCCAAAGGAAGTTCAATTGCAAAACTTGACATATTCAGTTTTTGTGAAAAATGAGATTTTGGCTGTGTTGGGTAAAATACCTATACAGTTAGCGATTTGCGTTTTTTTTTGTTTTTTTTTTTTAATTTGTTTTGCAGTTGAACTCCTCATATCGTCGCGTATCTCAAAAATCTTTATTTTACAGGAAAAACATTTTAAAATTATTATTATGAAATTTCAGTTAAGTTTACCAGTTTTTCAAAAAATTAAATATATTTGAGATACGCCCTTTATATGCAAGACGACGATAAGAAAGCTATTACTTAATTAACTAGTAGAAGAAATGTATTATGTACAGTTTTGTGTTTGTGACTGTTATATACAAAATAAAGAAAACCTCTATTTTTCCAAATTCTGATGCAACTTACTTAATTGTTGACAAATGCGACTATTGTCTTTGCAACCTATTCAAATAAATGCGAGTAATTAACAAATTACATTTTACACCTCGGGGATTATTTTAAGTTTTGCCAAACAGAAAAGAAGTTGCAAACTAGAAATCTCGACACAAAAGTTTCCGTACACCTTTCGTAAAGTATTTAACACAACCCCATTAAAACAAATGATATACAAGTTTGCAGAAATTACTCTTTTCAAATTTACAAGCCCTTATTTGCCTCCAGACTAATTTCTCATTTGTAGATATAAAATGAGTTGTTATAACAACTCATAATATTACAATGCATGTCGGGACATAATAGCATGTTTAATGCTGCTTTAAAATATTAAATTTATATCATCAAGGTCAGATTCACTGGGTTCCAAGCGACATTTCTCCAAAAAGTATTTACAAACCGTCCCCTATTCTACGAAACGATGTAACTGACAAAATTTACAATTTTTTTGTTGTTGCATTTTCGGTCATTATACGACGTATAATATACGTCGGGAAAATGTGAAAATAAAAATTGTAAATTTTGTTAGTTGCATAAAAGTCATATCCTAATCTACTAAAATATTTTTTATTTTGACATATTTTGTTTCGTTAAAGAAATTATATTTAATAGGTTAAAATTTGGTCCTTAAATAAATTATATGATATTTTTTAACAAGCTCTAAAGATGTGTAATGCTACGCATTCCATTATATACTATTCACAGATATTGCATTTTTCCCAAAAAACACAAGTTAAAACTATTTAAAACGCAAAATAGAATATTGCTGCCAATGAAAGAATACTTCCCCTGTAGGTGGCCTACAAGAAAATCAAGTACCTATAATTTTTTTTTAAACATTTGTTTTTTTAAAAACGAGGTTTTGGGAAATTCTAAACTACCGTACAATACTATTCTAACGCTATGGGCTGTGAATACTATAATAATATAATTTGAAACATTATGAGGACAAGATCTTGGTTCGTCAAAGAGGGCCCCCCGAAATCCTAAAATTTTATACCAAAATCTAAAAATTTTTGAAGCTTCTCCGGGGCCCGAGTTCAAGGGGGGCCCGGCGTTGATAGTTTCTTTTGGTTTATAATAAATAGTTTATACTTTATTTTTACTCCCTCAGAACGATAAGGACACAAAAAAGCAAATATGCAGGCTCTTTTCCAAGTCGACCATACACCTTCAAATTCGTAAAAATTCAAATAGGCTATAAAATTTATAAAAAAAATTATAATATTATGAATAAATATAACAAGAATAACACTACACAGGTAAGAAATTAAACAATATTTATTCGTGCGAAAAAGGCTTTCTTTTCACACGCATGTGCGTGCGGAAAGAGTGATCTTTCCGCACGCTCGTAGGAAAATTTTTTATCACACAGTTTCGTTACCGTAGTAACTACTGAACGTTTTTGCCTATTTCAAGCCCCAGGCAATATTTGTTATTAATTACAAGTTGTTACAGTAAAATATAACGTTGTTCTATTATGTGTCCCAAACTTCCCTTCTCACAAAATAAAATCACTTTTAGCACATCATAAACTATTTTTTCTACAAACAATATTAAAAGTACAAATCAACGCATTTCTTACGTTATTAAATTTATAAAATATAATTTTGAAATCTAATTGTCTATGAAGTTTATTGGTGCTAAGGTAATAAAAGTTCGATTATTTGTTGACAAGTAAATGTTAGTGGCAAGTTCAGTGAAAAAGTCAAAATTTTAAAATATGGGAATCGTCAACGCTTTGGTCAAATTATTCTATGTTGAAGGCAATGATGAACATAAAGAATGAGGACATAAGCAAATATTACAAGCTTGTTGCTTTTTTGAAGCTAAAGGGCGGAATACCAGTGCCTTAAAATGACATTTTAGACACTGACAGCATGGGTTAAAAATTATACGTTTACTGACATTTGTAGAAAAAGATTTTTTATAAGCTTTAAGACTATTTTTTTAAACCATTATTCAACAATTTAAATCTTTAAAGGTAGTTTAAATAAATAATTAATTTGATGTTAATTTATTTTGACACAACAAATTCATGTTTGACATTTATAATTTTTAGAATAAAAAAGATCTAAATTAGTCAAATTTTATTAATATTGAATAAAAATAAGCTAATAAGACATTAAAATTACCCTAATTTTGCATTTTAGTTGATATTTGGTTATAGAATTACATTATCAAGCTTGTTACATTACTTACTAGAAAAGTGGTATATATTCGAGTTTCTGGTATATTAGAGACGAAAATATCCCGTCGTTATGACAATGCCTTGTTTTTATTGGTTGAAACCGATATTATGATAGTTGAAAAAATAGTCAAAGAAAGCCACTCTATTTCTTCCAAAAAATTTTTCAGTGAGAATACAATTTATATATATGTAGTATGCTGTACTGATAATTGAAAATACCTTACCCCTACGATGGTTTTTTACCCCTATTTTCTCTAATCTAAAATCGTGCTTATTGTTTGCTTTTTAATTTATAAAATATAATTTATTTGTGGATTAATACGTTTTAATTAAGAGGTATGTGTATTAAATATAAATTATATTCTCTCCCTAAATATCAATTCGTGATACTAGGTTAGGTACTGGTGCTTTTTTTTCAAATTTTACTCATATTAATCCCAATTTTTGGAAAATGCAACTCCTGCTAAAGCAGTCGTTGCATTTTCGTCATTGGGATTAATATTCGTAAAATTTATGTAAAAAACCACCGATAACTAACCTAGTATCACTTATGATATTACCCCTGAAAATATTTTCAAAAAAACTCATTAACTATTCTAAATAGAATTAAATTATCACTTTCCTATAACTTTATAACCAAAGCTAATAAAGTCCTGAGGAGTTTTAAGTGGAGCACCCTGTATACCTAGGTATTTTTTTTTCTTTTTTTTAACGGAAATTTTCTTTTTTTTTTCTTTTCTAGAACTAGAAGAAACATTTATGTTTTCTCAGCAGCATTATTTTTTGTTATAATGAAATAAAAACAGAATCTACCCACAAAAAGGCAGAATACTGTAAAAATCATTTGGTTAGGATGTTAGGATACGGGTAAATAACTTTTTATCCTGCAGGATTTTTTGGTAAAGACGAGCAAAACCAAATGGGTAACTTTTTCCTCAACACAATGTTTTACTTACAAATTGAATTCAGCTAGATTTCTTTTGTTTATTTGGTTGTTTTTTTTTTTATCCTTTTTAACTGCATCCGTTCAACTTAAATAAACTACTAAGTAACTAGGATATTTACAAAAAGCAAAAAGAAGATGGGTATATTTCCACCCGGTTTTATTTCATTTTTATTGCCAAATAAGTACACTAAACAAGCATTTCATTATTGACTCCTGCAATTAAAAGGCATTGGGGGATATAATAAGATAAATTGTATTAGAAGGTACAAAGAATTATAGATATAAGAGTAGTAAATAACAGGTATCAATGAAGGGTACACTGATAGAATAATAGCGTTATTAATACAACATATCGTCCATGATACTGCAATACCGCTTAACGTCCAATTGCAAAACCGCGTAACGTCTAACTGCAATACCGCGTAACTAATGAAAGTAGAAAATCAAGATTTTGCACAAGCATGATCTACACAATAAATGGCGTATATTGAGTTAATATTTGTGAGAAATAACCATTTTAAAAAGCCTTTTAAGCTTTTTAAATTTATTATTTCTCATTTAAAAATTCATCAAGTAGGTCAGATATTTATTTGAAAACCGCGTTGACAACAATTTGACGTATGAATTTTTAATTGTATTTTTTAATAACGCATATACAATGGATTTATGCTTAGAAAAATAAAAAAAATCCTACAGGCCTGTGAATTATGGTGTAAATAAACAATTTATAGGTTAAGTTTTTACGGTTAACCGTATCTAACTCACCACCGAACCTATGTTAGACGCGGTTACTGCCGGTTAGTGATGTCATCGCTTCCCCTCACCGTATGTAACCGATTCTCACAATAACGAGTTTCAGTAACCTGGTTAGTTCCGGTGACCCGACAAAAAATTGGCTATGGTAAATTTTAATCATAAAGCAATAAACCAAGAGAGCCCTCTTGAAAAATATATCGTGTAATCCTACGGTCCACCCTCTCACTCACATTGAGTGCGATGGAAGGTAAATAGGTGGAAATTCATGTTGACAGCAGCGAGTAGAAACCTAACCTCAATTCTTGTGTTTATAATTTCTGAATTTTATTACTTTATAAGCATTTAGTTTATATATAAACTAAATATAGTATTTTTTATATAATTTAGGTGAAAAAAATATAATTTTAGTTTTTTATTTCGAGTATATATAATTAGAAAAAAACTTGATGTGTAGAATTTTATTTCAGTTTATTAAAAAAAAAACAAAATTAGAGATCAGGTTGGGTCAATGGAAGCTTTTAATAAGAAAGATTAAATCTACATACTAAAAATTCGGTTTCCATAAGAAACGTGCCTATCTGTTTAACATAATGCTTATTTATAACCATTATGTTAAAAAAACTTATTTCTTTTACAAAAACCGAATACGATGTTGAAAATTTAAAATGGAAAAAGACGGATCCAATATATCGTCGAAATTTTTAGAAATTTTTGTGGAAAATTTGTGATTAAATATTTTTGAGGTTTTCGACTGATTTTTTGCCTCGACTCTGTCTCAGCAAAAAACTTTAGTTTCAAATACTAAAGACTTAGTATCTTAGTTTGTTGAATCATTATAATAATAATGACTAATGAATGGGTTGTTATCCTGAATAACAATTACCTTCCCTACTAGAGACTTAGTTCGCGTACTAGGTGCATAATATACTATTTTTGACCCAGCTTACCATATATTATGAAAGCTAAAGTGTAATCAACTATTACAGTTATTATTTTGTTAATAGTAACTTGAATAATTGACTCAATAATAAATTATTTTTGCGTATTTGGAAAATAACGTCTGTAGTTTAACTTGGTAATTAAAGCGTTATTAAACTTCTAACTAGAAATATCAAATTCTACTTTAATTAAATCTAATTGAATATGGAATTACTGTATTGTTAGCATGTATAATTTAATATATTTGACTTGCTATAAAAAATATAAATCACTGAAATATGAAATGACACAATTACTCTAGTGACCACCATTCGCCCATTTTTCCCATATAATAAAATTGTGTTTCTACACGGATGGAAATGTTGTTGTTATATAGGTGCCAATCATATTTTGTGATAACATAAATATATCATACCATACAACAACCAGTTGTAGAATTAAAAGGAAAACAATATGCAATTGTAAGAAATACAACAACAAATATTATCTTATGTTATAATATGACATTTAGTGTTGTACGATAATGTGCGTGTGTGTTGTAAAAACCATATATTTTTATCTGTGTACAAAAAAAAATTCCTGTGCCAGAGACTAGATCAACGTATTTTTATATTTTCGGGGTGGTTGAAACCGAATCTGGGGTTGGTTTAGACTCGGTTAGGTCGCATTTCGATGCTAACCTCAAAAAAATGATAAAAGTTGAAACATCTGCTCACTTTTTTGAGGTTAGGAACGAAAACGACCTGACCAAGTCAAACCAACCCGATTCGGATTTAGCGAATCCAAAAACGTACAGAAATGTTTTGTGTCGTTTGGGGAATCAGACTTTTTTTTTTCATGTAGGTACCTGTGCACTAGGGTGTAGTGTACTTTATATAGCACACCGGTCTGGAAACAATTTTTAGCTCAACTTTCATGTAACCCAAGTTTTTTGTCATAATTTAATTATTTAGAGCTTTGACACCTTTTTAAGACCACATTTAAAAAAATCTATCAATGCGTTTTTAATAAAAACGATTTCCATTTGTTTGAAAAAAATATGACATATTTAAAAATTATTTTAGATATTCAAATTTTACGTCAAAAAGTGAGAAAAAAGTTTTTATATACGTTTGAGCTAAATTGCTTCTTAAGGGAGCTAGCGTACTTTTAAAGGGCATTTTTAGATAATTTATCACTTCATATCTCAGAAACAGTTCAACTTATTGACATAAAATTTTTACTGAACTATAGAACCAATAAATGTAAACATTTAACATTTTATTTAAATTAAGTTTTTGACCAGGGGCGTAGATAAGGTGCCTCATAATTTATATGTAAAACTGTAAGTCCGCCCCTGCTAAAACATTTTTTTTTATATCATAAATTGATAACGTTTATTGGTTGTCTACTACAGTAAAAAATTCAAGTCAATAAGTTAAACCGTTCCTAAGTTATGAAGTGAATAATATTCTAAAAATGCCCCTTAAACGTGTTCTAGCCCCCCTAAGAAGCCATTTAACATTTCATAGAAACTTATTGTCTCACCTTTTGACGTAAAACCTGAATATGTATTTTTTTTTTTAAATATGTCATATATTTTTTTTGTTTAAACAAATAAAAATCGTTTTTTTCAAAAACGCATCGATAGATTTTTTTAAATTTGGTCTTAAAAAGATGCCAAAACTCTAAGTAATTAAAATATGAAAACAAACTTGGGTTATATGAAAGTTGAGCTAAAAATTGTTTTCAGGCCGGTGTGATAGGATACATAAAAATTTCGAAAAACTAAAATGCTTGGGGTGTAATTTTTTTCTTTTTAAAACTCTTCTATTCACTTCACTTCCATATACATATACATGTATATATACATATATGTATATACATGTATGTAGGTATATTTGTCCTCAAATTTGCCAAATGCTTTTTCACCCACTTAGAATATACTTAGAGAGCTGAAATTTGGTACACATGATTTTCTACCCTAACAAAATAATTAAATAAAGAAATCACAAATTCCAAAACCTTTCTTTTAAAAAATTCGTTTTTGTAAATTGGTATATCTTGTTTTCTACTTTTTAGTTATACATAATACGTAATCAATAGAAGGGTTTTAAGTTTAAAAACTTGTTTTTTTATATAGTTTTATTTACCTAAATGAAAAACGTGTGAAGTTAAACAACAATCTCACGTATTCTCAAGCATTTTAGTTTTTCGAAATTTTAATATATGCTATGAAGTAGGCTACGCCATACTGTGCACAGGCACACCAAAAAAGAAAGGTCTAGTTCCCCAGACGAGACCTACATTTCTATACGTTTTTGAGTGATAAAATGTTTCAACTTTCATCATTTTTTTGAGGTTAGCAATGAAATGCGACCTGACCGAGTCAAACCAACACCAGATTTGGTTTCAGCGACCCCGAAAATATAAAAATGCGTTGGTCTGGCACATGATTTTTTTTTTTTTGGGTGGCTGTATTATTTATCTCTCTTTGTTTAAATAATATAAATCTGCGTAAATATTGACAGGCCATTTTTGAAATAACATAAAATAATAAATTCAGTTTTTTAAATATAGAAAACTGGCAGTATTCAGTATATTTAATTATTAAACTTTTTGTGATATATGACAGCATTTTACAAATTAACAAATGCGTATGGGTTTTTGTTAATGAAAATTCGATAATATTTTATTTATTATTGGCATTAAAATTATCAGATTGCAATAATAATAAAACGATGGAATATTTATTTTATAAATCAATAATTACACACAGAGAAATGACAAAATATTACCAGGGACGATCCGATCATTTTGTCGTGGGGGTTGTGACGATAATATTTGCAAAAAAGATCCTCACCTCAAAAAAAAAAGCTTTGCCCAAACTTTTTTAAACTTTTTACAAAATTTTCATGACTAAAACAAAAAGGTCCTCACCTCAAGAAAAAAAAAAGCTTTGTCTGTCAGAGTTCATTGTACAATGAAGCAACGAAAATATTTTTTTAACCCCTAACCAAAATTTTCATGACTAAAAAAAAAGTCCTCACCTCCGAAAAAAAAAGCTTTGTCGGTGAGAGTTTCTACAACGAAAAAAATTTACCGACTACTGACTGATTTTGCCGAAACCCCCGCATGAATAAATAAAATTGAGACAGATGTGTATATCAGCATATTTATTAAAAATATATATAGTTAAACACTTAGCGCTTTGGATCAACAGACCATCATCAGGGCTGGGCTCTGGAAAAGTAAGAAAAGGGTAATCTTAGAAAAGATTTTTTTTTAATGCGAGTCTTTAGAATTTTGAGGTTACGAGAAAAAATGGGGAGGGGGGAGGAATTTATAAATCATAATAAATACTTTGTCAATTACTCTTAATCAGAATATATTTTTCCTACGTATTTTTGTGTGCTGAAAACAAAAAATAAAAATTTTATGCTGCTAGCTGAATTGGAACCCGGAGTAATTTATCAAGAGGTTCCGTTTCCACTGCGCCACAAAGGCGACTTATTATTATTCATTCAAATATAGTTTTTAAGAAACTACATATTATTTTAGTTATTATTTTTTTTTCAAAAAAAAAATATTTTGAAAGTTAAAATTTTATAAATCATTTTAATGTAAATTCTTTTATTTTACATATTATTATGAAAATCTGACCGTTATTTCTCTTTTTTTAATATTTGAGTAGCGCCTTCGCCATATTTCCAAAGATTTTTTTTAATTTTTACCTTTATTTTAAACTAAAAAAATATAATTTTAGTTTTTTATTCCGAGTATATATAATTAGAAAAAAACTTGATGTCTAGTATTTTATTTCAGTTTATTACAAAAAAACAAAATTAAGGATCAGGTTGGGTCAATGGAAGCTTTTAATCAGAAATATGAAATATACATACTAAAAATTCAGAATTTTCGACCGACAGCCAGTTTCCATAAGAAACGTGCCTCTCGTTTTAACATAATGCTTATTTATAACCATTATGTCAAAAAACTTATTTCTTTTACAAAAACCGAATACGATGTTAAAAATTTCAAATTGAAAAAGACGGATCCAATATAGCGTCGAAATTTTTAGAAATGTCATTAATTTTTGCGGAAAATTTGTGTGATATTAAGTATTTTTGAGGTTTTCGACTGATTTTTTGCCTCGACTCTGTCTCAGCAAAAAACTTTAGTTTAAAATACTAAAGATAAAAATCTTAGTTTGTTGAATCATTAAAATAATAATGATTAATGAGTGGTTATCCTGAATAACAATTACCTTCCCTACTAGAGACTTAGTTCACGTATACGTGCATAATATACTATTTTTGACCCAGCTTACCATATACAGGGTGGGCCAAAAAAAACCGGCCACTTTTTAAACCGTTACAACTTGTTTGCCTTTTCACCGATCTATACAAAATTTGGAATGAATATGATCAAAACATGTAAGATTCTGTAGATAATTTTAATTATTTAAAATATTATTATATTTTTCAGTAATAACGCTTTTTCTAAAGGGGTTATTTTAAAGCAGTGGGGATTAGAACAAAATGTAAAATTAAAAAAAAAATCGTCTTCATTATGTTAAGTGGTCTTTCCTTAATAGTTATGTATATTTTTCTTTTAACTTAAGATTGTATTTTATTTTTTATATTATTTTTTTGGAAAGGGTACAGCTAGCAGTAAATATCATAAAAACACGGATTAAGTAGTCTGTTACTCATCTCAAATTATTTTTGACATGTCTAAAAAATAATATGTCAAATTGAAAATTATTAAAAATCACGAATCAAAATTAAAAACATAATTTTAAATATATATTTTAAAGATGAGCAATAAATAAAAAACGAATATATGTATTTAAATTAAAACATTTGTAGATAAACAAGAAATAAGTGTAGTTTTGGTCAAAACGAGAAAAAATTAGAAACGTTAACATACGATGAAGGATAATGTGAATTTTTGTAAATCAATAAATCAGAATATGGAACTTTAACTGCCAATAGCCAACCAAGATCCTGTACCTACCATAATTATATGGTTTTATATTATTTATAATTAAAACAGTGTTTAAAATAATTAATTTTATTTGCAATGAAAATATAATACTTTTTAATTTAGCCAACAGTTAAATCTTGATTTATTTTAGCAATTTCTTGTTTTTTATGTTATGTTCATAGAGTGTATGGTACAATTTTTGAATGTGCATACTTCATTAGTAATTTTTCTGTTATTTCGTAACCATTTTCCTTAAAATATACATCTACAATTCAGCTTTTACTTTTTTTTATTATTTTTTTATGTAATTCGACATTTTCACAGATTTTTGGTCATTTTGATTATTTTTTGAGAGATGTCAGATAAATAACACGCCTACTCAATCAATTTTTTAGTCTTAAAAATTAATTTATTGCAATATGTATCCTTTCAGAAAAATAAGAATAAAAAATAAACTATAATTTAAAATTAAAATTTAAATATACTTACCTAGTGAAGAAAGACCACTTAACATTATGAAGACGAAAAATTTTCAAATTATACATTTTGCTCTAATCCCCACGGCTTTAAAATAACCCCTTTAGAAAAAGCCTTATTACTGAAAAATATAACAAATTTTAAATAATTAAAATTACCTAGAGAATCGGACATGTTTTGAGCCTATTCATTCAAAATTTTGTATAGATCGGTCAAAAGGCAAACAAGTTATAATGGTTTAAATAGTGGCCGGTTTTTTTTGGCCCACCCTGTATTATAAAAGCTAAAGTGTAAACAACTATTACAGTTATTATTTTGTTAATAGTAGCTTGAATAATAAATTATTTTTGCGTATTTGGAAAATAACGTCTGTAGTTTAACTTAGTAATTAAACTTCTAACTAGAACTATCAAATTCTACTTTAATCAAATCTAATTGAATATGGAATTACTGTATTGTTAGCATGTATAATTCTGGGTTTAATATTTGACTTGCTATATCAAAACTGAAAAATAACTCTAGATAAAACTAGGGTGGCTTGATCAGTTGTTACTTTGTCTAGTGTTTTCTTTCGTTGTTAGCCGGTTGGGTTCCTGGAACATCTCGACAAACGATATCAAACGCCCAAACCAACCAACAACAGAAACACACCAACTAGAAAAACAACTGCTCGAGTGACTATTGAAATAAACGAACTTGTGTTACATCATGTTAAAGACTAGAACATACATAGTTGTATTCAGTTTTCTTTTTAATACAAAAATTCACTATTTTGGTTAGTAAAGAACTTTTAACTTTAAAACCTTATTTTTATACGGTAACCTTTTGAAATCGTTTTAACCGCTTCTATAAGGTTAAAGAACATGATACTAGCGTTAGATTTTGTTAACATCATTAGACCACCTATTTTTAGCACTAATTCTTTAGGATTTAAAATGTCTAATTTATTATTGATTCGCTCTATATTCACTCTCTTCCAATCGCTACCCTATCTTTCCACACCTTCCTAAATCCAAATAATGGTATACCAAATAATTATTTATTATAACTACGCTCACATAATTTTTAGGTAAGAAAATTTACATATTTTACCTGAAAATGGGATTCAATACAGGCAAAAAATATTTTTGTTATATATTATCATTATTATTGTTATTAACAATAGTTGTTATCTTTCAGCTTTGATAAAGCCCCCAAAGAGGGGAGAAACGTTAGCCATATAATAAAGTGACGCATTAAAACCTGCCAAAAAATCCGAGTTTTTTTTACAAACCAGAAAATTACATTCAAAGTTTGGCAACCTATATGGTATTTACCTACAATTATTTACGATTATAATCGTTTACATACCATTGTTTACCAGTTATCATAGTCAATGTATTGCATTTCGTGTTATGTAACTAGAGTTCAATGGAAGTTAGTCGCTGGCACACAATGCTAGACCGAAGCGGCAATATTTCGGCAGTTTGCCGAAGAAATCCACTTAAAATACTGTTAGAAGCCGTTTAGCAAAGTGATTTACACGAAAATTAGGATTTATTAATACTAACTTGAACTAAGAAAATTGTCCAAGAAACGTTTAGATATAATCTATGGCGGAAATTTTCTTAAAAGCTATTCACAATTTTTTGCTTGAAGTCTGCAAAAATATAATTAACTATAATTTATATAGGGTAAAATTTGTGTAAACAAAGAAAAACATAATCTGCCTTTAAATGGAAACTACTCATTTAATTCAAATCGTCTTTTTGCTTGGCTAAAATCATAAGGAGTTCATCTGCACTAAATCACATTTTTCAGTATAAGCCAAAAACTAATAATTTCTAAACGGCACAAAAGTTATTTAAAATTGTAGTTGATTCTGATAGACAGTAATAAGTATACAGTATACATAATATCACTTAAATCAAATTCGCTGTAAATCACTAGATAATTTAAAAGCTATTTGAAGATGATCCCCTTTTGATCCGGCACGTGCGGATGGCCTCCTTTTGATCCGGCAAAATTAACATGATTGTACAATATTTGTATATAGGGATTTTTGAGGTCGCTAAGTGTAAATATGATAATAAAAATGTTCTTACTCCACCCCGGGAGGGGGGAATATTTTTTAAATGTTTTAATATTTTCAAAATTTGTATATAGGGGTTTTTGAGGTCGAAGAAACTGAATATGATAATCAGTTTTTTTGTCCACACCGAGGGGATGGGAGGTAATTAATCTTAAATGTTTACAATATTTTCGTGAAAATTGGTATATAGGGGTTTTGAGGTCGCTAAAAATTAATCTGATAATAACAAAATCTAACCCACCCCGGAGGGCGGGGGTAATTAATTTTAAATATTTACATTATTTTAGTGAAAAATGGTATAGAGGGGTTTTGAGGTAGCTGAAATTAAATAAAATAATAAAAAAAATCTTACCTCACCCCCTGAGGAGCGGGGGTAGTTTCTTTCAAAATTGGTATATTGTGTTTTTTTATGAGATTCAGTTTTAGCGGCCTCTAAAACTCCTATGTACCAGTTTTCACGAAAACATTGTAAACATCTAAAAATGATTACCCCTACCCCTGGGGGTGTAATTCGGAAAAAAAAATTATCAGATTTAGTTTCACCGACGACATCTATATGCCAATTTTTACGAAAATATTAAAAACATTTAAAAATAATTAACCCCCGCCCCTGGGGTGCAATTAGAAAAAAAATAATTATTAGATTCAGTTTCGTCGACCTCAAAAACCCTTATATAAAAATTTTGACGAAAATATTAAAAACATTTAAAAATATTTAAGTGTCCTTTGTCAAATTTTCTTTTTGCAGAATTATTTGTTAGTCACGTTTCACGAAACATCTAAAAATGATTACCCCCTACCCCTGGGGGTGTAGTTAGGAAAAAAATATTATCAGATTTAGTTTCACCGACGACATATACTTATATGCCAATTTTTACGAAAATATTAAAAACATTTAAAAATAATTACACCCTCACCCCTGCGGGGGTAGAGTTAGAAATTTTTTATTATCAGATTTAATTTCAGCAACCTCCAAAACCCCTAAATACCAATTTTCACAAAAATATTGTAAACATTTAAAAATAATTAACCCCCGCCCCTGGGGTGAAATTAAAAAAAAAATAATTATCAGATTCAGTTTCGTCGACCTCAAAAACCCTTATATACAAATTTTGACGAAAATATTGAAAACATTTAAAAATATTTACCCCTTACCCCCGCGGGGTTGGATTTAGAAATTTTTTTTTATTAGATTCAATTTCAAGAACCTTAAAAACACCTATATAGCAATTTCCAAATTTTTGTGAAAAAATATTGTATGTTTTAGTTTGATTTTTTTATTAAACCAAGGCTTTTCCTCCAAGGCTTTTTAAGCAGGAAAAAAAAACAGCAATGCAGAGTTCCAGGGCCCTTCTATAACTCAAAATTTGAAATTATGTCATTATTTTTTGCTTAATAAAAAGCTACTTGAATGTAATTCAGATGACCCCCTTTTGATGCAGATTGCGGGTTTTGATGCGGCACCAGTATTTTAAATTTAAACTAAAATACTTAAATTGCACTTTGGCAAAATTTCTTTTTGCAGAATTATTTATTAGTGCCCACCGTTGCTTAAGCTATGAATAACTCTTTTTTTTAATGCAGATATACCCCCTTTTGATCCGGCACTCCTCAAGTGTCCATTAGAAGATTTCTTGGAGGATTTTGCCCAATTTTTTTTTCCACCTTTCACAAGAATTTTTAGACCTTGATTTTTTCTGAAAATGTCTAGTCGATCGGATAATTCTTTCTTGAGTTATCATGTCCACACAAAAAAGTGACATCAGACGGAGATTTTAAAAATTACTTATTTTTTTGTTGAAACATAGTATCCAAGAATTTTTTTATCTGGGACGTGTTTTCGGAAATTAAAAAAGTTTCAAACTACTATATTATACTTATCTAGCACTAGTGAGTAGTATTCCTTTTTCTAAAATGGAGGCTGATGATACTCATAGACCTATGGTCACCATGTTTTTTTACCTAAAACAAATTTAATGTTTGGAGTTTCCCATAAATCGACAAACTGATATTTGTTGTGTTTTTTCTTTTAATAATTATAATTATAATTATAATCAAACACGATAAAGTAAAATTTTTTCGATTTTTGAGTAACTCCAATGTTATCTGTGTTTAAGCTAGGTAATTGAAGTCTGTGGAGGATTGATGATTTTCTTTAATGTGGGGATTAAGGAACAAGGTTATTTAAAAGGAACTTAGTTCACCTTGAAAGTCCACTTAGACCCATTTGATGCAAAGGCTCATGAGACGAACTCCGCTACAGCTACTGTGGTCAGTTCCCAGCTGACTGAAATTTAGTTTAGCCCACCTCCAAACTATTTGTTACTTTTTTATGGATTCTTACAAAAAAAGTTTATACTTTTAACAGTGTATTCGTTACGGCTTCATTAGATAATTAAGTTTATTGTTTTTAAATGGCACACTTACCTTGTCTATTAAAACACGCAGTAAGCAAGTTTTGCAGTTTGAAAACTTAGTTTATTGCTCTTAGACAGCCGCTCTTCAGAGGCGCGTAGCAAGCAACATTTCTTAAGCCATCAATAACTCATTTTTTTTTTAAATGCAGATGTACCCCTTGTGATCCATTAGAAGATTTCTTGTAGGAGTTTACTCAATTTTTTCAGATATATATTTTTTTCCATTTTTCTCAAGAATTTCGGATAATTCTTTCTTTAGTTATCATGTCCGTACAAAAAAGTGACATCAGACGGACATTTTCAAAGTTAATTATTTTTTTGTTGAAACATAGCATCCAAGAATTTTGTATCTGGGAGGTGTTTTCGGAAATTAAAAAAGTTTGAAACTACTTTATTATACTTATCTAGCTCTAGTGAGTAGTATTCCTATTTCTAAAATGGAGACTGATACGCATAGACCTATGGTCACCATGTTTTTTTACCTAAAACGACCTCAATGTTTGGAGTTTCCCATAAATCGACAAACTGGTATTTGTTTTTTTTCTTTTAATGATTATAATTATAATCAAACACGATTAAGTAAAATTTTATCGATTTTTGGGTAACTCCAATGTAATCTGTGTTATAGCTAGGTAATGAAGTCTATGGAGGATTGATAATTTTCTTTAACGAACAAGGTTATTTAAAAGGAACTTAGTTCACCTTGAAAGTCCACTTAGACCCATTTGATGCGAAGACTCATGAGACAAGCGCCGCATAGCTACTGTGGTCAGCTGACCGAAATTTAGTTTAGCCCACCTACAAACTATGTTTTACTTTTTTATGTATTCTTAAAAAAAAGTTTATGCTTTTAACAGTGTATTCATTACGGCTTCATTAGATAATTAAGTTTATTGTTTTTAAATGGCACACTTAACTTATCTATTAAAACACGCAGCAATCAAGTTTTGCAGTTTGAAAACTTAGTTTGTTGCTCTTAGACAGCCGCTCTTCAGAGGCGCGTAGCAAGCAACATTTCTTAAGCCATCAATAACTCATTTTTTTTTAAATGTAGATGTACCCCTTTTGATCCATTAGAAGATTCCTTGGAGGAGTTTGCTCAATTTTTTTTTTAGAGATATATTTTTTTCCACTTTTCTCAAGAATTTTTAGAACTTGATTTTTTCTGAAAATGTCTAGTCGATCGGATAATTCTTTCTTGAGTTATCATGTCCATACAAAAAAGTGACATCAGACGGACATTTTCAAAGTTACTTATTTTTTTGTTGAAACATAGTATCCAAGAATTTTTTATCTGGGACGTGTTTTCGGAAATTAAAAAAGTTTCAAACTACTGTATTATACTTATCTAGCTCTAGTGAGTAGTATTCCTATTTCTAAAATGGAGACTGATGATACGCATAGACCTATGGTCACCATTTTTTTTACCTAAAACGACCTCAATGTTTGGAGTTTCCCATAAATCGACAATCTGGTATTTGTTTTGTTTTTTCTTTTAATGATTATAATTATAATCAAACACGATAAAGTAAAATTTTGTCGATTTTTGAGTAACTCCAATGTAATCTGTGTTAAAGCTAGGTAATTGAAGTCTGTGGAGGATTGATGATTTTCTTTAATGCGAGGGTTAAGGAACAAGGTTATTTAAAAGGAACTTAGTTCACCTTGAAAGTCCACTTAGACCCATTTGATGCAAAGGCTCATGAGACGAACGCCGCATAGCTACTGTGGTCAGTCCCCAGCTGACTGAAATTTAGTTTAGCCCACCTCCAAACTATTTGTTACTTTTTTATGGATTCTTACAAAAAAAAGTTTATACTTTTAACAGTGTATTCGTTACGGCTTCATTAGATAATTAAGTTTATTGTTTTTAAATGGCACACTTACCTTGTCTATTAAAACACGCAGTAAGCAAGTTTTGCAGTTTGAAAACTTAGTTTATTGCTCTTAGACAGCCGCTCTTCAGAGGCGCGTAGCAAGCAACATTTCCTAAGCCATCAATAACTCTTTTTTTTTTAAATGCAGATGTACCCCTTTTGATCCATTAGAAGATTTCTTGTAGGAGTTTGCTCAATTTTTTCAGATATATATTTTTTTCCATTTTTCTCAAGAATTTCGGATAATTTTTTCTTGAGTTATCATGTCAGTACAAAAAAGTGACATCAGACGGACATTTTCAAAGTTAATTATTTTTTTGTTGAAACATAGCATCCAAGAATTTTTTATCTGGGAGGTGTTTTCGGAAATTAAAAAAGTTTGAAACTACTTTATTATACTTATCTAGCTCTAGTGAGTAGTATTCCTATTTCTAAAATGGAGACTGATGATACGCATAGACCTATGGTCACCATGTTTTTTTACCTAAAACGACCTCAATGTTTGGAGTTTCCCATAAATCGACAAACTGGTATTTGTTTTTTTTCTTTTAATGATTATAATTATAATCAAACACGATTAAGTAAAATTTTATCGATTTTTGGGTAACTCCAATGTAATCTGTGTTATAGCTAGGTAATGAAGTCTATGGAGGATTGATGATTTTCTTAATGCGGGGGTTAACGAACAAGGTTATTTAAAAGGAACTTAGTTCACCTTGAAAGTCCACTTAGACCCATTTGATGCGAAGACTCATGAGACAAGCGCCGCATAGCTACTGTGGTCAGCTGACCGAAATTTAGTTTAGCCCACCTACAAACTATGTATTACTTTTTTATGTATTCTTACAAAAAAAGTTTATACTTTTAACAGTGTATTCGTTACGGCTTCATTAGATAATTAAGTTTATTGTTTTTAAATGGCACACTTACCTTGTCTATTAAAACACGCAGCAAGCAAGTTTTGCAGTTTGAAAACTTAGTTTGTTGCTCTTAGACAGCCGCTCTTCAGAGGCGCGTAGCAAGCAACATTTCTTAAGCTATCAATAACTCATTTTTTTTAAATGTAGATGTACCCCTTTTGATCCATTAGAAGATTTCTTGGAGGAGTTTGCTCAATTTTTTTTAGAGATATATTTTTTTCCACTTTTCTCAAGAATTTTTAGAACTTGATTTTTTCTGAAAATGTCTAGTCGATCGGATAATTCTTTCTTGAGTTATCATGTCCATACAAAAAAGTGACATCAGACGGTCATTTTCAAAGTTACTCATTTTTTTGTTGAAACATAGTATCCAAGAATTTTTTATCTGGGACGTGTTTTCGGAAATTAAAAAAGTTTCAAACTACTGTATTATACTTATCTAGCTCTAGTGAGTAGTATTCCTATTTCTAAAATGGAGACTGATGATACGCATAGACCTATGGTCACCATTTTTTTTTACCTAAAACGACCTCAATGTTTGGAGTTTCCCATAAATCGACAATCTGGTATTTGTTTTGTTTTTTCTTTTAATGATTATAATTATAATCAAACACGATAAAGTAAAATTTTGTCGATTTTTGAGTAACTCCAATGTAATCTGTGTTAAAGCTAGGTAATTGAAGTCTGTGGAGGATTGATGATTTTCTTTAATGCGGGGGTTAAGGAACAAGGTTATTTAAAAGGAACTTAGTTCACCTTGAAAGTCCACTTAGACCCATTTGATGCGAAGGCTCAAGCGTTGCATAGCTACTGGGGTCAGCTGACCGAAATTTAGTTTAGCCCACCTACAAACTATGTATTACTTTTTATGTATTCTTAAAAAAAAAAGTTTATACTTTTAACAGTGTATTCATTACGGCTTCATTAGATAATTAAGTTTATTGTTTTTAAATGGCACACTTACCTTGTCTATTAAAACACGTAGTAAGCAAGTTTTGCAGTTTGAAAACTTAGTTTAGTGCTCTTAGACAGCCGCTCTTCAGAGGCGCGTAGCAAGCAACGAATTTTGAGTTTTCTCAGGAGGCTTAGGATGTTGGATTAGCGGTTTAAGACAATTAACGCTCGGTGGTACAAATTCGCGCATTCGCCAGTACCTATCTTTACCACCCTTTCACCCCTAGATGTTGCAGCACTGTGGTTCGCAAGTGGACCTTCAAAGCCGAACAAAACATTTTTTAAAACTCGGCCAAAAAGCCGAAATAATAAATGTAAATTGCATTAAATGTACACGGGATGATATTTTAAAGGGTAGTAGTGGATGGAAACAGAACACTCCTGTTAGTTTTTCACCGGGTGATCTTGAATTTCAGGGGTGAGTTGCTTAGTATGCATCTTACGATAAAAATGCACATAACCTATTTTGTTGAGGAAATTTCCAACAATTTTCGTTTGGATGATTTTTTTAATATATTAATAACAATCGAGTTAATTTAAATATAGCCATTTTGGATGTGAGATTGGTTTTTTCCATTTTTCAGTCAAATTATTTATCCGATGATAAAAGTGGTTATAAGCAAACTTGTAGCCCTTAAAATTCTCTATAAGTTTCATATATTATCAATTTTTATAGGTACTTGGTAAGGTTACCACTGTAACCGTAATAAAATTTATAAATAATGCATAATATATAAAACTTATAGAGAATTTCAAGAGCTACAAGTTTGCTTATAACCACTTTTATTGTCCGATGAATAATTTGGCTGAAAAATGGAAAAAACCAATCTCACCCCCGACATGGCGATTTTTGAATATTTATAACTCGGTTGTTATTAATATATTAAAAAAAATATTTCAGCAAAAATTGTTGAAAATTTCATCCTTAACAAAATTGGTTATATGCGTTTTTATGTTAAGATGCACATTTTGCGAGATAACCGCCCCTAAAATTCAACCCCTAAAATTCAAGGCGCAAATGGCCCGGTGAAAAACTAACAGGAGTGTTCTGTTACTATCCACTACTATCCTTTAAAATATCAGCCCGTGTACATTTATTGCAATTAAACATAAGAATTACTCGTTATTTGACTGGACTAATGTATCTGTGCAAATAAAAAGTTAAGGATTTTAATTAAACACATCATATATATTTAATAAGTCCAGATGCATCTAGCAATGAGAGTTAAGGTTGGTTCATCCAACAGTTAATACTAAACTAAGAACTGAACCAATAAAACGAAATATGACAAATAAATCTTACATTTCATTGGTGAAATTCTTAGTTAGTTAACTGTTAATTATTTGGTAAACTAATCTTTATAGGATAATAAAGAGTAGATCGGTCTACTCTTTATTATCCTGTTAGGTGGCTACCACTTTGTTTATTTATAACGGCTACAGAAGGTGTTTACGCTCGCCTCCGCCAAAATTGTAAATGGCAAATGTTGGGTTTGGAGTTTTTATGTATTTTGACCTGAGGAATCGTATTCCAAAAAATAAAATTACAAAAAAGATACACAGAAAAAAGTTTGGGACAAAAAATTAATAAGGCCCTCCAGTGTCGCACACCCCTGTTTAAAATAAGTACATGAAGATAGCATACGAAGATGGGCCTTATTAAGGTTAGTTTACATTCAAAACCTCGTTGCTGTATCTCAAAGCGTTCCTGAGTTATTAAATAAAAACCCAATTTTTTAGCCATGCCCCCCCAGCAAAATATATTAGCATAGAAATACCTTCAAAATTATATTTTTGGTGAATGCACAATTTTTTTCCTTAAAATGAAATAAATCCGCCCCTGACCTACGTCCATAGGAAATTACGGTCACTCTTTATTTTTTATAGGAATGCAACAAGAATATCAAGGTCGCATCATAACTTAAATTTTGCGCCGCAACATTTCATAGGTTTTGTCATTTTATTAAATTTTTCTGTAATTTACAAGTGATTTTAAATTTTAAAATATAAATAAGTACATATGCCACTGGTCGAATCACACTCCAGTATACCCGATTACTTGGGAGATTAGCTCAGCGGTCTAAGGCATCGATATAGCATTGACACTGAGCTAACGATCGTGAGTTCAAACCTCACTGGCGCCGATTGCCTTTTTCAGTTAATTAATAATTAAAATTTGGCGAAGGCGTACTCCCTAGATATATTGGTTCAAAAGTCAATTAAAGCCGGTGGTTCCCTCTACTACTAGCCCACACAAGTCCTGAACTTAGGGGATGCTTAATTAAGTAGAATAGTACGAGGTTAAAAATAAACATAAACTTGATTCTGCGCGCTGTGACGTCATATTGCTATTATCTTGCTGAATGGACTTTATTTGTTGCGCTAATTACATTTTTGCTGAAGGCTCGTCTGTTTACTTTTGTTATAAGAAAAATACTTTTGCTGAAACTTCAAACAAAATTTTGATATAATTTTTAAAATCTATTAAAAAAAAGCATCCCCATAAACCTTAATAATTATTATTACTCTTTAATAATTATTACTCTTTAAAGAGTAGATCGGTCTACTCTTTATTATCCTGTGTGGCTATCATTTTGCTTATTTGAAACGGCTACAGAAGGTGTTTACGCTCGCCTCCGCCAAAATTGTAAATGGCAAATGTTGGATTTAACAAAGAAAATAGACGATGGATACTTGTCAGGGATGATGCAAAGGGGGTTGGGGGGGGCGTTATCCCCCCATTTACGATTGAATTGGGAAAATCCACTAACCGGTTTGGAGAAGTTTTGAAATTCGCACTATAGTTGGAAAAATTGAGTGGTAGAGTTGTGAAATTTTTACATTGTGTTTGTATTTTGGTCGGTAAATTTATTAGTTGGGAAAAATGGCGGTGCAGTTGGAAATTTTGTTGTAGAGGTGAGGATCTTTTTTTTTAGTAATCAAAATTTTTTGTCAGGGGTAAAGCTGTTTTTCCAACGAAAAAAAAAAATCCCTAATATTTATTTGGGAAATTTTTGACCTAAACAGTTTCTCGGAGGGGAGATTTGCCATAATAATTCTTAGATTTTAGTAAAAATTAATCAGACCTTCCTCTAGAAGGATTCATTTTACGTTTCCTTTGTTAATTTTGGTCATCTAAATTTTGAGTGACCTATTTATTAATGGAAAAAAATCATGTGGGTAATGTTCCATTTTACTTTCTGTCATAAATGTGAAGCAAATATGCAAAAACCGATAAATCCACTTTTTGCATATTTTGACCTATCAATTCTTACTAATATGTAGCACTTTTTTGATATAGCGCACCATAAGCAAGCAAAAGCCGATAATTATATGACCCATGAACAGTTTTCGCCAGTTTTAGGATTTTTTTTTTTTTTGCGATTACGCTGTATAAGTTTTCTTCTATCTCAAAATTAGACAACATGGATTTATCTCCATGATTTATTTCAAAATAAATGTCATATCAGGTAGTTCAGTTAGTAAGTTTAGATTTTAAACCAAAGTGCGTCGTTTTATTTAATCTTGCTGTGAACATATTCACATAATTTCGGATTAACTCCTCGTACTAACTTCTCGCGGAAAATTAAAACGGCTAAAGTTTCTCGGCTTTGTCTTTTCAACGGCTAACCGCTAAAATACTAATCTAAAATTGTAAATTACAGGTGTATTTAATGCACAAGTATACCTGTTATACACAAGTATACTGCCAGGCTTTAAATTCGGGACACCTAAAAAATTTCCATTTTTAAATTCAAATATTTTGAAAACTACTTAATGGATTTGACTGATTCTTTTTTTGTTTTAAAGCTTAAACATTTTCTACTTTCGTTTTTATTTATAATGATTAATTTTCTTTTGTATTAACAGCAACAAATAATGTACAACTATGTTTTGGCCCATATTCTAGGACTTGCATTGTAAGCCCCTGCAACTGTTTATCAAATTGTTAAAGTCTCTCTTATTGCCGCAGTTTTAATGAATATTTTCTTTTTTATTTTTTTATATTTATACTTCTGGTTTAGGAGATATCAGAACTGTTTTTCTAAATCTTAAAAATAATAAAAAATGACGCCGCAGGCGAAAATTTCTGCACATTTTTTTAAACTATATTATTTTCTGACGGTTTTAAATCTAATTAGATTATGTAGTAAAACACAAGTTTTAAAAACATAAATGAAAAAAAAAATAAGAACTAGCGTCGCAGGCGAAAAATTTTACAATTGCTATGATTTATTTAAATTTTAAAACAGTGGTATAGATTTAAATGCAAGACAGTTCTAGCACCACGGGCGAATATTTTTACAAATTTCATAGTCTTTTTTAATTCTAACAGTGTAAGAATTTAAAGTGTCACTTAAATGCAAGAGAGCTCTAGCGCCGCAGGCGAAAATTTTTACAAATTTATATTAAAGTTTTATAACCCTTAAATAAGAAAAAACAAAGAAAGCTCTAGAGCCGCAGGCGAAAATTTTTACGAATTTGAAATATAAATAAAGTATAAACTGTTTAGTATAAACAAACTATAAACTTTTTTTTATTAACAAAAATAAATTATAGACGCCGGGCCCCCTCGAAAACGGGCCACGGAAAAGTTTTAAAAATGTTTAGATTTTTGTATAGAATTTTAGGGTTTCGGGGAGGTGGCCGTTATGTAACATGTTGCATTGTAACATGTTAACATTGTTACAATTGTACCTCTACGATCTGTTACAATCGTCCCCGATCTGTATTGAGTTAGAAAAATAATTTTACCGCCATTCAATATAAACATAACCTTACAATAAATACACCCCAGTCTAAGTAATGCTTTGGCAATTTATAGTGATAATTAAGAATAATTTTGATGTATTTTGGCTGGCTGATTAAAAAATGTCTAAAAAAGATCAAAATTACCTACCGAGCTAATTTTAAAAAATGTTCGTTTAATATTTTAGTAAATTGGTGTTCACTTATTAAACAACACTGACATATGCTGCTGCGCAAGCTTCAAATCATGTGCTAGGGGCAGGCGATTTGAAAGTTGTTAAGCACAATTTTTTAGCCCTGTTACAATTGACCCACGTTACAATTGACCCCGACCTCCCCTAATGAATGGCTACAATACTCTAAATGTTCTTCGGATAGGTGAAGTTTTCAAAAAATTAGCAACACATCAAAATCAATTTGGAGATTACTGTAAAGCTACATAGGGTAATCAAAAGTAACTTGTTTTATATTAAATAACACCAAGTTTGGTAGATCAGTTTTTCTCGTATATGCACGTATTCCTAAACATTCACAATAGAATAGAATAGAATAGAATTTATTTGTGCCATAAATTATAAAAATTTTACACACGTCAATCAAAATAATGATTGTGACTGTACATGATTAAAATTGTAATTTTACATAATTAAAATTATAATTTACACGATTAAAACTGTAATTTTACACACGTATTGTTATTAAAATTTCACATAAATAAAAAAAAAATGTTACATAAAACATACTTAAAAAAAACTAAATTAAAAAAGTCCATCAAAGATAAAAGATCACACTATCCCACAAAATGAAATTTTTGAAGCATACTTTTTTTTTTGATATAAAGAATTTTTTCTCCTGATTCTTAATATTTTTTTAGATTTAGAAAAAAAAAACACCTTTTTTAATGACTAGAATTTCCGGTTTCGCCGGAAATAAAAAAAGGCACAGCTCCACCATTTTTACAGAAAAAAATTTGATTTTTTTTTGAGGTTGTCCGTTTACTATTCCTTTATAACGTGCCTTGTTGAAAAAAAATTTAAAAAAAGTCCTTGTGCCTTAAAAAATTAAGAAAATTAATAAGACATAACTTTTTAAAAAACTGCTGTGATCGACATCTACATTTTTTCAAAAATTATGAAAAAAAACAGATACTCTTACTCCAGTAAACAAATTTGGGGGGTGAGACCTCAAAATTTTTGATATTAAAATTTTGGTGGGTCATATTGGTGTTAAAATTTTCGACACGGAGCACTTACTTTTACCTAAAAAAAAAACAGCGATCGATATTTAAAAAAATCTTTCAACATCCTAAAGGCACATCCTTTTTTTTATAAAGTCATCCAAATTTAATTAAAAAATATTTAATAATACAAGATCTACAGACATTTAAAAAAAATGTTTTTTTTTCTTAAACACCCTGTATATAAAAACTGTGCGGTCGTAGCCCGAAAGATGGGTTATGTCAGAAAAAAAGTATATTTTCTTTGTGGGACAGTGTTATGATTCAAAGTATAGAAACTATTCTTTGTAGATTTAGTTATGATTCATCTATATAAACTGCTAACAGTTTTTAATTTAATAACGGTTTTCTACATTTTTCACACAAATAAAATAACTCTTTTACAATAATTACAACAAAAAAAATCACTGTAAAATAGTGTATTCTATAACTAGTATGGAATAGACAATATTCCGCGCAAACGAAAAGTTTGTTATACGAGCCGGCAGGCGAGTATGACGGTCCCGCGAGCGCATATTGACAATTCCATACGTGTTGTAGACTATACTTTTTCTTCAACTGCAAATGTGAAACATGGTATGGTTTTAAAATGCAGACAAGGTTAAAAACAATGTTTTTTGTGACTCGACATTGTAAGTGCAACAAAACACATATTTTTAAATAAAGCAATTAATGTTATTTAATAATTTTATCAAATCAGTAGTTAAAAAAGATTTTTTATTTAATTTTAGGACATATTTACAAATTATAATGCAAAAATTCAAGGTTATGTCAGATTGTTATGACATATATCAGATTTAAATATTCAAAAATAGATGGAGCAGTTTTAATTTTTTGAACTAAATTGATAAAAAACTGGTCAAATATTAAGAAAAACTAATAAACTTTGTTGTGAAGTGGATTTTTTACTAATAAATATTTCACTATTAATGTTGTAAAGTTATAAATTCTCTCATTAATGTTGTGATGTCGAAATCTAGATCACTAATGTTGTGATAGTGGTATATAATTCGGTTATAGCCGAGCAGAGATTATAACTTTTATTATAACTTACTCAGTTAGGTTGGCCATACAATCTTCTATCGTATTTAAAGTATACCCGAGCGAAGAATATACTTAACCACTTATCACTTTATTCGGGAGCGGGTATTCTAGGAGACGGCGCTTAGGAAACAGATAAAACGATTTCTTCTTAACTTAAGAATAATATATTAAATAAATGTGAATAAATTCTTCAATAACACGAAAAGATCAATTCTTACTTCTAAGTCCTATTTCTATGCAAAGCCCTTAAATTCTAATTTCCATTATATATTAGTTTTCCATTAACTACTTCTAAATTAAAACAGAAACTACATTTTCACTTTTGACACTACTGGATACTTTTTAATTAACAAGACAAAAAACTATTCAAGAATGATCACCTCTAAAATTTGGAGCTCTATTTATTCTCTTCATAAACCCATAAACTAAAATGAGGCATATTTAGGTCACACACGCTAATGTTTCTGGGTGTGGTCCGGGCAAGAATATCTAAATTCCCCACTACCAAAATTCAACGATTTTTACTTAGAGGGGTCCGAACAAAACCCGAAAATATCCGACGTTACTCATGCTTACTTTTAAGAATTAGATCTTATAGGCTATGTATATTAAAATAAAATTTTAAAATTATACGGATCATAACAACTTTATGTAATTTTAACTCAAACCTTTAAATTGCATTAAATTATTTAATATTTCATGGTAAAATATATATATATTTTTGCTAATTTTGCTAAAGGTTTCATTGCTTTTATAAACAAGAGACGGCACTACATGTGCTCATTCTAACACTTGATATGGAATATTCATACTATATCTAGAGCTAGAATGGATTCATTCTGTTTAAAAAGTGTGTGTATATGCTTACATTCTAAAGCAGTCGTAGAAAAAATATTTTCTGCAATTTAGTTGCTCGCTGTGAAGAGTGTAATAATAATAATAAAATAATAATAATTATTATTATTATGTCCACTAGATTTGCGGTATTTTATTATCTCTGTGCGTTTTATTAAATATTTAGTATCACAGATAATTTAAATTTTGGGAAAATTTACATGGGGATTTAATTGAAATGACCAAACAAAACATATTTTAAATATAAATCTACTTAAATTTTAATGTAATTAAATAATGGTGAATTAATAATCGTTTTATTGTGACTGCAACATGCTAATGGATGCTTTTTGTTTTTAGAAAAGTATAATACTATAATTTAATATATTATATTTTTGATAATATATATATGTATAATATGGTGAAGTGAAATATACTTTTTGTCATAAACGTAAAACTGTAAGGGCCCTAAAGTTGCATTTTAAGACAAAAATAAAGTACATAAAAAAGTATAAAGTATGTTAAATTATACTGGTCGACAAAAAAAAACATATCTTTCCATTTTGTCTGAAATATAATTTTCGATGTACTTTTTGATGCTGAGCACGAATTTGGCCTCCATTTGTTGAATTTGGTTTGGTATTCTGAGACAAATGCTACTGCTTTTTTGAAAAAAGATAAATAAATTCGTTGTTTTCAGCCCTAAAACATTTTTTTTTCAGAAATATTATATATTTCTAAGATGCAGTTTTTTACGCAGATTTTAAAAATATATTGTTTTTTTAGATACCTTTTAGAGTTTTCGAGAAAAATTAAAAAAACTTAAAAAAAGTTCAAAATTTTTTGAATGCCTATTTCTCAGTTATTACTTAAGCTTTTAATTGGGGTTATAACTCAATTTGTTTAATTTTGAATACTCATTAATTCTGTGAAATCGGATTTGAGATTGAAATTTTCTGTCCCCAGATATAAATGAAAAAACCCACCCTTATTTTGAAGTTCGAAAAACACGCTTTACTGGTGTTTTTTAAAAGGCAATTAGAAATATAACTTTTCTTTTAACATTTAACATAACGTTATGTTACAACATATCAGACAAACTAGATAATAAACAATTTTAGGAAAAGAAAGAAATAATTCATCTTGTTTCTAAGATATTCCAATTTTCTGTTTCTCAGAAATTACTACAATTTATTTTTACACGTTCACTTCCAATGACCCATATTTGAGTCATGTCATGGGTTTTCGGTAAGTCCTGTAAGGCATATGTGGTTTGGGTCTAATCAAATTACTAAGATCTGTAAAGTTAGTTCTCGTCCTGACTTATTCGTCTAGTTTAAGAAGTTAGGACAATTAGGACAAACATCTTAGGCTAATTTTTAGGATTTGGGTTTGGATCTTGGACAAGTTGTCCTATTTGCAAATTGGATGTTTTGAAATATGGCCAGTTTTATTGTTTTTGTTTGCACTTTTTGAAAACATGTTTAAATAAATATGGCGTTGGGTTCTGCTTTATTTTAAATCAAAAATACGCGATATCCTTTGAAAAAAAGAAATATATTTTTTTTTGTCAGAAAAATAAATTTTCATACTAAATGCATTTGTTCTATCTGAGAAAGTTAGGGCAAAATGATCTAAAAAGTCTAATTAAATTACTAATATCTGTAAAGTAGAGACTAGTTGGGACAATGTTATCTAGAAAACATTGAAAATTTTCCCCAAAAATCTTAGGCTAATTTTTAGGATTTGGGTTTTAGATAGGACATTTCTTTGTAGTAGGCACATGAGGCTAGTGTAAAGCAATACAATGGTGTGCTTATCTCAAAAAGTGAATTTTTGCATATAGGACAACTTGTCTTAGAAGGGCAGAACAATTGATTACTTTTAATTTAACATGCGCTCTTTACTAGCTTATTAATAAAAAATGGCATGAATGTTCTAAGATACTTACTTAACATGATTACAACTTAGATGAAAAAAAGTATGTGCAAAAATACGACTCTATTATTAGCACTATCACTCAATATAGGATAGGTAGTTTTAGTAAATTAAGACTTAGATAGGTAGTTTGAAATTCATTCACTACTCTACTAATTACAACTATAAATTTAATTAAATTGACTTTATATCATTCGGCTTGCAAACTTACAAGATCTCACCGACATCTCTTCTTCTTAGCTCAGGTAAATTGCCGAACGGGAACGCTTCCACAGTGTGGACTGAAATTGTACAATTTTTTAGCTTTCCTTTGATTAGTCCTACATGGTGTAATCCATAGTAACAAACCTATTTATTTGCGTAGTTAATTTTAAAGTATCTTGACATTCTGCAGGATAAGTTAATTGTAGTATTGCAGTGAGTATACTGCACATGTGCAGGTGCAGGTGCAGGTGTACCTACCCTCGGCTAGAGATGATGAGATGAGGTAAAAAAAACTGACGATTGATACTCGTAGTTTAAGGTTTGTTTATCATAGAAACATTAGCAGTTAAATCTTAGCAGCTCTTATTTAGTAGATAATGTTAAAAGTTCATCTGCAGACTTCCTCACCATTATGAATCAAGTTTATAACTAACCAAAAGGCGATTCTTATAGTAAATTTTACAAGGATTCTGAATCTTTTTACAAAATTTAACGGTCTTTCCGTTTTCGAGAAAAAAGAAGAAAACAAAACGTCAAAATCTGTTTTATATTATTTTACTTTCGAAAAAGACATTTTTCTTTCCACAATGTGCAATCTACACGGTTAATATTTAAATCATCGCGCTAGAGGCAGCAAATCTCTGTCGAAATTCGTGAGAATGCTCTTAGTTAAATGGTGTATCTACGTACTCGGCATCTGCTCCGATTTGGGGTTAAGGAGACACGTCCATCTTCAATCGAATTAGGTTCCTATATCGTCTGCGTCTGATGATATACTTTCCTATCCACCAAATTTATAGAGATGAAAAGCCGCAAATCGTCGCGATGAAGGGAAGTGAGTGCCGATGAGAATTATATGTAATATAATTCTACCAATTATATTAATATGTACCAAAATGTTACAGTTCATTTCAACGAAACTGGAAAAGTGGGGTTATAAAAAAAAATTACATTGTGAACTATCTTTCATTTGACAAATATTTGTTTACTTGTTAATAAATTTAGTGTCAATATTATTATTGCCACATCAATGTCAAAGTCAAAAAATGTTGGTGTATTTTTTTAAAATTGGGAGAGATAAAGCAGAAAAACAAGAATACTCGAAGAATACTATACTAAAACTTATAATTATAATTTTTAAATTAAGGAACTATGAGGAATACCTAGCTGTAGGAGACCAATATACTAGTAGTGTTTTTTTAAAAATAAAGGTATTATTTAAAACAAATTTATTAGATACAAAATATATTGATAAGGGGATTTAATAATAGACATTTTAGAATAGGGATATTTTAGAGCAGAAATACAGTAATTAACAATAGAGATACGTTTCAAATTCCAAATAGTATTTACTAAACACAAATGCATAGAATAACATATGATTTTTACATGGTTAAACTAACCTTATTTTTCAAACAGGCATAACCCCATTTAAATAATCCACATTCACACAACTAAATTTTATGGAAAACATGAAATTTTACTTAACCCCACTTTTCCAGTTTTGTTGAAATCAACTGTACTAACATGTCACGTGACACTGTTGATATTTTTCAATTTTCAATTTTCCAAATATTATTAAAAAAAAAAAACAATTCAATAAAAACTTAAATCTAAAAAAAAATTAAATAAATAAAATACTTAACCTAAATTTATGTCAAAGTGTCCACTTATATCGTCAAATGTACCTAAAACACTGATGGCGTTACCTCTCTGCACTGCCATACATATTCTTTGCCTAAAGTATAAACCACTCACTCTGACACGTTAGCTATGTCTTATGTAGCGGCCTGCTCCAACAATGCAGGGTCTGCCGCCCAAAAAGCAGAAAATACTAAGTACGACAGATACAGGGCTCTTTCAAAAAACTATTTATTTTCTCCTATAGCTTTGGGTCTTTCGGACCTGATCTCATGTCTAACATTTAAAAACGCCTTAATGCACGGAAAGAAATTAGTGGGCTCTGCGCTATACATTATAAGATATTTGGTAACAGTGGCAAATTATAGTGATTTAAGCTATAGATTATAAGGGACACAATAACTAATAATGTTAAAAATAAATTGGAAACGATTATATATATTACAGACACGATTATATTTATTACAGGCACTATTATAAATTTACAGAAATTTTATTATATCATAAAAATTATTAGCACGGACAATAATTAAATCTATTTAAGCTATAAATGCCATACTATTTGTTATATTTTATTATTCACTAAACAATTAAAGTATTTCATATAAATTTTTACACTGACTGCCATAATTGTAAGAGAAAGCTTGTATTTATATAATAAGCGATTATAATTTGCTTGGTATGATGAAGCTGAAAGTGGCAGACACTTCTAGCAGACGATTTTTTAAAATGTCAAAATATTGTCAAATTTTTTGTAGTATATGGGTAATTCCAAGCAAAAATATTTTTATTTATTATGTGTAATAAATGTATTTATAAGCTACAATATTATAATTTATTTACAAAAGTCCAAACCAAACACCCCCTCCACATTCAACTGCAGGCTATTCTTCTTTAAACATAGAAAAACCGGTGTTTTCTGTAATTAGCAACTTTTTGCCAATTTTCTACCAGATTCCATTTCTGCAAATCATGCGCTTATTTTCCCGAAGATTCCTTACCAATCAGACTACCAAATGGCAGAAACACATTTTCCACATTCGACTGCAGGCTATCCTTCAGCGAGCAAAGAAAAACGCGTGTATACTGTATTTGGCTATTTTGTTACGTTTTCCACCACACATCCTAGTTGCAAAATGTCTGCTGGTACCCACGAAGATTACTTACCAATACGACCACCTTATGGTAAAATCAAATCTATTACATTCGACTGCAGGCTATCCTTCCGCGCGCTAAGAAACCTCATGTATACTGGCTAGTTTTTGGCCGTTTTTCACCAGAAAACTCTCCTGCAAATCGTAAGCTTGTACACCAAAAGAATCTTTATCAATAGTACCACCATATGGTACAATCATATCCTCCACTTTCGACTGCAGGCTATTCCTCCACAAACAAAGAAAATACGCGTTTTCGTCACGTAGCAAGTTTTTGTCTGTTTTCCACCAGAAATCCTTCTTGCAAATTGTCTGCTGATACCAACAAAGATTTCTTACCAACACGACCACCATATGATACAATCAAATATTTTACTTTCGACTGCAGGCTATCCCTCCGCGCGCAAAGAAAACTTATGTATACTGCACTTGGCTAGTTTTTGCCCGTTTCCCACAAGATAACTCTCCTGCAAATGATAAGCTTGTACACTAAAAGAATCCTTATCAATATTACTACCATATGGTACAATCACATCCTCCAATTTCGACTGCTGGCTATTCCTCCTCAAACAAAGAAAAATATGTGTTTTTGCACATAGCAAGTTTTTGCCTGTTTTCCACCAGAAATCCTTCTTGCAAATTGTCTGCTGATACCAACAAATATTTCTTAGCAACACGACCACCATATGGTACAATCAAATATTTCACTTTCGACTGCAGGCTATCCCTCCGCGCGCAAAGAAAACTTATGTATACTGCACTTGGCTAGTTTTTGCCCGTTTCCCACCAGATAACTCTCCTGCAAATGATAAGCTTGTACACCAAAATAATCCTTATCAATATTACTACTATATGGTACAATCACATCCTCCAATTTCGACTGCTGGCTATTCCTCCTCAAACAAAGAAAAATATGTGTTTTTGCACATAGCAAATTTTTGCCTGTTTTCCACCAGAAATCCTTCTTGCAAATTGTCTGCTGATACCAACAAATATTTCTTAGCAACACGACCACCATATGGTACAATCAAATATTTCACTTTCGACTGCAGGCTATCCCTCCGCGCGCAAAGAAAACTTATGTATACTGCACTTGGCTAATTTTTGCCCGTTTCCCACCAGATAACTCTCCTGCAAATGATAAGCTTGTACACCAAAATAATCCTTATCAATATTACTACTATATGGTACAATCACATCCTCCAATTTCGACTGCTGGCTAATCCTCCTCAAACAAAGAAAAATATGTGTTTTTGCACATAGCAAGTTTTTGCCTGTTTTCCACCAGAAATCCTTCTTGCAAATTGTCTGCTGATACCAACAAATATTTCTTAGCAAAACGACCACCATATGGTACAATCAAATATTTCACTTTCGGCTGCAGGCTATCCCTCCGCGCGCAAAGAAAACTTATGTATACTGCACTTGGCTAGTTTTTGCCCGTTTCCCACCAGATAACTCTCCTGCAAATGATAAGCTTGTACACCAAAATAATCCTTATCAATATTACTACTATATGGTACAATCACATCCTCCAATTTCGACTGCTGGCTATTCCTCCTCAAACAAAGAAAAATATGTGTTTTTGCACATAGCAAGTTTTTGCCTGTTTTCCACCAGAAATCCTTCTTGCAAATTGTCTGCTGATACCAACAAAGATTTCTTACCAACACGACCACCATATGATACAATCAAATATTTCGCTTTCGACTGCAGGCTACCCCTCCGCGCGCAAAGAAAACTCATGTATACTGCACTTGGCTAGTTTTTGGCCGTTTTCCACCAGATAACTCTCCTGCAAATCGTAAGCTTGTACACCAAAGGAATCCTTATCAATAGCACTACCATATGGTACAATCACATCCTCCACTTTCGACTGCAGGCTATTCCTCCTCAAAGAAAGAAAATACGCGTCTTCTGCACGTAGCAAGTTTTTGCCTGTTTTCCACCAGAAATCCTTCTTGCAAATTGTCTGCTGATACCAACAAAGATTTCTAACCAACACGACCACCACATGGCACAATCAAATATTTTACTTTCGACTGCAGGCTATCCCTCCGCGCGTAAAGAAAACTCATGTATACTGCACTTGGCTAGTTTTTGCCCGTTTTCCACCAGATAACTGTCCTGCAAATCATAAGCTTATACACCGAAAGAATCCTTATTAATAGCACTACCATACGGTACAACCACATCTTCCACTTTCGACTGCAGGCTATTTTTCCTCAAAGATAAAAAATACGCGTTTTCTGCACGTAGCAAGTTTTTGCCTGTTTTCCACCAGAAATCCTTCTTGCAAATTGTCTGCTGATAATAACAAAGATTTCTAACCAACACGACCACCATATGGTACAATCAAATATTTTACTTTCGACTGCAGGCTATCCCTCCGCGCGCAAAGAATACTTATGTATACTGCACTTGGCTAGTTTTTGCCCGTTTTCCACCAGATAAATCTCCTGCAAATCGTAAGCTTGTACACCAAAAGAATCCTTATCAATAGCACTACCATATGGTACAATCACATCCTCCACTTTCGACTGCAGGCTATTCCTCCTCAAAGAAAGAATATACGCGTCTTCTGCACGTAGCAAGTTTTTGCCTGTTTTCCACCAGAAATCCTTGTTGCAAATTGTCTGCTGATACCAACAAAGATTTCTAACCAACACGACCACCATATGGCACAATCAAATATTTTACTTTCGACTGCAGGCTATCCCTCCGTGCGCAAAGAAAACTCATGTATACTGCACTTGGCTAGTTTTTGCCCGTTTTCCACCAGATAACTGTCCTGCAAATCATAAGCTTATACACCAAAAGAATCCTTATTAATAGCACTACCATACGGTACAATCACATCCTCCACTTTCGACTACAGGCTATTTCTCCTCAAAGAAAGAAAATACGCGTTTTCTGCAGGTAGCAAGTTTTTGCCTGTTTTCCACCAGAAATCCTTCTTGCAAATTGTCTGCTGATACCAAAAAAGATTTCTAACCAACACGACCACCATATGGTACAATCAAATATTTTACTTTCGACTGCAGGCTATCCCTCCGCGCGCAAAGAATACTTATGTATACTGCACTTGGCTAGTTTTTGCCCGTTTTCCACCAGATAAATCTCCTGCAAATCGTAAGCTTGTACACCAAAAGAATCCTTATCAATAGCACTACCATATGGTACAATCACATCCTCCACTTTCGACTGAAGGCTATTCCTCCTCAAAGAAAGAAAATACGCGTTTTCTGCACGTAGCAAGTTTTTGCCTGTTTTCCACCAGAAATCCTTCTTGCAAATTGTCTGCTGATACCAACAAAGATTTCTAACCAACACGACCACCATATGGCACAATAAAATATTTTACTTTCGACTGCAGGCTATCCCTCCGTGCGCAAAGAAAACTCATGTATACTGCACTTGGCTAGTTTTTGCCCGTTTTCCACCAGATAACTGTCCTGCAAATCATAAGCTTATACACCAAAAGAATCCTTATTAATAGCACTACCATACGGTACAATCACATCCTCCACTTTCGACTGCAGGCTATTTCTCCTCAAAGAAAGAAAATACGCGTTTTCTGCAGGTAGCAAGTTTTTGCCTGTTTTCCACCAGAAATCCTTCTTGCAAATTGTCTGCTGATACCAAAAAAGATTTCTAACCAACACGACCACCATATGGTACAATCAAATATTTTACTTTCGACTGCAGGCTATCCCTCCGCGCGCAAAGAATACTTATGTATACTGCACTTGGCTAGTTTTTGCCCGTTTTCCACCAGATAAATCTCCTGCAAATCGTAAGCTTGTACACCAAAAGAATCCTTATTAATAGCACTACCATACGGTACAATCACATCCTCCACTTTCGACTGCAGGCTATTCCTCCTCAAACAAAGAAAAATATGTGTTTTTGCACATAGCAAGTTTTTGCCTGTTTTCCACCAGAAATCCTTCTTGCAAATTGTCTGCTGATACCAACAAAGATTTCTTGCCAACACGACCACCATATGGTACAATCAAATATTTCACTTTCGACTGCAGGCTATCCCTCCGCGCGCAAAGAATACTTATGTATACTGCACTTGGCTAGTTTTTGCCCGTTTTCCACCAGATAAATATCCTGCAAATCGTAAGCTTGTACACCAAAAGAATCCTTATTAATAGCACTACCATACGGTACAATCACATCCTCCACTTTCGACTGCAGGCTATTCCTCCTCAAACAAAGAAAAATATGTGTTTTTGCACATAGCAAGTTTTTGCATGTTTTCCACCAGAAATCCTTCTTGCAAATTGTCTGCTGATACCAACAAAGATTTCTTGCCAACACGACCACCATATGGTACAATCAAATATTTCACTTTCGACTGCAGGCTATCCCTCCGCGCGCAAAGAAAACTCATGTATACTGCACTTGGCTAGTTTTTGCCCGTTTTCCACCAGATAACTGTCCTGCAAATCATAAGCTTATACACCAAAAGAATCCTTATTAATAGCACTACCATACGGTACAATCACATCCTCCACTTTCGACTGCAGGCTATTCCTCCTCAAACAAAGAAAAATATGTGTTTTTGCACATAGCAAGTTTTTGCCTGTTTTCCACCAGAAATCCTTCTTGCAAATTGTCTGCTGATACCAACAAAGAATTATTACCAACACGACCACCATATGGTATAATCAAATATTTCACTTTCGACTGCAGGCTATCCCTCCGCGCGCAAAGAAAACTTATGTATACTGCACTTGGCTAGTTTTTGCCCGTTTTCCACCAGATAACTCTCTTGTACCATATGGTGGTCGTGTTGGTAAGAAATCCTCGTGGGTATCAGCAGACAATTTGCAACAAGGATGTCTGGCGGAAAACAGGCAAAAACTTGCCATGTGCAGAAAACACATGTTTTTCTTTGTTTGAGGAGGAATAGCCTGCAGTCGAAAGTGGAGGATATCATTGTACCATATGGTAGTACTATTGATAAGGATTCTTTTGGTGCACAAGCTTACGACTTGCAGGAGAGTTATCTGGTGGGAAACGGGCAAAAACTAGCCAAGTGCAGTATACATGAGTTTTCTTTGAGCGCGGAGGGATAGCCTGCAGTCGAAAGTAAAATATTTGATAGTACCATATGGTGGTCGTGTTGGTTAGAAAGCTTTGTTGGTATCAGCAGACAATTTGCAAGAAGGATTTCTGGTGGAAAACAGGCATAAACTTGCTACGTGCAGAAGACGCGTATTTTCTTTGTTTGAGGAGGAATAGCCTGCAGTCGAAAGTGGAGGATGTGATTGTACCATATGGTAGTAATATTGATAAGGATTCTTTTGGTGAACAAGCTTACGATTTGCAGGAGATTTATCTGGTGGAAAACGGCCAAAAACTAGCCAAGTGCAGTACACGTGAGTTTTCTTTGCGCGCGGAGGGATAGCCTGCAGTCGAAAGTAAAATATTTGATTGTACCATATGGTGGTCGTGTTGGTTAGAAATCTTTGTTGGTATCAGCATACAATTTGCAAGAAGGATTTCTGGTGGAAAACAGGCATAAACTTGCTACGTGCAGAAGACGCGTATTTTCTTTCTTTGAGGAGGAATAGCCTGCAGTCGAAAGTGGAGGATGTGATTGTACCATATGGTAGTGCTATTGATAAGGATTCTTTTGGTGTACAAGCTTACGATTTGCAGGAGAGTTATCTGGTGGAAAACGGCCAAAAACTAGCCAAGTGCAGTATACATGAGTTTTCTTTGCGCGCGGAGGGATAGCCTGCAGTCGAAAGTAAAATATTTGATTGTACCATATGGTGGTCGTGTTGCTAAGAAATCTTTGTTGGTATCAGCAGACAATTCGCAAGAAGGATTTCTGGTGGAAAACAGGCAAAAACACATATTTTTCTTTGTTTGAGGAGGAATAGCCAGCAGTCGAAAGTGGAGGATGTGATTGTACCATATGGTAGTACTATTGATAAGGATTCTTTTGGTGCACAAGCTTACGATTTGCAGGAGAGTTATCTGGTGGAAAACGGCCAAAAACTAGCCAAGTGCGGTATACATGAGTTTTCTTTGCGCGCGGACGGATAGCCTGCAGTCGAAAGTAATGGATTTGATTGTTCTATATGGTGGTAGTATTGGTAACTAATCTTCGTGGGTATCAGCAGACAATTTGCAAGAAGGATTTCTGGTGGAAAACTGGCAAAAACTTGCTACGTGCAGAAAACGCGTATTTACTTTGTTTGAGGAGGAATAGCCTGCAGTCGAAAGTGGAGGATTTGTTTGTACCGTATGGTAGTGCTATTGATAAGGATTCTTTTGGTGTATAAGCTTATGATTTGCAGGAGAGTTATTCGGTGGAAAACGGGCAAAAACTAGCCATGTGCAGTATACATAAGTTTTCTTTGCGCGCGGAGGGGTAGCCTGCAGTCGAAAGTGAAATATTTGATTGTACCATATGGTGGTCGTGTTGGTAAGAAATCTTTGTTGGTATCAGCAGACAATTTGCAAGAAGGATTTCTGGTGGAAAACAGGTTAAAACTTGCTACGTGCAGAAAACGCGTATTTTCTTTGTTTGAGGAGGAATAGCCTGCAGTCGAAAGTGGAGGATATGATTGTACCATATGGTAGTACTATTGATAAGGATTCTTTTGGTGCACAAGCTTACGATTTGCAGGAGAGTTATCTGGTGGGAAATGGGCAAAAACTAGCCAAGTGCAGTATACATGAGTTTTCTTTGAGCGCGGAGGGATAGCCTGCAGTCGAAAGTAAAATATTTGATTATACCATATGGTGGTCTTGTTGGTAAGAAATTTTTGTTGGTATCAGCAGACAATTTGCAAGAAGGATTTCTGGTGGAAAACAGGTTAAAACTTGCTACGTGCAGAAAACGCGTATTTTCTTTGTTTGAGGAGGAATAGCCTGCAGTCGAAAGTGGAGGATGTGATTGTACCATATGGTAGTAATATTGATAAGGATTCTTTTGGTGAACAAGCTTACGATTTGCAGGAGATTTATCTGGTGGAAAACGGCCAAAAACTAGCCAAGTGCAGTACACGTGAGTTTTCTTTGCGCGCGGAGGTAAAGCCTGCAGTCGAAAGTAAAATATTTGATTGTACCATATGGTGGTCGTGTTGGTTAGAAATCTTTGTTGGTATCAGCAGACAATTTGCAAGAAGGATTTCTGGTGGAAAACAGGCAAAAACTTGCTACGTGCAGAAGACGCGTATTTTCTTTCTTTGAGGAGGGATAGCCTGCAGTCGAAAGTGAAATATTTGATTGTACCATAAGGTGGGCCTATTGGTAAGTAATCTTCGTAGCTATCAGCAGAAAATTTGCAAGAAGGATGTCTGGTGGAAAACGTAACAAAATAGCCAAGTGCACTATACCCGCGTTTTTCTTTTCCCGTGGAAGGATAGCCTGCAGTTGAAAGTGGAGGATGTGATTGTACCATATGGTAGTACTATTGATAAAGATTCTTTTTGTGTATAAGCTTATGATTTGCAGGACAGTTGTCTGGTGAAAAACAGGCAAAAACTAGCCAAGTGCAGTATACATGAGTTTTCTTTGCGCGCGGAGGGATAGCCTGCAGTCGAAAGTGAAATATTTTATTGTACCATATGATAGTCGTATTGGTAAGTAATCTTCGTGGGTATCGTCAGACAATTTGCAGGAAGGATTTCTGGTGGCAAACACGGAAAAACTTGCTATGTGCAGAAAACGCGTATTTACGTAGTAGGGCTAAAAATTAATATTTTTGTCCATTAAAGTGTACCCATATATTAACATAAGTGCAGTATTATCCCTTAATTTGTCCTTTAATTAATAAATTAAGCTTAAATAAAATAAAAATACAGAAATAAAATATTTTTATTAGGAATTACCCATATAATCACATTTTGACATTTTAAAAAATCGTCTGCTAGAATCGTCTGCCAATTTCAGTGTCATGAGATCTCCCCTGGGCCAATATTCC